>JAWNLD010000016.1:600000-1120000 GCA_035041545.1 Drosophila colorata
GCTTAGACTGATGTTTTAATAAATTCGTGTTAATATTTTGTAGGTTTCTCTGCTCTAAATTATTCAGAGGACATTGCGAAAGCGAATGAGGAAAATGGCAAAAACTTTTTGCTGGCAAAAATGTTTGTGTGGATTTGTGGTTCAAGTGGTTACGCCCCTCCCCCTCTCCCCCTCTCCCGCCCTCCACCTCTTGCTGCTTGCGTGCAGCTACCCGATTGGAATTTCTGGTGCAGTTAGAACCAGAACCAAAGCCAAAACATTTGGCCAGGTGGAAAGTCAAGAGTAGCCATGGAAATGTAAATGGAAATACAAGGGAAAGAGGAAGATGAAAGCGGCAGTCAAGTGCCTCCAAAATGAAATTGTTGCCAAGAAGCAGACCTCCAATTCCACCTTGCACTTGATTTCTCTCTTCTCGGTCCTGTTGCCTCCTCCAATCGCCATGGCAGCAGATTGGGAATTGTTTCTGGGTTTTTTGGCCGCAATAAAAATCGAAATCAGAAAACTTTGTTGCCTTTTTCTTCTCCTTCTCCTCCTTCTCATTTCATTTCATCTATGGAAAAGTGCTTAAAGTTTTACCAGGCGCGGTTAAGGTGGTGGGCGTGGCAGCAGTGCAGCCGTGGAATGAGTCTGGGATTTAATTAAACTTATCTGCGATGAAAGCGGCTGCGCCAGGCGACGGCTCACTTGATTAAGAGCCAGATCATCAGGACGTCAACTGCAACTCAGATTCTGGCCAGGCCACGCCAGGCCAGCCACAGCCACAGAAACAGCCCAAGCCCGAAGCTCAAGCTGAAGCCGAAGCCATTCAGCAAATTCATTAATAATTCAAAAGACAAATAACAAAATGTAAGTGCACATGTGTGTGTCTCCTGTGTGTATTTGTGTTGACATTGCGAGGAATGTAACTGATTTAAATGGAGCAGCAGACAAGCAGCCGGCAGCCATGCAGCTATCCTCCCCCAAGCCGTAGAGCAGCTGAAGCCGCCAAGTCGCAAACGCGAGGCAAACACTCGCAGGGGATGCGCGGCTGCCCTGCCTCCCAATGGAGGAGCCCTTGACGTCGTCATCGATAACATATTAACGACGTCAACTCAATCATAATCAGAAGCAAGGATGAGAGGAAGAGGCGGACAGGGAAAGGGACAGGGAGTTGTCTGTTGGCTGTCGCAGGCAGCAGACGGAATCGAAGAACTGGGGAGCCAATGCTGAAAATTTTCTGCTTAGTCACACGCATCATCAGTCAGTCCCCTACGCCTAGACTCAGCTGCCACGCCTCCACCTCCCGCCCACTCGCGCGAGTGACAAATTGAGCGACTGGCTTTGTCTTTGGGTTGAAGATGATGCTCGGGACGATGCTGATGATGATGTGAGTCCTGGCAGTTGTGTCAAAAAACTTTTCAATTACATGATTCGCAGTCTAATGAATCTTTCTTTACCGCTGTTCCCCTGCCCTCAGCAACCATTATCATTATCTTCATTCCACATTCCCATTCCACACTCTTTGCTAATTTTTGCTCCTCACAATATTTATTGATGTTCTTTATTGTTTGCTGAGTCTATCTACAACCGTTTTCCGTTTATCGTTCATTTCGTTGCAGACAATGAGGGTCGGCGGTTTCGCGGGATGGGGGCGTCGCCGCCTGAGGGCGTGGCGTAGTAGGCGGGCAGGCTCGTTTCAATTATAAAATGGCTTTCGTTTCTAATTGAATCGTGAGTTTGAGTTAAGCAAAGTTAATATTTTATTTCCGCCTCGTTGTTGTTTCAATTGCAAAGCCGGCCCACCCCAACGTATACCCCACCTCTGGGGCGCTGCTATTTGCTGAATACTTTTTCTGGCCCCCCCTAGACCCCTTGACCCCCATTGGCGACTTTAAATGCCAGTTCGCATTGCTCCCGTTCCCCATTTGCCATTTTCCACATCCATTTCCCATTTCTAGACTCGTTTCAATTGCTGTGCCATGTTGCCAAGAGCCGCGGGGCATTTGCTTTTGCTTCAATTGCAGACACAAAGCATGGGGGAGTGTGGAGAGGGAGTGTGAGGGTGCTGTATGCCGCCCCAATTGTTGTTGTTATTGGCTGTTGACGATAAACTCACAACAGATTCGTTTGCTGGCATGAAGAAAAAGCAGCAGCATCTGATGACTGCCACATCGCCTTGGCTATTAAGCTGTTCCAAAAACGAAGTTCATAAAAATAAGGAAAAACCAAATTTGAGCATTTGAGTAATTCGAGATTTGCTATATTGCCAAATAAACCCAATTCCAATTCTGTGGCCTACAGCGATTTCTGTGGCACTCATTTCGCAAATAGTTGTCCGTCTTTCGTCTATCAAATTGCAGTTTAATGCCTACCCCGAGATGAAATGTTGCGTCATTTCCCTTATTAATTTTAATGTGACTCCGCCCCCTCTCCGCTGGCCGTAGACCTACAAATTTCAATATGAACAAAACATAAATAAGTTAATACAAACAGCCAAAAGTCAGAGGAAACTGGGACCATGGGCGGGCAGGCAGCTTGTGTAAGCAACTTCATTAAATTTTCACAAAACAAAAAAAAAAAAAAATTCTCCGCACAATATTAAAATTCAACTAAAATGGCAACTGTTTTTACCTTTTGCTTTTCGACAATGTTTCAGATAAATTTGTAGATTTACATTTTGATAGCTGATTAAAAATAACGACCGACATTTGCATCTGTTTACCTGGCAATGACAAAATGTGGCCATTATATCTGAAAGTGTATGCGAGTGATAGGGTATGCTGCACATTTATATTGGCTACGTTACATTCCAAATTTGTAAGGCAAATTCGCAACAACAGTTTTAAAAGCTTTGAAAGCTTTATGGTATCTTTAAAGTTAAGAGAAAGCTAAACGCTTGAATTGGTGAGCTGTAGTATATTTTTAAAAGCTATATTCTTTTGCTAAATTGAAAAGAAGTTTAAGAGTTTTTAATTAATCAACAGACTTTGCTAATATTTCCATTTCCATATTCATATTAATATCTAATTGAGGGTATATTATAGTTGGGCACTTCGATGGCCGCCTATTTGCTGGTTATGGGAGCAATTATTTCGTGTGGGCAAATTAGGGAGAGGCGCTTTATGCGTCGATCGCAAAGCCAATTTCTGCCATTTTGTGCTGGGCCTAATGCCCAAAATGTACAAAATGTTCGAAATGTACGCCGAGTTGGCTAATTTGCACAGGCAATTAATTTACATTTGGGGCGAGGGCAATGGACATTATTGCCAGCACGTGGAAGGGAGGGCGAAAGGGAGGGCTGCAAGCCATTTGTGCGATTTTGTTACATTTCGGCGCTGCGCTTCGCTGGGTAACGGGAAACGCAGAGAGAGGGATATTTGTATGTGTATGTATATCCCATATGTAATGTTTTGGAAGGGAGCGGGCAATGGGGAGACAAGTTGGCGTTTGTGCCAGGCACATGTGTAGTAAATATCGCAACTCCATGGACACTAATAAAGGCTGTGGCTCAAAATGTGGTTGAGGCTGGCTCTGCTGCCTTCGTTCGGGGTTGGGTCGCTGTTGCGGACTGTAATAGTAGAATTTGTGCCATTTAATTTGTTGCTATCTAATTGACAATTTGTGCAATTTTCAATGAACACGAACAATTTATTTGGGGCTACAATTGTAGCTTAAATGGGCGGTTGATGCTGAAATTTATCAACATCAATATGTAATCTATGCAATCGAAATTGATCAAAGAGAGTTGCACAAAATATAAGTGTTAATTGAAAACTACTTAAAAGCTTAAATGTTGTTTTCTTATATTGGAACTTTTTTTAATATAGTTCTTTAAACTTTAAAGTGATTTCCTAATCTCACAGTCGACAGCAAAAACAATCTCAATTATGTTTTATGTGCCCCTTTCGATAACTCGCAAGCCCAGCGCTTGTCTGTGGCCATTTCTCAACATTATGTGCGGTAAATTTATTGCTATAAGCGAGAGAATATGACACAATCGCAGCTAAGCGATGACACTTTTAGGCGCCCTCCACCACACGACCACACACTATCCCGCTCGCACTCGAACCACCCTGTCTGGCTGTTGGCTTTATCTGGCAAGTGCCATAAATAGAAATAACTCGACGCAACGATCCATTTTAAAGCTTTGAAATGTGAGCCTGGCCATTCTCAGGACAATGGCGGGGCAATAATCATTGATTTATAATGGCTGTCATTCGAGGTTATTAAAATCATATCATATTCAGATTTAGGACTTGAGACTTAGCACCAAAAGTCCTTGCAATAACTCAGCTAAATCTAAAGAATTTTGTATCTTAGGGGAGGCTATTGTATATAAAAGTCAAGTGCCTACTTTGTGGGGTTTTTAAAGTTTTATGCCATACAGGATGGGGGTGTTTCTAATTGAAACATCGAGTCGTGAAGTCGTGTCACAAAGTAGGGCGCTAAAAGCGTGCCTAATCTATGCATATTTCTCAACGTGGTCCCATAATCAGAAGCCGTCCACTTAACGCGTGCCCCAAAACTGAGGCAAACAAAATCGAAAGAAAGAACGAAGTGAGCACAAAAGAAGAGGAAGAAAAAACGGTAGCATACATTTTGGGGGCAACATTTAGGTGCACTTTGGCTGGGCCCATTGTTGTCCTTTATGCTTGCCCATTTATGGGGCAGCAAGCGTGTCCTGGCCAAGCACTTAGGCATTCCATCAGCGTGGCGTGTCTGGGGCGTTAGCGTGCGGATATGTTCGACAGAAGGGGGAGGAGGATAGGGGTTCAAGCGGGGGTGGTCATTCAAAACCGTCCGAGCGCAGCGCAAGATTTGCATAACTTTACGTTTTCTCAAGTTGTTGTTGTTCCTTTTCATGTTGTTGTTGCTTTTGATTTAAACGGATTTTGCGGCCATTTACTTTCGCTTATTCCAAATAGGAAACGAACATTATTTGCATACCCAACAATGCACACTGCAGAGGGCATGATGAACTTCTGATATAGTATGTGAAGTTTTGAGATTTATTCCAACTTTGTCTATGTTAAGATGGGGCAGTTGAAAGCAAAGTCTGTGCGCGTGTCTGAGAAGAGGATTTAACTTACGCATTCAAAAAAGGTGCTCTAGGTTATACCCTGTAGAGCTCTGAATTATTCACAGTGCTTCACGACATTCCATTGCAGTTCTTGTAGAGCATTTGCTCAAAGAGCAGTTGTTCAATTTGTTTTATTGCCCACTTTAAAGCGTTGGTCAAAAGCTTTTAATATGTCGCACATTGCAACGCTTACCACAGACACTTCTCACAAACGCCATACACTGAGAGAAAACAATGTGAATTCAGAAAAATAAAGCCAATAAAATGTAGCTATCAATTATCAGTTTATTTCTCTTTTAACATATCTTATCATTTATATAATATTTATTTTTTTTGTTAAAATATTTGTGAAGCCAAAATATTTGTAAATTGGTGGCATTTTCCTCAATGTAAAAATGGTTTGTTGTGCCAGAAGGAGATTAAATAATAAAATGTTGATTTCAATTAACATATTCAATAAATATTGTTATTTTTATGGGCGTGTATTAAGATATTGTGAGAAACTAATAACTTAACTTCGGCCCACAGTTACAGCAAAATAGCATACATTTTATCACTGGGATCTGAACCCAAATCCAGTTAAGCTGCCTGTCTGCTTGGATTGTTTCAGGGACCCAATCACTCAGGCAAATAATCGTACGAAGATTTTTCAAAAGTTTTTTATACGTAGAAAATCTATTATATTTTTGAATTTAATTATAAGCCTATGTCATTTCGCTAAGTGTATTATGCATTCACATGTTCAAGACCAAAGAGCACGCAATGGCTAAATGTGAAAATATTTATTTAGTTTCACTTTGAAGTGGGTCGTCTGTTGACGTCCCGTCTCGACCCATGCCGCTGTGGGTTAGTCACGGCTGCTGCGTTCGGGTTCGAGATGAATACCAAAGAGGACGTATTCGTGCGGGTGTTGGAGTGTTGGAGTTGAAAAAAGTGTTTAGCAAAACACATTAAATGCTTACTTATCAAAACGCAATCAGCTTAGGCGCCGAGTCCTGTATGTCCTGCGTGTCCTGCGGACTGTCAACTGATATGAAATGTTATGCTTTTAATCCTTTCATTGGCAATTCGACACAGACGCGCGGCCTTATGGCCAGTTAACACGCACAACAACAACAACAGACACACACATACACTGGCACACTTACAGAGGCATTTGGGCTTGGGGGCGTGCTTAATCCTTTTGGCTGAGAATGAATTCGCACTTCGGGCCAACACTTTTATTTGCTTGGGTGTAATATATCATTTCACAGGACACCAGCCAGCGCGTTGACAGGCTGGTGTAAGGAAGCGTGGAGGGGGGTACGTAATGAGAGACAAGCGCCTTGAAATTTAAGCGCTTAAAAGCCCATTTAAGCCTGTCAACATGGCTCTTGGGCCACTAGGGGCCCAACGTCCTCGCAGCTGGTTGTCACAGCACGCGCGCGAGGCAAACCACGAAGCGAACCGCAAACCGCGAACAAGGATAACGCTCTCGATGATATTGCTGGTGATGATGATGATGATGGGGACCCGAAGCACGTTCTGCGTTACGTTTATTAATGATATTTCTGCCTTTCTACGGATTCGATACAGGAACTGGTGCAATATTTCGTATTTGTATTTGGTCTTCTGGACGGAATTTCGTCACTTCACTATTTCCTGCGAGCTGTTTGGTCAAACTGCCGGCGACTTTGCACAGACTTTGTTCCACTACCGGACCGACTGACTCTACCGGAAAGCTGTGTGCGACTAAACGCAGCGGTACCACAGTTCGAGTATCAGAAATCCCAAAAGCCGAACAAAACACCAAAGCCTAACGAAGCTACCGTCGTGTTTGGCCTGTGTGGGCACATGCGCAGCTCGTCAGGAGAAATGCCGGTCGATGGGAGTGGGGAGTGGATGGTGTTGGCGGAGTGGGGTGTTAGGGTGTTTGCAACAGCAGAAAGGACAATTGTTTGTTGGTTTGTTGTTGCCACATGCAACTGTTGCGCATTTTTTCCAAATGGCCAGACCTGAATGTAGTTGAGCATTTGTTATTGTTGTGCTTTTGCCTTCTCTATTTTTTAGGGAGAGAGAGAGAGAGAGCAGAAGCTGGTGTAGGATTAGGTAGTAAGGCAGTTATTTCTATTGATGAACCGATAAGCTAATAAGCATATCACATAATTTAATAATAATTATGGAAATGCCTCGCAATAATAAGGCAAAATTAATTGTATTTGGCTCAAGTGTGGGCCCCATATGAATATATGTTAGTAAAAAGCCCTTTGGGCGTACAAGTTGTGGTCTATTCTTTTCGAATAACAGCTTGTTATGGCGTATTACTAACTAGTTGATTACTTGACAAATGGGAATCTATTTCTGTCTATTTATAGCTATAAACTATAAACATGTATTCCATATATAAATTTGGGCTTTAACCAATTGCGAATCATATATTAATGTTGGTGAAGAAGTAACATAATCAGAATGCTAATTAAATACTTTCGAACACAGTTATTGGAAAAGCTCAAGTTTCAATTTCTCTGCTAAAACTCAGGATTGGTTTATGGGCCAAAATGCAATTTGGAATGTGTTGTAGGAAAATGCAACAGAGAAAGATGCATGCAACGGAATTGAGGGTAACTTGAGCTCACATGTAGAACACACACTTGCATATATTTAATAGTGTGTGTGTGTGTAACACTGTGACTGTGACAAGTAGCCCTATTTGTTGTGCTGCAAATTCAATTTGTCACTCAAAGCCGTCGAAATGAAGCAATTTCCTGCTTGCTGCCAACAACAGCAACAGCAATCAGAAGAATAAGTAGAAAGGAGCGGGAAAAGGAACGAATAAGAAGAAGCAGAGAATGATGAACTGTTAGGAGCAACATTTTCCAAACTAATTAAATGAAACGAACTCAGCAAAGTTGGAACCGAACTAAGCAAATTGGGCAACTTGTCGCAGTAATTACATCGAAATATCTAAAAAGAAAAACAAGTAAACGTTGCACAATCAAAAAAACAGTAAATATATATATAGTGTATATATATATAGTGTATATATATATATATATATATATATATATATATTTATATGAAAACTGTCATTTGTAGCCAGGGAAAAGTTATTTGGCAGGACCTTTGCCAGTCTGACAGATGGTCAAAAACTGCCAGAGCTCAATTTGTTGGAAGAACGAATGTCAATTAAAATTTTTTAATGAAATAACTTTCTTTGATTTTGGCAGAATCGCTGAGGGTGATGTGGGGGGTGCGGGGAGTCAGCCTGTTTCGCTATTTGCCTTTGCCAGCTGCATAAATTCAATTAAAAAAGGTTGATTAGTTCGCAATTACATTGCCAAACGCCTCAAAAATGCCTCATTACCAAGAACAACAAGAAAGAATATTGCAGTCTGGTGTAACCGACAGCGCAATACTCGTTCACAGTGTAATAACAACCAAACAATCTGCCCTAGCACTATGTGTAAAAATAAATTTAAATCTGCGTAGTTTCGAATCAAAAACATTTTTTTTTTTAAACGGGATGTTTATATTAAAACAATTTTAAGAAATTTAATTTTCAAAAATGCATACATTTTAAATGTAGAGGAGGAGTCAAAATGCCATCAAACATGAAAATCATTTTAGATTTGGCAAAGTTGTGGGAGTGTATGAACCCGAGAACTACAAATGGTCAAACGGAGAATCCGAATATACTCGTTTCACTTCGTGAACGAGTATAAAAAGCCGCCAAAGAAGCAAACAAGAAAAAAAATTCCACGAGTTCCCTACAAACATTTTGTGACAGCCTCAGCAGGAAGGACTCTTAAGACTTTGGACTTTTAATTAAAGAAAAAAATCTTGAGGCTCTGCAAAGAAAAAAAAATCAAATTGGAAATCATAAGAAAAGCATCCAAAAATAATTGAAAATATTCACGCTGTGCGGGGGAAAACCCTTCTCTCAATTTCTGACGTCATTTATGATGTTTACACGTGCAACTGTAGAATGAATTGGAAATGGAAGTTGGGAGATTGGGGAGTGGAATTCCTGCAGAAGCCACGTGCCTCGTGTGGCCATTAAGTGGCGACCAACTAAATTGCAGGCGATAAAGTCCTGATTTAAGGCAGAGGCAGACTGTGGTTGCCTGGTGGAGTGCTTTAGAGCTTTGGAGCAACAGCGACTGATAACCGATAAGCTTATAGGCAAGCAGAACCACATGAAACCCACTAAGCCGCCCGACGTGCACTTATCAGCGCAGGCAACAAGCAACAGCCCAGGGCCACGCCCACTTTTCAGTAATGAGTCCAACTCGAGGGCAAAGCACACAAAAGCGAGTTAAGGCAGAGGGGCGGGGGTTGAAATGAAAGGTTAAGCGAGCCACCCCGTGCAACAAATGTGTATAAAAAGCTGCAAAGGTGGATAACAATAAGCAACAAAAAAAAACAGCTGCAACAACAACAACATTGGACAGACGCTTTAACAATTGCAGGAACTGAAAAAAGCTGCACCAAAGTGGCAAAGTTCACACCAGCCCTAGCAGAGAGGGTGATTGTGGGAAGGAGGGGCGACAGCAATCCGAGTAAAACCCAAAGCACACTGCAAAGCGGGCTCAGGATAAGGAAAAGGATAATAATGCGAATGCGAGAACAAAAACAAATAAGTGAGACTCGATCTGTGGCTGCGACAGGGTGAGGTGTGTGTGTTGGGTGTGTGTGTGTGTGTGTTGTGTGTGTGCAAGTGGCAGGCACACGCGAGGCAGAGGACAACAACAAACAGAAAACAGAAACCAGAAAATAGAATCAAATCGCAATAAAACGAAACGGAATCCTCTTAATGCGCCATGTAAACAAAATGGGCACGTGACCCGCAGGAGGGCGACCCTCCGCACACACCCTTCCGTAACCAAAACTTGTGTCCTGCTGGCGCCGGACAAATAGCCTCGTGAACTAATCCTGGCAGCCAGCAGAATTGCAGATCTCGCGGCGCCGTCATAAAATTTTGAGTCTCGAGGAAGGTCTTGCAAGACGCCCAACTGCCTGTGAATGCAGTTGGATGGAGCTGAATAACTAACACTTGACCGAATACTAGGAATGCACTTTCCAGATTCAGTACCAGTTCCACATTCCATGTATCCCGTTGCACAGTTATCAGAGTTCTTGAATGGCTGTCAAGTTGCGACCGCTTTACAAATCGTTCAAACTCTCAGATCAAATATTTTAAAAGACAGCAGAATAAGGAGATGGAGAAGAGGAAGAGAGAGGTAGAGGGGGTAGAGTCGTGCAACAATATAAAAGATGTATCTGATGTGTCCGCTGAGAGTCCTTTGCAATCCTTTGCCGCAGTCCGCAACACAAACTCGGACACTTCCCTCCTCTTCCCGTCGTTTCTGTCTGCTGAACGTTTTGCTGCCACATTTTGGGGCATTTCCTTCATTGCTTCAACGCCTTGCACTCGTATTGTCAGCTGCTGAGAACGGGAGAGGGTGCAGGTGAGGGGAGACGGCTCCCATTTGCAGTTGAAATGCCTTTAAACTTGATATCTCATGTTTCTGGTTCAGGTTCTAGTTCCGGGCTGGGAAGACTCCTCTTGGCCTATTGCCAACTGTTAACTGCCAGCTTACAGCTGCCGGGATTCTATTGCCTCACGTAGTCCTCGCTCGTTTCCAAATGGTTAATTACCTCGATAAATGGGTAATTGCAGCACTCACACAACATATGGGGGCAATAACCCCGCAGACTTGGGCCCAACTGAGTAGCCAACTTTACTCCAATTTATTTTATGCGTCACAATTTGTTTTAGTGACTCCCTTTCCTATGGCAGATCTCGAATAGAATCTGTGGAGGGACGCGGAACTATCAAGATTTTTACGAGTGAAGATATGAAGTCCGAAAGATAATAATGGGCCAACACTTTACGCTTGGCACTAATTTAAAATCCGCCAACAACTTTGAGAAGGACCTCGGGCCAAGGCCAAGTTTGCGTGTAGTTGGCTCGTTGGCAGCCGACGCAGCCATAAAATAACTACACTGAGAGAAATTTACTGCAATCAGTCAAGGAAATCACTTCCAACGATATTACGATTATTATTGTTTTGAGGGAAAACTATAAGCAAAAGTCAGGCGAGTAACTTGTTTGATGCTTTGAGGCACAAACTCAGACGCATCCGCCACGTCTCAGCGGGGGGTGAGGTAGGGCTGACTTGGTCGGAAGCGACTGAAACTTTGGTTGCCAGCAGCAGTAGCCATCAACTGTCGGGCTCCGCTTGGATGTCAGCAGTCGGCAATGGGCCAAAAGGATAAGCAGCGTCGCAATATGAAAGATCTGCCCATCCACAAGATAAAGGATGAAGGACAACGGGGATGCGGAACGGGGGACAACAGGGTGAGGGCAATTTCTTTGCTTGCCGTTTTTATTGCTTCTCGTCGTCTGGAAAGAGGCTGTTGCAAGTCGACAAATTTGTATGATTGGAAAAACTTCAGACAGGCTGGAAGGGATGGGATATGAGGAGGGGGGGGGGGGGGATATGGGGATGTGGATGTAACTGTGGGGAGCACGCCGGGTAAATGAAGTGTGACGCTTTGTTTTCCTTTGATTTAGTTTTATGGGTCTACATCGGATGTAATTGAATTATGCAACTTGGCGCCGACGCCCAACGGCAGACAACAGACATCAGACGACTTTATTAGCAGTGGATCGTAATGCGAGGCAAGTCCATCTATAGAAGGGGAGGTTAACACACACACCCATAATGGGGCAGGCTTCGATGAATGAATTTAGATGCGGACAGGGATAGGAACATGGTTACGCTTTTTAGCGGTGATATTTGAATTTCAGACTTGCGATGAAGTGAGTTGGAAAATATGTCTGCGGTTTCCCGCCAGTCAGAACGGGCCGAACAGACAGAGCAGCCATCAGCATTCTGCGATATTCCGCAATATCCGGCAAACTCAATGAACGCTGGCAAATTTACACAACTCAATAAAGCGCCGCATTAACTGATAAACAGCGGTTGTCAGAGTTCCCACTGTGCCACTGACTGTTGGCTGGCTGAATGTTGAGTAATAGTAACATAACGATGGAGTCGTTGGAATCAGCCAATACCAATGATATGACAATTGGAGCTGACGGAGACAGGAAACAAAGCGATGCACACAGCCTAATTGACTTGAATGGATGCCCAGTTGCCCTCAGAGGTTGAATCTAAGCCAGAGATGAAACGAAACCGAAACTGAACCCATTTCAGGGGCCAAGCAACACGCGTTTGCTTTCAGGTCGAATATCCCTCTGGGAGAACTTGCCTCAGTGGAAACGGGATCTGATTCAATGTTATGCATCAGAGTCTAGCACCAGCCCATAATTAATATGCGAGTTGCCATAGAGCAATCTGTCATTTCATATAAGAAGTGCAAGCGAAAGCCACCCTCTCTCCCCCGCCCAGCAGCTCGTGTGACGTGTGACAGGAGAATAGATTCAGATACAGATTCAGACAGCCCGCTTCAGTGGCTTCCAATTACAGTTTCACATCCTGTCAGAGCGTTTCCAGTCGATGTCCAATTGATACGAGTTCAAACCGAAACCATGGAACCAATTGAAATCATAGACATTACTCTGGACAGGATCCTCCAGAAGGAGGAGCTCCTTCAGTCCATTTCTACTGCTCTACGCTTCGAGTCCTGATGCAGCGCAATGTAAATGGCTGAGGGTCCAATTGAGAGCTTTGGCCTTTGTGTTATCCCTCTTTGATTGTTGTGTATGTGTCCTGTTGGACAAGAACTAAGCTGTGTAAACGACCACAGCAGCTGCGCTGGTCAGCAAAGAGAGAGAGAGGAGAGAGAGAGAGAGAGAGAGAGAGAGAGGAGCAGGGGCAGCAGCGCACTGACACGGGAGCTTACAAGGCTCGACTGATATCGTAATTCCAATCAACACGAATTCAACCCGAGGCTTGCCCAGTTCGCACTACAAGTCTAAAACAAAGCTGTGGGCTAGGAACTGGTGCAGTCATAGAATGGAAAACAATGCAATTTGGTAGAATTTCAGGCTAGGGTTCGAAGTTTGAAGTTTCTCGTCCAAGTTGCCTAAAAATGCTCACGTCCTGTGCACGTGACTAAAATGTTTACCCATAAATAAGGAAAATATGAAAATGAAGAGATGTTCTCGACATATAGAAGAAGATGAAACTTGTTTATCCTCAGGTCCCCAGTCTGTTAGCGACTTCATCTGTTTCGCAGAGCATCAACTTTGCACGGAACCTTTGAAATATTCATCAATGAGTCGTAAGTCGCAGCTGAAAGGTGTCTCCCCTCTCACCAACTCTTCCACCCACAAGACATTAACCCCAATTGGCCAAATGGCTCATTAGGTCAGTGGGTGAGACCTCCGTCTGTCTTTTTATCCGTCTGTCTGTGGCTCATCCATGAGGTAAGCAGCAGAAGTCATTCGACTGCCATTCAGTGAAGTTTTCCCTATTCAACCATTCCCGCGTTGGGGCTTTTCCATTTTCATTTTCATTCATTCGCTCGGGATAGAAGCGAAAACAAAACGCAACCGAGTTGCACTGCTGCGTGGTCAGTTATAATTAGGGGGCGCTTTTAGGGTTTTATGGGCTGAACGATTAGCGGAAGGAGCCAAGCGAAGGGCAAGCGGAAAGCGGAAAGTGAAGGCGACTCGTAAACACTTTCGTGTTGACCCTCTCGAAAGGATTCCATTGGACCGTGGGGGATTCTCCTGCCTCCACTCTACCCATTCCACTCCACACCGAATTCAATATTGTTAATTGGCGACATGGTTCCGGCATGGTTCCAAGAACCCAAGCGACCCATAAACCTATCGGTTACAGCTGTAGCCCAATTCGAAGCAGCGCTAAGTTATGCTTGCAATGTTTGTCCAGCGAGGGAGGGCGGAAGTAGAAACGGGTGCGGCCGTGGATATGCATAAGTCAATGAAAATATGTTTCTGCGCCTGGTTCTGAGTTGAGTTCTGGGTACGGGTCTGGCTTTTTGTAGAGTTGATTAATTGGCCATAAACCAAACGATTATCATACTAATTTTCAGAACGTGAAGTGTAGTCTCAAGGCGTTCCCAGATGAGTCCCTTTGGGAAGGGATGGTTCAGTTCATATATCGACTAGCAAGTCCCGAGTGTGGAACTGGACCAGGGAGTGCATAAATGCCACTTGGAGTTGGTCGAGTTTCGTTTGCTTTCGTTATGATTGTGGGGTGCAACTTCTCATTCCCCTTTCAATGTGGCACGAAGCTCATAGAGCTGCCCCATAATCAAGGAGAATGTGAGCACAGTCCCAGTCAGAGAGAGGGGGCAGACGAAGGGCTGTAATTGCTTAATTTGATTACGTGCCGCCGTAAAAAGCAGAACAGGAAATTTGCACACACACACCGAAACACCCTGTACCCGGTAATGAAGTTGATTCGCTGAATGGATGGATGGATGGATGGATAGGCAGTTAGCAGGCACTCGCACACGGGTGGCTCGCACATGTTTCTCCCCATAACTGCAATCCCCAATTTCCTCCCAGCCGCAGTTTGGCAACTCCCTTGGCTTTAAACTGTTTTCCAGATCCCAAACAGCTTAATTTATGTTTTATGCTCAAAATGAAGCCCTTTGCCCGAATGTCGCCAGATTATTCCCTTAAACAACAGTGCGCACAACAACAACAACAAGGAAAACTATGTACACAAGTGCAAATTCAGGAGCAACAATGGAGCGTCAAAGGCACGAAATGGAAAACCATTTGGTTCGGTTCGGTTCGCTCGTGCGATAATTAGAAGCGACCTCTGCACGCTCAATTAGAAGCTTGTAAGCATTACACCAGAGGGGCAGGAGCAGGAGGAGGGAATTGGGACAAACACGTATATATAAACACTCTCTAACACAGTTGCAACAATAAAAGCAACAACGACAGCAGAAGAAGCAGGCAACGTGGTCGCAGTGTTGAAGGGAAACACGCGACCAACTGCAGCTGGACAAGGAGTGGGTGGATGGGGGGAAAGGCAGGGATTAGGCCGGAACACGACGCGAAAGAGCCAAAGAGTCAAAGAGTGGAAAAGGGGGATGGGGCGACCGGCGGCTGGCTGAATGTCTTAATTAACTGTTAGCTGCACTCAGCGAAAACAGCATGGGGTAGGGGGAGGGAGGGAGGTGCAGTTGCTAGAAAGGGTTGAGGGGTGGGAGAATTATTGCTTCTGCCTGTCGCTTGTTGTTGCCACTAAATAATGTCGGGGACACCGACGCCGACGCCGTGCCTCAACTTATTTATGATTTGCAATTATTTTAGAGAGAGGTTCGCTTTTGTGTTAGATGGAACTAAGACGAGAGAGGGGAGGGAGGCGCGAGTTAGGTTCGCTTATCTGATTTTGGATACACGAAGTGTGCATAAACCTGAACACGTCCCCATCATCAACACACACACACACACACTCTCTGTCTACACACATGCGAGTTGGTTGTGGCTGTTGGTAAATATGTTCTTTTTTGGCGGTGGCGCCAGACGAAAGTGTCCGCTAGACAAATGCCATGGCTGGGTGGAGGAGCTAGGGAGTCAAGGGGTTGTTGGTGGAACAGAGAGAGAGAAAGACTGGGCTGACATGTCACTTGGACATAAAAAAAGTTTATGTCTGACATGAGCCAAAAACAATTTGCATATTTTTCCACTGGATAACAACTTAATTTAGGATACATTCTAGCAACTGCGACGGCGACTATTGCGTTGGGTTAGAAACTGGTGCAGGGAGCAGCTGGGGGTTTTCTAGCTGTCATAGCAATTAAAAGGAACTTACAAGAATAATTAAACTTAAACGAGCTCTTTCAGGAATTTGTGCATTTCAGAGATATTTGCTGAGCTTTGAACCTTAACTTTTCATGATAATCTTCTCTTTTCACTTTATTCGCTTATTGTTGCCTTTTTATTTATTTTTTGCAACAGGAATAACTCGCATTCATCATTGTTTGCCACTGCATTGTGCAAGGGCTTCAATGTCCTGATGTTGTGATGCTTTATTAGTTTCTTACAAAGAAAAACTCTCGTTTTTTCGGGATTTGCTTGTGTTTTTTTTTGCATTTTTCTCTTTCACATTTCACACCTTTCGCAACGGGTGGTCTCAGACCATTGAAATTGCTTTTCACTTTTTTTGTTGTTTCCTACATCCCTCTCGCCTTTAGTAGGGGCGGTTGGGTGCCCGGCTGGGTGCACTGCAACCGAATGCAATTTATTTGCTGTCGCACGCATTAAACGCGCTGCGCTGACTTTTGAATGACGCCATATTTTCCGCCACATTTGCAGCGTGGCGCGGCGCGGCTTCCGCTGTTTTATGACGACGCCGTTGCCGGCTGCCCACACGCCCGTGCATCCATTCATTTTTCACAACTGTCAGCTGTGCGCAATATTCACAGTCGCCTTTTCGGTGGCCCCCCCAAACCATTCTCCATTCCCAGGCCTCCATGCCCAATCTACAATTCCGCCATAACCACCCTGCACCCTTCTTGGGTCTTTCTTTGTGCAAGTGTCGCACTTTGTGCTTAGCCATCGAAGTGTGGAGTTAATGGCCAGGAGCTGTGAACTGCGAGTACATCATGAGCATTGCTTTCACTGCTTCAAGGCCTTAATTACGGGCAAAGGCAACAACAACAACCAACACCTAAGTGGTTAACTTAAGGATGGCTTGGGGGGGGCCGTGGTTAGAATTATGCAGCATTTTTCATTACAGTGGCAAACGGCATTTCTTGTGTGCCCCGCGGCGGAAGTGGAAGTGGAAGTGGAAGTGCACGACGCTTGTAAAAACGGATGAAGCCAAAGCCAAAAGACGTCTCATGGATGGATTTGTGTGGCTGACAGGTCCTTCGGCTGCTCCCTTAACCCCACCTGCGCCTGCTGCAGCTGCTGGTGAACATGGTTGAAACATGTTCACTCGAAATTTGTGTTCAGAGTCGACTTGGAAATTAGCATAATCAACATGAAAAGGCGGCACACACACAGAGCGAGAGAGAGAGAGCGTGTGCCATAGACATGGGCATGGCCATAGATTTGAACAGGACTTAGCAACTTACTCGAGTCCTTTGCGACTGCCTAGGGCCTGGGTGACTGGCTCATCCCGGCCGTGTCTCAGCTGTGGTCGAGCTTTTTGGAGCGCCTTTAATTACACAGCGCTGCACAAATGATGAGCTGGCAAATTCTTGTACAGTGGGCGTGTCCCTTTGTGACGTGGATGACTATGAGATTGCGCAAAAGGGCCCGCAGCTAAAAACAGCAATAGAACCAGACTAGACCAGACCCAAGCCAAAGCGTAGTAGACAAAGCGATTAGTAATCGTATTTTATGGAGCTCAGGAGAAGAGTTGGGGAAGCTGGCTCAAATTGAGATAAACTTGAAATAAACTAGATGAAAATGAATAGCATAATAAAGAGCTGTCGGCCGGATGAGATGAATAAGTGTAATAAATACGGAACAAATACACATTTGCCTTTAAACTGAGCTCGCTGTAAGGATTCAATTGTGCCCAGAAAGCCACAGCGCGTTCGGCCTTTGTACCGCAAGACAATTGCTTGAACAATAGACAACGTCTATTGCGAGTGTGAGCCTGACAGCTGGGCCCAACTGTAGGTAAAAAGCCTTCGAAATGTCAACAAAGATTGATTTCAGACAACATCAACACTTGCTGGCAGACCACCATTGAAAGGCAACTCCTTACTTTGCAGTCCCATTTATGTAGCTCTGTACATATGTGTTGTTAGGGATTATAACTCCTACACATGGGTGTCTCCTATAGACAGCTTGGGAAAGAAAACGAAATTAATTTCATGGCTCGCAGAACTCAAATTGAAAATAATTGTTGTTGAAACATCCAACAGCAAAATGTGAGAAAAAGCCACAGAAATGTTGATGAAAAGCTGCGAAAAAGAAATCCTACAAAAGGTGTGAATGAAAGCACATAATCAAGTTTATTGTGTGCTCTTCATTTATGGTGCGACCCCATTCTAAAACACCGACTTCCCTCGACACGGCTGACATGTGTGTGGCAAGTGTGTGAAGTGAAAGCTTCTTTAAGGGGATTACATTTATATGGAGCACACACACAAGTTAAGAATATTTGATAAAACGTGTATGAAATGGGTATAATTGAGGATTGGATAAGGATTTTAGCTTGAGAAGCTGTTTAAAGAGCTCAAAGCCTCGTCTTTCCTTAAGAGAAACAAGTAAAATAACTATGGTCAGGAGGCCCCGATTAGGAGATACCCTGAACTCAGCGGCGATCTGCCGTTACACATTTAACATTTAAACCCCTTTGCATTCACACACACTCAAACATTTTGCTCTCAGCAGCTGCGCGTGGCCCCACTATGGAAAATAAACTAAGATTATGATCGTTATGAAATTTTCAGGGCTTAACAAGTACTTGAATTGTTTTTTTTTTGGCGAATGTGGTTGGGTATCCGAAATATTCCTGATCTGCGATTACTTTACGAGAATATATTAAGCTAAACTTGGTGACTCATATAGTTTCCGAGATGGCTAAATAAATAAATTTAGCTCGTCCTGATCAATAATATATACACTTTATGCGATCGGAGATGCTTCCTTCTGCCTGTTACATACATTTGCACAAAACCATTGTACCATTGTTAGCCATTTTCAATGGGTTCAAGGTAAAAAAACCCGAAGAGTAGTTCAATGATAGTTTAAACAAAGCTGCAAGCCGGGTTTTCTATTATTACCCGTTAATATTAACCGAATATTTAATTTTAATTTTAAGTATCTAGATATAATTAGAAAAAGTTCACATAGTAATTATTCTTGACTCCAATATTCCTTAACCTCTTCTTTAAGATGAAGCTAAATACCCTATCATATAAAGTTTCCCAAATTCAATGATTGGTCAATTGTCTGCACTTTGAGCTTTATGGCAATTAATGTTTGTGGCTTTGAGGACTTGGTGCAGAAGTCCCAAACTCTGCTAGAAAGCACTTCGTTCCGAGTGCTTTCGCATGAAAAGTGCTCTTCAAAGTGCAACTTTCGATACTTGTAATTGTGGGACAATGGGCCTGTCCTAGCCGTGTGTGCGCGTGTGTGTGACCATGGACATAAAGACACACGTAGCAACGAACAAGCCACAAGCTAGTTGGAGTACAATGCAGAACAAACTATTGGAGGAAAGTCAAGGCGAAACCGAACGAAGACCGTAGCTCGACTTGAGTAAGCGAACACAGACAAGGTGAGGGGGAAGGTGGGGTATGTGCTGAGGGTGGTTGTGTGCGGGGGCGGGTAGATCGTTCTGCTGCATTGGTAATGTAAATACATGTGCGAAAGCGAGCACCTGAGATATCAAGTGCAATTGTCTGGCGGGGGAGCAACAATAAAAATGATACAAAATGCGGCAACACGGAGCAGCTTATTGTGGCCAGAATTGCGGGGAAAAGGAAGGAGGCGTGTGTGAGCGGAGGGCGGTTGTCTCGCCATTATGCGCATGGATCTAAAATTGAATGTAAATTGCGGCTGCGGCATACGGCGTGCAAAGCGCAGCTCAAATGAATCAAAATGAATCAGAATGAATCGAACGTGGGCTGATACACGTGGGAAACGCGCAGCTGGCGGTACTTGGAGCTGGCAACTTGGCAAACATGCAGGATACAGCAGCAGGACGAGTAAAGGCAGCAGCTAGCCGAGTCGGCAGACTTCTGCTAAATCATTCAGCGGCCATTAAACTGGCAACTGGCAACTGGCTGCAAGTCTTAGCCAAGTCATGTGGGTGGCTGCTTGGCAGTACTCTTGGCCAAGTGTCATTGACTTGGCTGGAACTTTAAGCTGCAGCCAGACGGCTGCACTGAATACTGGCCACTAGCTACTGGTCAGCCGAGGCGTTGGCCTCGCTCGTAATTTCTGTAGATAACTATGAGGGCCGGCCCATAAAAAGCCATTACATCTTATCTCGGCCAATTGCTTTCGGTCAGCTTACGGTTTCGGTTTACTTACCCGCTCACTGCCAGGGGAATTTATGCGCCAGCCAGGGCCAAAAGCCAAGCATGCGAATAATTTAAATCAGCAACACCTGTGAAAATGCCTTCCTATCAACACGCTGGGTACAAATAGGTGCAGGAATTAAACCCTCGCATTCCCCTTGGCAAGGGGGTGCTACAATTATCGGAGCCAAATGTTTACGGAATTTCAAGCATTCGTTTAAAGCAATAGCAAATGGCAACGTTAGCCAGACAGTCAGGCAGCCAGGCTATATTGGACCGCCTCCTCTCTTTCTCTCCCTCTCTTCTTGCTTCTGTCTCCTCCAACCCTCACTTCCTGCAGCTCGTACATCATGCATATTTGGCTGCTTTATGCTCTTTGTGCCCCCACCCGTTCTTCCGTTTTATGACTTTATATTGTGTGTGGCAACTTCATTGAGTTGTTGTCGACGACGTCGCCTCACACAGATTTTACGACCATGATGGCGCATTTTATAACTTATCAAAGAGACTCCCCAGGCCAGCAGCGAGCGGGTGCCGGCGCAGGGACGTCAGCCTTCAGCGACACTTTTCACCAAAGTCATTCAAATGTTGGTTAACTGTAAATTGGCTGTGGGCTCCAAACGCGATGCGCGTTAATTGAATTTTGCGTCAAACAAAAGACTCTGTGGCTGAAATGTGCCTTGTCACACGAGGCATAGATACATGAACATGAACATGAGCGGAAGCGGGAACAGGAACTGGATAACTCGCCGGAAAGATGCTTTCCATTTGGGTTGCTTCAACACGCCACTCTGCGACATGCGAGGAAATTGCCGTGGTTCTAGGCATTTTAACACGTGTCGCTTCAGTTTTGAGTCAGTTCTTTTTGTGGCAAGCTATTCTAAATGAACTACGTCCGATTTGTAGTTACACATCTGATAAGTATTAATATAAAATTACAGTTAAATGGATATAGCATCCTGCCAATTTATAAAATAGTAAGGAACTAGTTGCTCTGCGAAATGAACCAGTTCTCATATAAGACAGGGATTGTATACAAGTAACCTAGCATAACTTACATATTCATATATTTTAACACTTTGGATACATTTGGTGTATTGAACTAGTTCAGTTGAGTTCACAACTAAGCGACAAGTTGAGTTATGCAACGGAAATTGTGTGTCCAGGGTGGCTTCAACCTGAGCACAACAAAAAGGGCTTCTTACAGCCCGGCCCGTCGCCCCCATCTACGATTGGTATTTGTTTTAGGTAGCGAAAGAGAGAGAGAGAGAGAGACAGGTATATCAAATGATTGATTGAGGGGGACAGCATGAGAGTGACAGCGAGCGGAGAGAGAATTATGCAAGCAATTTTGATTGAGTGCTTGGATTGCATGGGTATATTGAAGGGGTTGTATGCATGCGCGTGTGTGTGTGTGTGAGCATATCAATAAATATATATTATTATGTGGAGTGTGAGTGTGTGTGCGTGTGTGTTTGGGTGTTATTAAATGCAATTGTTATTTCGCAATCAATGCCAATTAAAATCGCCATCAATTTGGTTATGGTAAATGCATTTTTGTTGCGTCTGATCTCTATGCCACACCACAACACACACGCCACACAGCCACCACATACACACACACGCACACGCACACGCACGAAACCGCAAGTCAAACAAATGCATGTTGCAAGCATTAACAATGACAACAACAATAAAACCAAATCTGTGCAGCAATTGACTTAAATTAAAATTTAAATGAAAATCGATTAATTGGCCCGGATGCAGAATTTAATTGAAATTTTCGTTTCGTGGCCAAAGTTGAAGCTTCAAATCGAAATTGAAATTGAAACTGAAACTGCATTAACTGTAGTTGTTGCTGTTGTAGTCAATTATTGTCAATACTGAATGCAACAGCAGCAGAAACTTTTGCCACAACTCTATGCAGCTGCAGCAGAGGGGAGAGAGAGAGAGAGAGAGAGGTGACTAAGGGCGGTAAGGAGGGGGTAGGGACTTGCCTGATCACATGTGCAGCACAAAATTGGCTTTGGCTGCAAATTAACAATTTCATTTTATAAATCAAAGGGTCAGTTGCGACGAGTTGGCACACAAACAAATGGCAAACCAATTGCAAAGCACTCACATTCGCCCATTCATGCACTCATTCGTATTCACATTCGCATTCAGCTGAGATTCAGCTGCACGCATCACTGGACAATGGCTGCTGTGTGTGCGAGTGTGTTTGAGTGTGCATATTTAACATGACACGAACATATCGAACACCCACGCATCGTGGAGCATTCATTATGCAATGTTGCTTTCACACACACACTCTACACACACACTCACACACACACACACACACACTCTCACACACGCACATATATTTGCATAATTGTGTCTGTCGTTGGCATTGGTTTTCTGGCAACAATTGCGTTCGATTTGTCTGCCTCCCTTCCCCTCTCCATTTCTCCCTCTCTGTTCTGCTATAAACTGAACCATTTTACTTTGTGTTCAACTTGTTTAACAAGCTACATTTTCCATGACACTGCGTATTGCTATAAGATGTTCCAAATTTTGATTTCGCTTAACCAATTGCTACATGAAAAACATTTTTTTTTACAACTTAAAAAAGATACATTACATTAGAGATTAACCACAATTGGAGCTACATATAAAGTGCTGTATAATATCAACATTAATATTACAATAATATTTAATAAATATTAATAATTATTTTAAAATTTAAATGGACTTATATGCAGAAGTTCTAGAACCCTTATGATGAATGATTGCCTCTACCTTTAAACTAGTTTCATGATACAACTCATAACCAAACATATCATATCCATCAATCAAACTTTCAACGACCTGCTAAGTAAATACAAATGTGAAAGTACTTGCCAGTGTTGTGTAATATCAACAAATTCCAGAACATGAATGATTGATGGTTGCACTCGTAACTGCGTTTCGGCTAGTAGAAATTCAGAAATATGCACATTTATATCTATATAAATAAATTGATATATGTATATGTTATGCGTACGCTATTTGTTTTCGCACTCTGCAGACTCTTGACATGGGCAAATACAATTTGCTGGCCGGGTCAGAGCCCTGGCCAATGGATTGTATAAAGCAACAGAGCAGCGCAGAGCAGAACGGCTAACTAGAAATTTTAAAACCAGAGCAGGTAAATATTGGCCCGACAAAGGTAAATTTGAGCAGACATTGCCGCCGATTGCCACATTGCAGATGATTTCACATTTTTAATTAAAAGGCTTTGTGCGGCCAAAATTTTTTGTTAAATCCAAACACACACATAAGATAAGAGAGTGAGTGAGCGGAGGGGCGCGGGGGTGTCAGGCTGGTAGAATCATCGAACTTGTATGTTGTTTATTCTATACATACGGGGGAATGTGGTGGAGAAGAGTGTTGCCAGAGCTTCTCGGGGTAGTTTATCAAATTTAAAGCGAATCAATAAACAGAGCTAAAATTCCTTTAAAGGCCAAAGGATATGAGCCCTCTGCACATTAACAGCTGAGTCATTTATTTTATGGGGCATTACACGAAATATTCGTCAGTTAAAACACACACTCGCATACCCACATAAAGCTAGTTGTGTGTGTACACTTCATTTATTTTATGCGTTTTATCCCCCTTAAATGTGCATGTAGTTGGTTAGTCACTCTAGCCCCGCCCACTTGCCCGCTTTACCCTCCTGCTGACTGCCTGCGTTGCTGCTGCATAAAATTTATTTCGTTTTTATTATCATTTCATGCATGCCCCATGCACCCGACCTTCCCCCCTGCAATCCACCGGAACCCATTGCCACCCACACATATGCAACATCGGAAAAAAATTCCGAGAAACGCCTGCAATTGACCTGCCCACCTACACGCCCTTTGCACTCGACCCCCGCCCCCACTCCTTCGACTTCAGCTCAGCTCTTCGCGGACAAGAGGCTATAAAATGTTTTTCAAGGGACAACGAAGCCAAACAAAAACAACAAAATAAAGAAGAAGAAAAGCAGGAAAAAAATGAAGTGGCAAAAAAATAGTTGCGCCCTCCTTTAAAAAAAAAAAAATATATATATATTTATATATATATATATGTAAACTTGCAGCAAACGACTCTTCAATTGTTTTTGTTGTTGCTGCTTCAAAAATATAAAGAAAAAACAGTGGCAGTAACAACAGTTCCAATAACAATGGCAACACTGGCAACTGTTAAGGGGCGGCGATTGGGGAAAGGGGCTGCTATGGAATTGCTGTCTATTTTAGTTGTTGTCGTAATTTTTCCTCATTGGCCCACTATACGAGCTCTATCGCTCGCCGGCTTGCTTTTCTTTATGTTTTGCGTTCAAATAATGTCATTTCGTAAATTGCTTCAGCTGCCGCCCGCCCGCATCACCCACACATACACACACACACACATACACACACACACAACAACAGCCACCCCCTGGCTGGCATATTTTTTTAGTGCTTCCTTCACATTTGCTGCTTTTATTGTGTCGCCGCCGCAACCAAAAATTGGCCTTTTTGGTCCTGCAGTCTTTGCGTCCTTTTTGGGTCCTGCCTGTCGCTTTTGTTTCGCTCTCGTCTGCCCTGCAATATGCTCGGATGTCCTACACCTCCCTCCCCGCTCGCGCTTCAAACTTTTGCCTTTGTTTGGCGCGAAAATCAATTAACGCGCTCAATGAGCTTCAAAAAACTTTACAGCACACACACAAACCCAACCAATACACACACACACATCGAAAACAAAGCCAATTTACAGTTAACCAAAATGTAAATGGCGTCAAGGGAGCCGCGCGTTCTGAACCTGCGGCTGTCCCTGTCGCTGTCAATGTGGCTGCCAGCCGAAAGCCGAAACGGAAACCGAAACTGGAACAGCAGCAGGGGAGGACCAGGAGCAGGCTGGAGAAGGTGTAGGTGAAGCAGGGACAGGGACGGGAGCTGTGGAAGTGTCAACTGTTTTGATAAGCTGTTAAATTAAATGTGCGGCAATGTCATAAAAATCTGTGGCACGGCCGCAAGGACAACGGGCATATGAAGACATTAAAACACATAAGAGAGGGGGGATGGTATGCCGTTAGGTGGTTGATTCGCGTTGTGGCCGCTGTTGCCTTTGATGTTTGCCTCTTGCTTGTGAGGCACAGTTACAAAGCAGCTTTCAAGATACATATACGTATTTATTGAAAGAAGACACAATCCTTAAGCAGGATCTGCATGCAAGAAGTTTCCGCCAGTTGAGCGAATAGCAAGTGGCAAGTGGCAGCTGCGGCTTTACCCACGTGCAACAGCAGCTGCCGCGCAATTCCATATTCAATTTTAGATCAATATAGTATAACAAACAGGATACAAACGACGGCAACAACAAGCGGGTGGGCACATTTTTATTGTTACCTTGCGGCGGGGCTAAAGCGATTTGGTAACAAGCCAAAACACCCAATCCCCAACCCCCAACCACCCGTACTCCCTGTCATGGGAGACGCCTTCGTGGCGTGCTGATTTCTCAGGTGGTCGCTTTCGCACATGTATTTGTATATTTACATTGCCAATGGCGGCGCAACTCGATTCGACTGAATCATCGCCCCCACACTCCGTCGGCTCCTCGCTGGGGCTTGTCTTCGACTGGCAGACGATTCACTTAGTCATGTCGCCATGTTGCAAGTTGTCAGTTGCAAGTTGCGTGTCCACATGAGCAAACATTGCTTGCGAATCTTTGACAAGTCCAAGTCGTGGTCAGTCGAGACTTGTCCGACAATTAAAAGTACCGAAGTTGCAACTCGAGAAGCGCTTCTCATGCGAAAACCCTTTGGCTGCAGTTCATGCCCCGGTCGAGACGACCGCAAACTTTAATTGCATGTCCGGCTCAAAGTGTGAACAAACTGCGCACAATTGGCCCAATCAAACGAGTTGCTAACTTTCGCAATTGTTTTTGATTTCACGGGCTACACCTTTATGCCCTGTAATCGATTAAAGTGGATGCTAATGGGTATCTAAAGTTAGATGAGCACATATGAAGAAATTCAGAGCTGATAAATCTTGATTAAGTATTCGCAATCGAGTTGATTATAACATGCCCATCTATCCTTTTATTCGGTCGTCTACATGATGATGAAATTTCATACATAGACCCTTTTAGTCACATAGTTATTTATTTATCAAGCCGTATCTATAATTTTAAACATAGATTGGTACAACTTTTTACTATCAGGCCTGGCTACAGGGCATCGCCTAGTCGCGCATTTGCGCTTGTTAAAGTTGTGTGTTTGCGAGCACTGCGGCTTGTTTTCTATTCGAATGGAAGCATTCATCCTTCTGGATGTGTCCACGACAATGGGCAGTGGACATTTATTACCCCGGCTAAGAAAAACTTGAGGAATTATATTTGGCATTTTCTGCACTCAATTTTCACATGTCCTTTTGTGTTGGTTTACCCCAAATTCTTTTACTTCCCCTGTGGTGTGTGTATGTGGTGTGTTTGAGCCCCTTTTCTAATTGTTTACGATTTGTGTTTTTTGAGCCATGAAATTAATTTCATTGCCTTCGTTGGAGCCAGTTAAAGCCACTTACTATGAACTAACGTGACCAAAAAGTTTTATTAAGTGCCAAATGCCTTTTCGACCTTTATCTCGGTGCCACAACAAATTCCAAATGCTGCAAAGTTAACGCCCCTTGAACAAAGTTTAAAAAGTGTGTGGAGAAGGACAGAGTATTAAAGACAGGCATTATTAAAGTCAATAAACGCCAAAATAATTTAAAGGTTTTACGTACATACTTTTCGTAATACACAATTTTGTTTGTTTTATCATTTTTTGGCGTAGTCAAAATGACGCAGACACGTAACTTGACATTCCCACAAACATTTTAAAGCCCAAGTCCAATATAATATCATTTTGATTGGAAACACGTATATATTATTAAAGCGGAGATCTACTGAATGTCAGGATTATGTAAGTGTACAAGAATAGGATGACGGTCCAGGGTTAAAATCAATATTAATTCATACTCAAATCATAATTAATGTTAAACAAAGTTCTTTCAGTTGAAATTGAGAAGGAGCATTAATTATAAAACTACTTACCTTATCAGTTCCTTTACACATTTTTATGCGCAGTGTTCAAAACATAAAACTGTGAATAATATTGAATATAAGTTGAACCGTAAATAATACATTGTAAATTGAGCGAAATCAACGTTGCGTGATTTATAGCCACATTCCCGACCGCCCCTTTTGGGTGCTGCACCCCCGCCCACCTGGTCCTGGTACCCATGCCAACCGCCAACAACAGTGACTGTGCCGGACGCCATCCACTTGCATAGAAGTGCGTCGAGCCGTGGATTGTCTGCATGCATCAATGCATCTTGACTTTCGGCTCTCTGCTCTCGATATGCCAATTGCAAATTGCTAAGGTATTTGCCATCCCACACACCAATGCCCCCCTCTCGACTCACCACTCTCTAACTGGATGGCTGTCAGTGCGTGTTGCCGGGGCAACATTAACCTGCAACCAGCTCGAATCTGAATCCGAAACGCAATTTCAATCGTAATCAACAGCAGGCAGTGCTTGTTAACGGCTTCCAACTGTTTTTGGCCTGTCGTGAAACGTGAATTCGAGAAGGCTCCAACCCAGAGAGCTCTATCATAGAGCATTTAAGTGACTTCTTCAGGAACCGCTTAGTTCACAGAGAGCAACTGGCATTGGATTAAAAATGCCCTCTATGTGTGCGCTGCGAATGGATATGGCAATGGCAATGGCAGTGGAAATGGATATGGAAATGGATGAGCAACTGGCAGCCCAGTCGAGATGGACTCAGGCAAATTAGCTTAAAAGGCAGCGCCAGAAAATAAAGAAAAAGAAGCTGGCAAATTAATTTCAATGTTGTCGTTTTTGTTTTTTTGGTTTTTGCTCTACTGCCAGGGCAAAGTTTTGCCATCGTGTGGACCAGCAGAAGCAAATTTGGTTTGACAGTGAATAAAATTGAACGCGTTGCGTCTGTGAAATGAAATTCATTTGGCGCCCAATGTGCGCCATTTTGGCGCCCATCCACAGGCTGAGCGGAAAAAATAAAACGAGCAAGTAGAGCAAGGGAGGGGCGGGGAGCTGACGGGGATTTGCTAACAGCGACAGGCAATGAAAAAGTTTTGACTCGTTTTTGGGCCCTTTCGAAAGTTTCAAGTTTATTAACGTGGCGTAGTGTTGCTCAGTGCCAGTGCAGTGTTGGCTAAGTGCATGCACATGCACAAAAATAACAAAAAACGAAAAAGTAAAATAAAAACCCAACGACCAGGCCAAAACGCAGCTACCATTTGCCACTCGACGAAGCGTTTGTCCATAAAGGCAAAGTTGAATGCTACGCTAACCGCATTTAAAGTTGCTCACGGGGCGAGCACCTGAATTCTTGGCCAGAGAGTAAATGGCTTTTTCTCTCTAGTGCTGCTTCTTCTTCTTTATTTTCTGATACTTTTCATGGAAGCACACGCGCCCCACAAAGTGGTTCAGAAAGCGAAATCCACTTTCGTGTGCCGCACACAAAGTGAATGAAACCGATTTAATTTTCGGGGCGGCTTTGACTTGGCTTTTGCAGTCCATATTAGATTACAGGCTGGCTTTCATAACTGTAAATGCAGCGGAAATTGCCTCTAATCATATCATTTACAGCTATCTATATAAAACGCACATCAAAGGCAACGCCAATTGGCTTTTATTCAAGGGCTAAGAAATGGTTTCACAGAAATACATTTTCAATTTAAGTAGATGGTTGAAGGCAGCTCAAACTTGAGCACTGTTTTCTGCTTTTATATTCATCGCTCACTTCAGTTTATATTTCTTATAGATTACTCAAAAGTTTTCAACTGCCAGCTAGCTCTAATTGCCAGCAGAGAAGAGTCCTGTAGCCCAAGTTTCAGTTTTGATTATGCTAATCCATCAGCCGTTGGGAGTTCATGGTGTTGCGTCTGAGCTCAGGAAGTCACGACACTTTGAAAAATGGCTGCACACCATCAATGCCCGCATGCATCTCTGTCTGGACTCGCATCCCATCTGCTTCTTCTTCTTCAAGTGGTCTCGCATTGCACGGAAGCGGACGAGCTCACGGCTATTGCAAATGTTGCGGAAAATATGGCGTCAGTCAAAAGTCAGACCGACGACAGCAAATAAATTGCATTCCAGGTAAAAGCTACGAACGGCCCGCAACAGCAGCAACTTCTCGAGTAGGACATCCACTTGGCATCCAAGCCATGGCTCAAGCGCCAAAGGCCACAGCGCAAATAATTGGTCAACTCTTAACTAATGAAATTTTCTCTGCCAATCCAAATCCCCACCCTTCTGCGAGTACATCCACAAATCAGAGCCACCTCACCCCCGCCCAAGCAGCTTACGCAATAGTCGCAGTCGTAGTCGGCGTCGCCGTCGCCGTCGCAGTTGCTCGAATGTATCCTAAATTAAGTTGTTATCCAGTAGAAAAATATGCAAATTGTTTTTGGCTCATGTCAGACATAAACTTTTTTTATGGCCAAGTGACATGTCAGCCCAGTCTTTCTCTCTTTCTGTTCCACCACCAACCCCTTGACTCCCTAACTCCTCCACCCTCCACCCCTAGCCATGGCATTTGTCTAGCGAACACTTTCGTCCGGCGCCGCCGCCAAAAAAGAAAATATTTAACAACAGCCACAACCAACTCGCATGTCTGTAGACAGAGAGTGTGTGTGTGTGTTGATGATGGGGACGTGTTCAGGTTTATGCACACTTCGTGTATCCAAAATCAGATAAGCGAACCTAACTCGCGCCTCCCTCCCCTTTCTCGTCTTAGTTCCATCTAACACAAAAGCGAACCTCTCTCTAAAATAATTGCAAATCATAAATAAGTTGAGGCACGGCGTCGGCGTCGGTGTCCCCGACATTATTTAGTGGCAACAACAAGCGACAGGCAGAAGCAATAATTCTCCCACCCCTCAACCCTTTCTAGCAACTGCACCTCCCTCCCTCCCCCTACCCCATGCTGTTTTCGCTGAGTGCAGCTAACAGTTAATTAAGACATTCAGCCAGCCGCCGGTCGCCCCATCCCCCTTTTCCACTCTTTGACTCTTTCGCGTCGTGTTCCGGCCTAATCCCTGCCTTTCCCTTCTCCTTGTCCAGCTGCAGTTGGTCGCGTGTTTCCCTTCAACACTGCGACCACGTTGCCTGCTTCTTCTGCTGTCGTTGTTGCTTTTGTTGTTGCAACTGTGTTAGAGAGTGTTTATATATACGTGTTTGTCCCAATTCCCTCCTCCTGCCCCTGCCTCTCTGGTGTAATGCTTACAAGCTTCTAATTGAGCGTGCAGAGGTCGCTTCTAATTATCGCACGAGCGAACCGAACCGAACCAAATGGTTTTCCATTTCGTGCCTTTGACGCTCCATTGTTGCTCCTGAATTTGCACTTGTGTACATAGTTTTCCTTGTTGTTGTTGTTGTGCGCACTGTTGTTTAAGGGAATAATCTGGCGACATTCGGGCAAAGGGCTTCATTTTGAGCATAAAACATAAATTAAGCTGTTTGGGATCTGGAAAACAGTTTAAAGCCAAGGGAGTTGCCAAACTGCGGCTGGGAGGAAATTGGGGATTGCAGTTATGGGGAGAAACATGTGCGAGCCACCCGTGTGCGAGTGCCTGCTAACTGCCTATCCATCCATCCATCCATCCATCCATCCATTCATCCATTCAGCGAATCAACTTCATTACCGGGTACTGTGTGTTTCGGTGTGTGTGTGCAAATTTCCTGTTCTGCTTTTTACGGCGGCACGTAATCAAATTAAGCAATTACAGCCCTTCGTCTGCCCCCTCTCTCTGACTGGGGCAGCTCTATGAGCTTCGTGCCACTTTGAAAGGGGAATGGGAGGATGCGGAAGTTGCGCCCCACAATCATAACGAAAACAAACGAAACTCGACCAACTCCAAGTGGCATTTATGCACTCCCTGGTCCAGTTCCACACTCGGGACTTGCTAGTCGATATATGAACTGAACCATCCCTTCCCAAAGGGACTCATCTGGGAACTCCTTGAGTCTACACTTCACGTTCTGAAAATTAGTATGATAATCGTTTGGTTTATGGCCAATTAATCAACTCTACAAAAAGCCAGACCCGTACCCAGAACTCAACTCAGAACCAGGCGCAGAAACATATTTTCATTGACTTATGCATATCCACGGCCGCACCCGTTTGTACTTCCGCCCTCCCTCGCTGGACAAACATTGCAAGCATAACTTAGCGCTGCTTCGAATTGGGCTACAGCTGTAACCGATAGGTTTATGGGTCGCTTGGGTTCTTGGAACCATGCCGGAACCATGTCGCCAATTAACAATATTGAATTCAGTGTGGAGTGGAATGGGTGGAGTGGAGGCAGGAGAATCCCCCACGGTCCAATGGAATCCTTTCGAGAGGGTCAACGCGAAAGTGTTTACGAGTCGCCTTCACTTTCCGCTGTCCGCTTGCCCTTCGCTTGGCTCCTTCCGCTAATCGTTCAGCCCATAAAACCCTAAAAGCGCCCCCTAATTATAACTGACCACGCAGCAGTGCAACTCGGTTGCGTTTTGTTTTCGCTTCTATCCCGAGCGAATGAATGAAAATGAAAATGGAAAAGCCCCAACGCGGGAATGGTTGAATAGGGAAAACTTCACTGAATGGCAGTCGAATGACTTCTGCTGCTTACCTCATGGATGAGCCACAGACAGACGGATAAAAAGGCAAAGGAGGTCTCCCCCACTGACCTAATGAGCCATTTAGCCAATTGGGGTTAATGTCTTGTGGGTGGAAGAATTGGTGAGAGGGGCGGGGAGACGCCTTTCAGCTGCGACTCACGACTCATTGATGAATATTTCAAAGGTTCCGTGCAAAGTTGGTGCTCTGCGAAACATATGAAGTCGCTAACAGACTGGGAACCTGAGGATAAACAAGTCTCTGCTTCTTCTATTTGTCGAGAACATCTCTTCATTTTCATATTTTCCTTATTTATGGGTAAACATTTTGGTCACGTGCACAGGACGTGAGCATTTTTAGGCAACTTGGACCTGAAACTTCAAACTTCGAACACTAGCCTGAAATTCTTCCAAACTGCATTGTTTCCCATTCTATGACTGCACCAATTCCTAGTCCACAGCTTTGTTTTAGACTTGTAGTGCGAAGCGGGCAAGCATCGGGTTGAATTCGTATTGATTGGAATTACGATATCAGTCGAGCCTTGTAAGCTCCCGTGTCAGTGCGTGAGCTGCTGTCCCTGCTCCCTCTCTCTCTCTCTCTCTCTCTCTCTCTCTCTCTGCTGACCAAAGCTGTTGTCGTTTACACAGCTTAGGCCTTGTCCAACAGGACACATACACAACAATCAAACAGGGATAACACAAAGACCAGAGCTCTCAATTGGACCCTCAGCCATTTAGATTGCGCTGCATCAGGACTCCAATTGTAGGGCAGTAGAAATGGACTGAAGGAGCTCCTCCTTCTGGAGGATCCTGTCCAGAGTAATGTCTATGATTTCAATTGGTTCCATGGTTTCGGTTTGAACTCGTATCAATTGGACATCGACTGGAAACGCTCTGACAGGATGTGAAACTGTAATTGGAAGCCACTGAAGCGGGCTGTCTGAATCTATTTTCCTGTCACACGTCACACGTCACACGAGCTGCTGGGCGGGGGGGAGAGGGTGGCCTTCGCTTGCACTTCTTATATGAAATGACAGATTGCTCTATGGCAACTCGCATATTTATTATGGGCTGGTCCTAGACTCTGATGCATAACATTGAATCAGAACCCGTTTCCACTGAGGCAAGTTCTCCCAGAGGGATATTCGACCTGAAAGCAAACGCGTGTTGCTTGGCCCCTGAAATGGGTTCAGTTTCAGTTTCGTTTCATCTCTGGCTTAGATTTAACCTCTGAGGGCAACTGGGCATCCATTCAAGTCAATTAGGCTGTGTGCATCGCTTTGTTCCCTGTCTCCGTCAGCTCCAATTGCCATATCATTGGTATTGGCTGATTCCAACGACTCCATCGAATACTGAGTTATGTTACTATCACTCAACAGTCAGCCAGCCAACAGCCAATGGCACAGTGGGAACTCTGACAACCGCTGTTTATCAGTTAATGCGGCGCTTTATTGAGTTGTGTAAATTTGCCAGCGTTCATTGAGTTTGCCGGATATTGCGGAATATCGCAGAATGCTGATGGCTGCTCTGCCTGTTCGGCCCGTTCTGACTGGCGGGAAACCGCTGACATATTTTCCAACTCACTTCATCGCAAGTCTGAAATTCAAATATCACCGCTAAAAAGCGTAACCATGTTCTTATCCCTGTCCGCATCTAAATTCATTTATCGAAGCCTGCCCCTGGCTGCCATTCTGTGCAACAGTCGCGGCTCTCTATCTTCATTCGCATCCTCATTATGGGTGTGTGTGTTAACCTCCCCTTCTATAGATGGACTTGCCTCGCATTACGATCCACTGCTAATAAAGTCGTCTGATGTCTGTTGTCTGCCGTTGGGCGTCGGCGCCAAGTTGCATAATTCAATTACATCCGATGTAGACCCATAAAACTAAATCAAAGGAAAACAAAGCGTCACACTTCATTTACCCGGCGTGCTCCCCACAGTTACATCCACACCCCCATATCCCCCCTCATATCCCTTCCCTTCCAGCCTGTCTGAAGTTTTTCCAATCATACAAATTTGGCGCTACTTGCAACAGCCTCTTTCCAGACGACGAGAAGCAATAAAAACGGCAAGCAAACAAATTGTCCTCACCCCGTTGTCCCCCGTTCCGCATCCCCGTTGTCCTTCATCCTTTATCTTGTGGATGGGCAGATCTTTCATATTGCGACGCTGCTTATCCTTTTGGCCCATTGCCGACTGCTGACATCCAAGCGGAGCCCGACAGTTGATGGCTGCTGCTGGCAACCAAAGTTTCAGTCGCTTCCGACCAAGTCAGCCCTACCTCACCCCCCGCTGAGACGTGGCGGATGCGTCTGAGTTTGTGCCTCAAAGCATCAAACAAGTTACTCGCCTGACTTTTGCTTATAGTTTTCCCTCAGAACAATAATAATCGTAATATCGTAGGAAGTGATTTCCCTAACTGATTGCAGTAAATTTCTCTCAGTGTAGTTCTTTTATAGCTGCGTCGGCTGCCAACGAGCCAACTACACGCAAACTTGGCCTTGGCCCGAGGTCCTTCTCAAAGTTGTTGGCGGATTTTGAATTAGTGCCAAGCGTAAAGTGTTGGCCCATTATTATCTTTCGGACTTAATATTTTCACTCGTAAAAATCTTGATAGTTCCGCGTCCCTCCACGGATTATATTCAAGATCTGCCACAGGAAAGGAACTCACTAAAACAAACTGTGACGCATAAAATAAATTGGAGTGAAGTTGGCTACTCAGTTGGGCCCAAGTCTGCGGGGCTACTGCCCCCATATGTTGTGTGAGTGTTGCAATTACCCATTTATCGAGGTAATTAACCATTTGGAAACGAGCGAGGACTACGTGAGGCAATAGAATCCCGGCAGCTGTAAGCTGGCAGTTAACAGTTGGCAATAGGCCAAGAGGAGTCTTCCCAGCCCGGAACTAGAACCTGAACCAGAAACATGAGATATCAAGTTTAAAGGCATTTCAACTGCAAATGGCAGCCGTCTCCCCTCACCTGCACCCTCTCCCCTTCTCAGCAGCTGACAATACGAGTGCAAGGCGTTGAAGCAATGAAGGAAATGCCCCAAAATGTGGCAGCAGACAGAAACGACGGGAAGAGGAGAGAAGTGTCCGAGTTTGTGTTGCGGACTGCGGCAAAGGATTGCAAAGGACTCTCAGCGGACACATCAGATACATCTTTTATATTGTTGCACGACTCTACCCCCTCTACCTCCCTCTTCCTCTTCTCCATCTCCTTATTCTGCTGTCTTTTAAAATATTTGATCTGAGAGTTTGAACGATTTGTAAAGCGGTCGCAACTTGACAGCCATTCAAGAACTCTGATAACTGTGCAACGGGATACATGGAATGTGGAACTGGTACTGAATCTGGAAAGTGCATTCCTAGTATTCGGTCAAGTGTTAGTTATTCAGCTCCATCCAACTGCATTCACAGGCAGTTGGGCGTCTTGCAAGACCTTCCTCGAGACTCTAAATTTTATGACGGCGCCACGAGACGCCTCTGCAACTGCATCTGCTGGCTGCCAGGATTAGTTCACGAGGCAATTTGTCCGGCGCCAGCAGGACACAAGTTTTGGTTACGGAAGTGTGTGTGTGGGGGGTCACCCTCCTGCTGGTCACGTGCCCATTTTGTTTACATCGCGCATTAAGAGGATTCCGTTTCGTTTTATTGCGATTTGATTCTATTTTCTGGTTTCTGTTTGTTGTTGTCCTCTGCCTCGCGTATGCCTGCCACTTGCACACACGCACACACACACCCAACACACACACTTCGCCTTGTCGCAGCCACAGATCGAGTCTCACTTATTTGTTTTTGCTCTCGCATTCGCATTATTATCCTTTTCCTTATCCTGAGCCCGCTTTGCAGTGTGCGTTGGGTTTTACTCGGATTGCTGTCGCCCCTCCTTCCCACTATCACCCTCTCTGCTAGGGCTGGTGTGAACTTTGCCACTTTGGTGCAGCTTTTTTCAGTTCCTGCAATTGTTAAAGCGTCTGTCCAATGTTGTTGTTGTTGCAGCTGTTGTTCTTGTTGCTTATTGTTATCCTCCTTTGCAGCTTTTTAAACACATTTGTTGCACGGGGTGGCTCGCTTAACCTTTCATTTCAACTCCCGCCCCTCTGCCTTAACTCGCTTTTGTGTGTTTTGCCCTCGACTTGGACTCATTACTGAAAAGTGGGCGTGGCCCTGGGCTGTTGCTTGTTGCCTGTGCTGATAAGTGCACGTCGGGCGGCTTAGTGGTTTTCATGTGGTTCTGCTTGCCTATAAGCTTATCGGTTATCAGTCGCTGTTGCTCCAAAGCTCTAAGGAACTCCACAAGGCAACCTTGTCAACCTGCCTCTGCCTTAAATCAGGACTTTATCGCCTGCAATTTAGTTGGTCGCCACTTAATGGCCACACGAGGCACGTGGCTCCTGCAGGAATTCCACTCCCCAATCTCCCAACTTCCATGGGCCATCTCCAATTCATTCCACAGTTGCACGTGTAAACACCATAAATGACGTCAAAAATTGAGAGAAGGGTTTTCCCCCGCTCAGCGTGAACATTTTAAATTATTTTCAGAGGCTTCTGGTACGATTTCCAATTATTATTTTATATATATTTTTCTTGCAGAACTTTGAGACTTTTTCTTTAATTAAAATTCCCTGTTGTGGCTGTCACAAAATGTTGAAAACTTGTTTAATTTTCCCGTACGCCATTTGATTTGAGCCATTTTTGCTAATGAGACGCATTTGCAGCGTTTTTGCAGGCATTTCAACAGCGAAATCAAAACCTAACGAGCGTGTGATGGACGTGTCGTCAATTGGTAATTGGCTCGGACAAGTTGTCCAATTTGTCTGGCTGCATGTTTTGGCCTGATCAAATTTGAGTTCGGCTTTTGTTGGCCGGTAACTCGTGCTGGCAATTAGTTATGCGAATATATATTCGAGATCTGACACGTTTCAACTTGATGCCAACAGATTGGATTAGACTCCATTTGCATGGCCATAAAAAAGAAAGGCAGGAGCAACAGTTGCAGCATGCGAATGGACTTGTGGCCGTAAGGGATTCGGTAGCAGCCACTGCGCATGTGACCACGCAGCGTGGATTCGGAATTCGGAATTTTGGATTTCGGGTTTTCGGCTCCGTTTGTTATGTAAACAAATTTCGGCAGTTGTCTGCCGGATGATGGGCTCTGCGGAGTGTCTGCGACAACTTCCCAGAGCTTAAGCTCTAGGCAGGAATTCTCTGGCAAGGCGAGCAGAATCGATAAACGGTCTGCTTTAAACGCCTTAAAGTCCGTTTTTGGACCCGTTTCGCATGTCAATCAGAGCCACAACATTATGTGCTGGAAATGGGCACAGCTATGGCTATCTAACCGCAAAACCTGGCATCAAATTTAACCCATTTCTAGCACCTTTGCGAGGTATTTAATTTATTTTAGCTGCTGCTCGAAATGTAATCTGTTTAACGGAAATGCTGGTTGGACACTTGAATATGATTGTAGCGAGTGGCTGGAACAAGGGACTAACACAACCCACACACGCACACCCCACACACCCCTCTCACTAACCCCTTTGTCAGCCAACTGGCGACAATGGAAACAGCAAAAGCAGCATTTGAGCTGATTGCGTTTTGATAAGTGCGCTTTTAATGTGCGTTTGTGTGTGTGTGTTTGCTAAACACACCCAAAACGATCTAGCAAACAGACAGTTGTCAACCCACTTCACTCTACAAGTCAACAAATATTTAATACCCTGCAATTGTAGATGTTTATTCACTTTCTGCTGCTGCAATCGTGACTTCTACATATCAGAGAATTTTATGCAACTTGCTCTTGAATATTTAATAGTTATTGAATCAAAACTTTAATCTCTTGCCATCGTAGCCTTAATTCGTGTTCTTAACTTATCACAGCTTTAATGGTAATTGCACTTTAAATTTTAAGATAAACTTATAAATTTTGGTTTAATACTGTAGGAAAGTGTATTGAATAGGAGGCATATCCGACTGGAATGACGGTAATTTTGTACTCTATCTAATCTCTCAGTTTAAGAAAGTTTTCATTATGAGTCCTGACAAAGATCATATAAAGAAAATCATTATATCAAAAGCTTGTGTTGGAGTAATTTGGTTTAAAATGAGAAATCCAGGTTTACAAATGTAAAGCCATTGGTTTGAACTGTGAACCAAACAATAGACAAGTTGTTGTTTTTGCCTTGCTGTCTTATCCCCATCTCTTACTTGTTGGTTACAATTTTACGCAGGGTATCTCTTAGTCTATCAACCCCCTAAATAGGCCTTGTGTCCTGTTTAGTATGTAGAGCTGTGTGTGTGAGAGTTTGTTAGTTTGTGAGCTGTCACCCAATAACCGCAGCATTGCGTGACCAGTTTTCATGTGTGTGGTTTTACTTTGCTTTTGTGGGCTTTGTGGATTGTGTGCGGGGTGTGGGCTGTGTGTGGATTGTGGGCTGTAAACTACAAATGTCCATTTTTTCGGGGGCGTGTTCCCTGTGTGTTTATACAAAAATCAAAAATGTTGACACTAATTGAAATATGCCAGAGATTAGCAGCGACCCTAAGTAATGGCAAACAAGTGACTAAATTCCCCCGCCCCTAGTCGTGGCTTGCCCTTAAAAGAAAATTATGCAAATTTCCCGCTGCGCTTGGACACTTTTCAGTGCGCGCGTCCATCTCACGTTCGGCCCTTGACTTGATTGAATGGCCACTAAGTGCTTTGGCTTCGATGTGCCTCATAAACAGCAACAACAACAACGAGAATAGGAAGTATAAAGAACCAAAGTGCAGCAGAAATGTGCGCCGCTTTGGGTTTATACTTATTTTTATGCAAATACCCTGTAAATGAAGGAAAGAGCATTTTAGGGTTAAGCAACAGGCTGTGGAAAGTAACTGTTAGCCCTTAAATTATTTACTAATATAAACTGATCAGCAGGAACAGTCAAGGTCTGGATAATGTCTGTATGTTTGCCGTATATCAACCTAGGAACTATAAGAGCTAGAGTCAAAAAATTAGCATGTTAGTTCTATCAGCTTTATGTATATATTTTTTTTTTAACTTTAGTATTTCTCCCCAATCCTGTGTAAGTTAAATTTAGAGATTATAATATATACAATTATTAAAGTTTCTTTAGATCAGCTTACAGGGTATGTTCTCGACGTACACACTTAACCATAATTTATTTTGCTTGCTTTTTGTTGTGGTCTCGGTTCCATTGAGTGAGCTTCGGCATGAGCATGGACAGATTAGGCACGGACACGGCTTTGCGAGTCGAATATTTCAATTTACGTCTTAGCCGGTCAAGAGGACATGAGCCTAAGTAGGCTAAGTCGAGCAGCATAATTTGCAAATGCTGTCCGGAGGTCGTTCGCCTCGACCTACAATCCGGCCAGTATCTCGAGCCAATGCCAGACAGTGGCTGTCGGCACAGATTTGCTTAAAAAAGAAATTTCAGTTTAATAACCAAAATGACAGCCATAAATCAATGATTATTGCCCATTGTGCAGGGCGCAGAGGAGCAGGCAGTGGGGCGAAAAGGTGGGAGGGGGTTAGGTTGCCTCAAGTTGTTTGCCGCTTTAAAGTGGCTGCTGTTGCCGAGCAGAAATCCGAGATATTTTTATGGGGCACTTGGCAGATAAAAAGACTGGCCAGACCTCAGTCCCTGCCCCTGTCCCTGTCTGTGTCTCTGTTCCAGTCTGGCTGGGAGAAGAGGAGAGTTGCCTAGGGGTGTCGCTTAGCTGGCGATTCTGTCACTTTGTCGCTTTGTGCACAATAAATTCAGCCACATAATATTGAAAATTCCCCAGCTAAGGGGACCAGCTCCAGCCGCACCGACTGCGAGTGTTGAGTTATAAAACGTAATTGAGGTTGTATTTCATGCCAAATGGCTGCTCCGTTTGGGAGCCCAATCCCAATGGCAGGTGGTATTCGGTAGCGATGTACGGACCCGGCATGATAATCACATTTACGCTTTTGAAATCCCATAAGCTCTGGCAGAAAAATGATGACACGAACAAAAGCGCTGCCCGGACAGAGCGTCATTTGATATGTTTTAAATTTCAATATTCCATCAAGATTTATTCTATCAATTTTGCGCCATAATAACAAAGATATATTGAATGTCCAAAAAGCTTTTACACCACATACGGACGCTAAGTCAAATGTTGTGCGAGCTTAAAGGTTCGTTTAAAGGTGCCTTGAGAGCTATTCAGGAAAATATATTTTTACATATATGCAAATTTAATCAAACACACGCACGCAAACTGAACAGATTGCAATTAAAATTTAATATTTAAGAATATTATGCTAAATAGCTTTTGAATTTATTATTAAAAATATAAATTAGTAGTTTGTATTTATTTCAAATTAGGTTTTTAACTCAATTGATTAACTATTATATCGCTCTAAGCCTGCCATAAGTGTGCTATAAATTTGCCATAAATGGAAAGGCGTAAATTATATTTTATCTCTCTGTTTGCCTACCCTTTGTATATACTACATATATACACATCAAGTTTATGGCTGTCCCTGGTTATTGCTCGGCCCGCACAAATATTTGACAGCTTCAGTAGCCATTGTCTGCCAGGTTATTCCAACTGAAACAAAGCACCTTCCCCTACACGGCCCTCCCTCAAGGACCATGCCTAATGGAAATTAATTGCCCATACAAATTAGCTGGGAAAACAAAAATATTTCGATTTGGGCGTAGAAAAAACTTTTGCTACAAATGTGTCGACCAACGTGAAATGCGCAATTAAAGGCTTTATCAAATACTAATGAATTGTAGATACCCTCGAATGTCACCAAAAAAGTAAATTCAAGTGATACAAATTGGAAAATCTAAGAAAACCCAAACTCAGGCCAACCATAAAAAAAATCATTTGCTTATCCCTAGGGCGTTCCCTGGAAATGTAAAGTAAAACAAAAAAAACAGAATATCCCATGTGTTTTAGAAGTCTTTAAGATGCTTATATACCCTGTAACCTTAGCATTTGCAGTAAAAACAATACACGAATTCTAAATAAGTATGTATATAACTATAACACGTGTTCTATGGTACCAATATACCCCTTAGCATAAGCAATGTGAGCATAAAACAACAACTACAGTAGAACCGCGTGGCAGGTAAACAAAAGCGCGAATGTCGCTCGTTATTTTTAATCAGTTATCAAAATTTACCGCTTTAAATTTGCTTGGACATTTTAGTGGGAGAGGTAAGGACTGTATACAGGATACATACACACATATAGGATAGAAGCCAAACTGGGAAAACTCGTTGCTGCTATTCGGTGTTAATTTTAATTTTGTGCGCGTTATTTTGTGTTCAACATTTACGCGAGTTTAATGAAGTTGACCCCGCCGTCTCCCCGCCCCCATGTTGCCCACTCGTGTTGCATTTTCCACTTGTTTATAGGGGAAAACGTGTTGAACACATTAAAGTTAATGGACACAAACAGTGCCAGCGGCTATTCAACGCACAACAATATCGGGAACGGGAAGAGGAAGAGCAACTGGAACAATGAGAGCTCATAAAACTTGGATGAAATGCAATTCGATACTTTTTGGCCCGAAACTGAGCCAAAAACTATTTGCCAAATGAGCAAACAGCCGCTGGGTCTGCTAAAATTCCACTGGCATGGAATTGAGTCCATTTGCTGCCTCTCCCCCTTGATGCGCTCCTCTAACAGCAAGTCAAGTGGAGTTTTCGTATTATTCGCATTTTTGGTATTTTGTTTTGTTTTGTTTTGGTTTTTGTGTGTTCCTCAAATAGATTTAAAGCGCTTTAATAACCAAGGAAATCGAAGATTATAATAAATATATGTCTTAAATTAGAAAACAGCGTCTCTAATGTACCCTGTAAATTCTTGATACACCTGTTTTACTTACTCGCGTTTTGATCACGATTATAATTGAAAGTACAACCACCCGACGGCCAATCCTCACCAGCGGCAACGACAACGTGGTCTGCCTCACAATTAAAGTCACCATGGAGCCAGGTGCTGAAAAACGGGGCCAGCGGGGGTAATGGAAATTGACGGGGCAACAACATTTACTTAGCTTAACTCCCCGACTCACGGATTCAATTAGAAACAAAAGCCATTTTCTAATTGAAACGAAACTGCCTGCCTGCCATGCCACGCCCCCAGGCGAACAACCGCCCACACACAAAGAAAATGTACAATCAGCTCGCAATGGTTGTGAGTAAAGAAAGAATAGAATGAACAACAATAAATATTGTGTGGAGCAAAAATTAGCAAGATGCGGCAGGTCGAGAATTCCATGAAGATAATGATAATGGTTAGTTACTGTAGGCGGCAGGGGGAGAGCTATGATTATTCATTAGACTGCGAATCATGTAATTGAAAAGTTTTTTGACACAATTGCCAGGACTCACATCTCCATCAGCATCGTCATCTTCATCATCTTCAATCCAAAGACAAAGCCAGTCGCTCAATTTGTCACTCGCGCGAGTGGGCGGGAGATGGAAGCGGGGCAGCTGAGTCTAGGCGTAGGGGACTGACTGATGATGCGTGTGACTAAGCAGAAAATTTTCAGCATTGGCTCCCCAGTTCTTCGATTCCGTCTGCTGCCTGCGACAGCCAACAGACAACTCCCTGTCCCTTTCCCTGTCCGCTTCTTCCTCTCATCCTTGCTTCTGATTATGATTGAGTTGACGTCGTTAATATGTTATCGATGACGACGTCAGGGGCTCCTCCATTAGAAGGCAGGGCAGCCGCGCATCCCCTGCGTGAGTTTGCCACGCGTTCGCGACTTGGCGGCTTCAGCTGCTCTACGGCTTGGGGGAGGGTAGCTGCATGGCTGCCGGCTGTTTGTCTGCTGCTCCATTTAAATCAGTTACATTCCTCGCAATGTCAACACAAATACACACAGGAGACACACACATGCACACTTACATTTTGTTATTTGTCTTTTGAATTATTAATGAATTTGCTGAATGGCATCGGCTTCAGCTTGAGCTTCGGGCTTGGGCTGTTTCTGTGGGTTGTGGCTGGCCAGGCGTAGCCTGGCCAGAATCTGAGTTGCAGTTGACGTCCTGATGATCTGGCTCTTAATCAAGTGAGCCGTCGCCTGGCGCAGCCGCTTTCATCGCAGATAAGTTTAATTAAATCCCAGACACATTCCACGGCTGCACTGCTGCCACGCCCAACGCCTTGACCGCGCCTGGTAAAACTTTAAGCACTTGTTCATAGATGAGATGAAATGAGAAAGAGGAAAAGGAGAAGGCAACAAAGTTTTCTGATTTCGATTTTTATTGCGGCCAAAAAACCCAGAAACAATTCCCAATCTGCTGCCATGGCGATTTGAGGAGGCAACAAACCGAGAAGAGGGAAATCAAGTGCAAGCAGGTGGAATTGGAGGTCGGTTTCTTGGCAACAATTTCATTTTGGAGGCACTTGACTGCCACTTTCCTCTTCCTCTTCCCTTGCATTTCCATTTACATTTCCATGGCTACTCTTGACTTTCCACCTGGCCAAATGTTTTGGCTTTGGTTCTGGTTCTAACTGCACCAGGAATTCCATTCGGGTAGCTGCACGCAAGCAACAAGAGGCGGAGGGCGGGAGAGGGGGAGGGTCGTAACCACTTGAACCACAAATCCACACAAACATTTTTGCCAGTAAAAAGTTTTTGCCATTTTCCTCATTCGCTTTCGCAATGTCCTCTGAATAATTTAGAGCAGAGAAACCTACAAAATATTAACACGAATTTATTAAAACATCAGTCTAAGCAACTCATGTGAGTTTCAATCATAAGGGGAACCCCTGCTCCCCCTCCACCTTCCACTCCTAGAATTGTGAAAAGTGTTGGATGTGCGATGTTGGATGTTGATGTTGGATGTTCCATAAGCTGTTAATCTTTTTTCAACTTTGTAGTTGCTTTTGCAGCCAGAAAACTTTCTTAGAGCACATTCACAAATTATTTTCGAAACAAACAACAAAGCCACTCAGCCACAGCACCGCACACTCCCTCTACACACACTCTCGAACCACAGAGTGTCACCAACTCCTCGACTTGTGTCCGAAACTCAACTAAATCACTTTCTATTCAACAGGACTCTTTTTAGAACGAACACACCAGACGTCGAAAAAAGGCCACCAGGACAACCAGGACAACCAGGACACGTGCTCGACACCAACAACTAGCACTGGCCACTGTCCACTGACCAGCGGGCGAGACGTTGCCAACGTGACGAGCTAAACCAGCAGCAGCAGCAGAGCCCACCAATTTGTCAAAGGAGGAGAAGGAGGTAGTCAACGGGGGAGGAGTGGCCAATAAAAAAGCTAACGAAAGTCCGGCAGATTCAGATGCGAAAATGCTGATGCCGCTTGCAGTCGACAGGCGAATCCAGCAGCAACAACAACAACAACAAAGGCAACCGCAACAAAAACAAAACTGGAAAAGTTGAACCAAGTCCGCAAAAGGGGACAAACAGAGGCAGACGCGAAGGCGGAGACAGAGGCAGCTGCAGCGGCCAAAAAGTTCCAAATTTGGCAGACAGAATCCTCGCAGTGCTGCTCGACTCTTTGTGGCCGCATCCGGAACTGTTAGCAGCAGTTGCTGTTGCCGGAATTTAATTTTAACGCTTCTCTCAGAGCCGCGTCGCCTGTTTGGCAACTGGCAACCAAATCAAATCCGAGTTGTGCCCCAAACGGAAGAGTCTCGTCTGTGCCGGAACGCTTCAATGACCACACATTGAAATTGGCTGTCGCAGAGCCAAAGGGCATCTGTGAGGGGGTCCGTTGAAATGAGCGCCAATTGCGGCGTCACATGCTCTGACAAGTTATTAACTGCACGTCTGGCACCCAGATAGGCCTGCCCAGATACCACATCAGTGGGAGTAGAGGAGGAGTAGATTCCCACTCGCGCATTATGGACACCAGTCCCTGCTTCCTGCTGCAGTTCCTCTGGATCTCGCTGGTCCACTGCCTGTGGTCAGGGGAAGTGATGAAGCTGATGGGTAAGTCCAGAACATATACCTATTTCTGGGAGGGAAAGCACATTTCGATTTGTAAATAATCGTAAGGACAGTTGGTCACACTTCCAGACACGCCCCCAGCCCGCCCCACAGTTATGATTAATAGTTGAATGGCAAAGTGCGACGGGAGAAATTCATTGCTCCTCAACAGGAAAAACAAACAGCCCATACTTGGGAGGGGTAAGGGGGATGAGAAGGAATGGGCAAAGACCACGTAGTAGTCATTAATAGTTCCAAAATAATTGTTGACCATGACAACAAAGACGAGAGGGGGAGGAGGACGACGACCACAAAAGTTGCGCGAAAACACGACAAAACAAATCCACACAAATCGATTTTGGTATGAATCGTGTAGCCACCGGAGCCACCCTCGCACCTTCACCACCCTGTTGACAGCTGCAAGTGGCTGCCCCCCGTGTTAAGCCACCCCTCTCTGCTTCCCTCTCCTTCTCGCTCTCCCTTTCATCCCACTGCTAACGACTTCACAGTCCGGTGCGGAACATTTTGTTGTTTGTTTTGCTGTTTTCCCTTTTGTTGCTCAACGCGAGGCCTCGTTATTGATGGCGCCAGGCATTCAAGTGCCTCCAGATCGACCTTGTGCCAGGCCCTACCCCTACACCACCCATTTCGTATTCTCGAAAATAGTTGCAGTAATAGGCGTTCATTCAGCGTGCCAAGGCGGAATGACGTCGTGCCCGTCGCGTCGTTTGCCCCACGTTGATTAATGGTTCATGGCTCCAAAATGTGAATCGAGGTGTTTTCCTTCTTCCCTATTTCCAACTTCCTCGCCGCCTCCCCTTGGCAACAAGTCCATCATTCGTCCGTTAGCTGTGCACAGTTTTTTCCGGCACTTAACTGTAATTGGAGCAAAATGCTTCCATCTCATTATGCAAGCACTATCCTAGTCCTAGTCCCAGTCATGGTCCTCCTCTTGGTCGCTCCTAATCGTCAAATCCCGGCACTTCAATTAGTTGAACAGCATAAAAATAATCCACACAAGCACCGCACGAATCCCAGATTGATGAATGGGCCACAATTCTGAGCTGCAGCTGTCGGTCACGTCAGTGGGTCAACAATGTCACCTCCTCTTTCTGCTCCTCCTCCTCTTGCCTTTGACCTTTTTCCTTCTTTCTTCTGTAACTTTCCTTTTTTCATTTCTCTCTCGGATTGCATTTGAGTTCGCTGAGGCATGAGACACTCGCCCGGGCAATTCACACTTCACATAGCGGCCAGCCTCGTTTCTCTCACCCTCGCTCCCTTTCGTCCCCTCTCCGCCTCCCTCGGATCTTTCAATGCAAATCGGATTTCATTAGCGACAACTCAAAGAATCTTCCACTTTGTTTGGTCTTTGTAAATTTCTCTGCTTTGCGCGATTTCCGGACATTCCTTGTCTCACTTCCTCCAGATACACTTCTCTTCCCTCTTCTTCATTTACTTCACCCCATCCACAGAGTTCGTTATGTTTTTAACGACCAGTTAACACCCCCTCCCTCGCAATATTTGCCACCCTCTGGCTCTGTTTCCATTTCAAAATCAACAAGCAGCATGGAATCAAACAAACTGACCCGCCTGCTTCCTCTTCGCAACCACTTCACCAGCTTACCTTGCCGTCCATGGCGACAAGCCGTTGCATGTCTGCATATGTCTCTATGGCTATTTGTTCATGTGGAAGCGCGTCACGACTGCATGAGTCAGCCCCAACCTCAACTCCACTCTGCCTCCTCATTAGTTGCCCTCTCCTCTTTCAACATACGCATTTCCCAAATAACTCCACTCTCTGGCTGATTCTCCATTGCGGGCCTGGCTGTGATTGACGTGATGCATCCCCGCAATAAAAATCATGTACATAGTTCCCTTCAGTGCTCCATACTTCCCCATCCATAAAGTTTACCCACAATTTGAAATTTGTTCCATAAAGCGAGCTGTAAACATGAGTTGAACGATTTCTTTTCTGGCTGCTTCTAACTGTTCTTCAATGCATATATCTCGATTCCTTTCCCGTCGATGGAGTGACGACAACATTAAAATTAAATATGTTTTTCGCTTTTGTTGAAGATTTTCCGCTCTGCCTTCCATTGCGTCGCGTTACCCCAGCAACCAACAATTTTCGTCCCAGAGTTGCCAGCCCACCAGTTGTCAGCCACCAGTCAGGGAGGGCTGTCCCATCCCCTTTCCAGCCCCTCCTCTTCTTCAAGTGCTCGCTGTGCAAGGGCGCGTAAAAATGCAATTTCAACAAGTTTCACTTTGATGTGCACATTTCTTGGGCCCGAACAGGAACCCGAGCCCGAGCCCGAACCCGAACCCCACGAGGTACACGGCCTTTCTGGGCCTAGAGCTTTCTCTGTTTAAATTAAAAGTTAATGCAAAAGAAAATTATTTTTAATGAATAGAAAACAGCCCGAAAATCGCCACATTAATAAAGCAACCCTCGACCTTTTACCCCCACCCTCTTCTTTATATCAGAGTGTTTTGGTGTCGATTCGCTTTATTGCTGAGTAAGCCGAGAAAGATGGAAGAAGAAAAGAAGGTGTGAGAGATTTTTAAACTGTGCCAATTAAATGCCGAACTCGACTCTGATTCACGGATTCCAGGAGCGATGGCAATTAAAAGAACTGCATTCAGAGCAAAGGGATAAGCCCTGTCAAGGTGTCACACAGAGTGCCAGTGAAGGGATACGCCGGGATGATAATTTCAGGAAATGCACGTTGCACTCCTTCAAAGAGGTTGCCAGCTAATGACACTAATTATCCTCTTAATCTTTTATGCAAATTGTGTGACGCTATTGTCAAAGCCGAACCAGACGCTGGTCTCCTCAGTCCTCCATTCGCCGTCCCACCAAATCCCTCCTCCAAGACTCGCTCTCTGTCGCTGCCAACGAGCGACTGCGGTTGCAACGTCACGTGTGTGTGGCGAAGCTATTCAGACAATCGCAGGTATTATAATTATGCTGGAGAGGCAGGCATCAAGGGACAGGGGAGGTGAGGGAACTTACTGGGGCAAGGCAGACTCCTGAACGAGCCAAAACTTTCCCAGGCGACGGCGAAGTTGGCGCTGTGCACGGCGCGTGATATGAAAGACGGCCAAAGTTTGACGGAGCAGGACTTGCACCCGTAGCCAAGTTGGGTGTCCTCTTTATCTGCAGCAGCACCGTGCTTAGAGGCGAAGCGTAGACGAACCAATGGAAATTAAAGATGCTCTCACGCTGTGGTTTAAATTCGCTAAAGAGGCCAATCGAAAAGTTGAAAGTCTCTTTGAGAGTGAATCACATCCGTTTTCAATCAGAACTGAATTAATTAAACTTGACTCAAGTGCATTCCCATTTTCTTTTTCTTTGAGGCATCCAGTCTCCACTTCCTGCTCTGGTGGCACCTTTTATCATTGTTGTCCTACGCTTTGTTCGGGCTGAGTGACATTAACCTTTTCGTGTGTTTGTGCATATTTAATGTTAGTCACTTTGGGGCTATGTTTGTGTTTTTTGTTTAGTCTGCGGCGTGTACGAGGACAATGAAAACAATTGAGAGGCAATTGCAGCTCCTCTTCTCTCGTTCTACTCCTTCTTAAAGAACTGTGCAGTTTGTCGGAAAGCGGAAAACGTAAAAGGAAAGTAGCACACTTCGTATAGCCAGGGAGAGCTGGAGAGTCAGCGGGGTGCGTAACAATTTCGAATTCAAAAACAAAATGAAACAGTACTGCAAACCGGGGAAGTTCCTAGACGAGTCATGAATAGAAGGAAGCTAACGAAAAATGCTTTTTCTTGTTCTGTAATTGGATTTGAAATTGTTTTAAGAATCGAGCGAGCGCCTTTTCTTCTATCCTAAATGCACGCACACGCATATACGCGCCTCTGCCTCATGCAAACGCAACACTCAACATCCGGTACAGACGAACAGTCAAAAGGACGAAGAAGGGTGTTGTGGAGGGGAGGGCTGTCAGTAAACTTAAGGAAAGTAAACAGCATTTGCGACTTTCCATGCAAAGCGAGGCCAGGACAAACGCGGATGCGGCTTAGTCTGATCCCAGGGAGTAAATGATGCAACATAAAGCAACCCACTAGGCGAGTAGTAGAGAAAGAAAGAGAAAAGAGGGAGGTGTTGCAAGGACAGGCAACAATGAAAGCGGACGAAGAAATTTAATTTCACGTCTTTTTAACTCGAACAGCTCGTATTTCACTGCCAGCAGGGTGGGGGCAAGGGCTTAGACCTGCCAGAATCAGGGTAGAGATTAGGAGGTTCTCGTAGCTAGTTAGAGTTACACAAAGCGAAGGATGATGATGATGATGAGGTTGCTGCTGTCTCGTCTCCAATCGAGTTAGACAACACTTGACACCTTTTAATATTTGTTCTCACTCCACAGACATCCCTGCGCACCCCCCGGACGCCTGTCGCGCGTCATTTGCCCAGCCAAGCCGACAGCGAGAACCAATTGACGCCCCTTGCATTGTCGCCTGCTGGTGACGGATTCGATTTCGATTATTATTGTGTCTTGGGTTTTGTTTACCGAACTTGTCTCACCCACTGCCACCCCCTGTTGTTGAGTTGTTGAGGAAATCAATTTCCGTTGAAGTTGAAAGGTAGATGTTGGCGGAGGGGCCAAAGAGAGCTATCAACTTGCGGGGAAAGTAAACAAAAATGCACAAAGTTTGCACAGCAGTAGAAAATAAACTTTCTCTTTAAGCCTGCAATGCATCCGCATCCCAATCTCATACTAATTCACCTTCCCCTCTCGCTCGCAGGGCTGAAGGCGGATTTGTTCTACGTGCACGAGGGAGCCATTAACACATACGCGATGCACTTCACCGTCCCCGTCCCGGCAGATGTGCACGAGCTGGAGTTCTCCTGGCAGAGTCTCATCGCTTATCCGGTAAGCCATCTGACCCACCCTTTGCAGCTCACTTCAAATTTGATTTGCACTCCATTAACTGGCTCTCTGCTACACTACACAATCAGCATCGAGTACGCCAACGACCAGGACGCACTGGGCACACCCACGCTGAGCATTCCACACACGGGCGTGGTGCCGCAGGAGATCGAGTCCTTCCTGGTCTACCTGCCCTGCACGGGCAACGCCAGCCTCCAACTGCCGGTAAACGTTAACATGGTAGTGCAGGGACCTCCCCGTTTCAACGACACCAGGCTCCACTTTAAGCGCAACAAGATCTGAACCAAGTGTAAGCAGCTACGCCAGGACTCGCTGCAGTAAGTCCGCCTGATGGGCCCATCAATTAAATTATCTACTACGCGACCATCGACAGCTTCAACAAATATCCGGCGGAGACCAAAAAGGTGTGCAGCATATTCGACCGTAAGTCATGAATTCTTTCCTCGTGAGCCCATCGCTTACTCATCGAACCCCAAACTATTATTTCCCTACAGGCTTCCGCAGCTCGCCCACGCCCACACCCTATGCCACCGCCCTGCTGCCAATGGGCGACCAGACCGCCGAGACTATTTACTCGAAACCAGAATCGGTCTGTCCCTCGAGAATATCCTACTACGCCCCCTCGCAGCTTACCCAGGTGAGTCCTAGTCTCCATCTGACTAGAAGTCTGATTCTGTGGCCACACGATTTCCCTCCTGGGGTTGGCCGGGTTTGGGCTGGGCAACTGCCCTCAGGTAAATCAATGCCTTTGATATGTTGCGACACGTGCCATGTGCCATGCGCCAGGCACAAATGGAAATGAATCCCGTTGAAGTTCGGCCTGCTGTGGGTAGCTCGGTTGCCTTGGCCACCAGATCCACTCCGTTGCCAATTTGTGGCACTCACCAGACGATTGCTCCCAAGGCTGCAGCCACATCCCATGCCCAACTCGAGCCGCCTTTCGGCGATAAAAATTAAATTCTAATTTATATTTACGAGCTGATAAAGCTCCCGAAGTGCGTTAAACTCGAAACAAGAGCCATTCATAAATATGCGACTCTCCCTCCCGTCCGCCAGGGTGTCGGACTGCCAGTCAGCCTGGGTTGCCAGCTCACCGTGTTCCACGGGGTTGCTCGGGGTTGGGGCAAGTTTTGCGCAGGGCTCACGTACCTCGTGCTGCGACCCACAAACCCACTGCCAGCAGAGGTGAATTACGTAGATACGAGTTGGAGTATGTGAGTTACAGGGCGGGGAGCGTGTGAGTCTGTTTAGATAAGCGGAAGGTGCTTCACAGGGTGCAAATTAGTAAACTAAATGTAAACTAAGCAAAAGCCACAGCTGAAACCCTAAAAGCAGACATCAAACCGCAAGCTCAAGAATTGTCTGTGTGAATCCCTCAAATTAATTTTATGATACCCTAAAAAACTTTTTACATAGTGCTCCCTTCTTGGTAACTCTCTCTTTCCTCAGACATTTTAACTTCTTAGCCTTGGCAAATCTGTCGCAAATTAGAATAAATTATTTAGCAGCTTTTTTCTGTTTTTTCTGGGAAAAACATTGCACAGATCCAAGCGACGCCATCGTTTACATTTTGCCTAGACAACAAAGTGTGTACTTTGGGGCGGGGTGCCCCTCTCCCTCACTCGCTCGTTGTCTCCTCATTGTCCTCATGATTGTTTGGGCCATTTTCGTCACCATCTTCAAACGCAATTTCCATCGACGCATAATTAAATATTCAATTTCCATGGAGACGCCTGTGGATTTTTATTTGCTGCTTATTCCTTAACATTCCTCCAGCAGCTTCATCCTGGCTTTCGTTGTTCTTCTGTTGTCCCAAACGAATTGTGTTTGTTTAGGCTTCAATTTCTTACTCATTATGGCAACGGTTTCGAACCATTTGGCCTAGGAGCAGCCACAAACAGGCCCCACACAGTGCACTCACATGGATTCCCTTACTCACCCACATGGTTATCTGGCTGTCTGGGATAGTGCTGTACGCCAAAAGTCGTAGCCATTTGCCGCTATCTGCTGGCAGAACGGCGACGGTGAATTAAATGAAATTCAACAAAAGTGGATCCCACAATTGCATATGCCTCAAACTGGAGTGCGAGGGTAGTCAGGAGAGAGGGTGTTTCCCATAATTATTGCTGTTCTCTTGTTAGTATCCCCCCATCAACCCCACTTTCACACACTCAGACGAGTTTGTGTGAGCTTTAAGCGCAGTGAAGCGCCATCCAAGCACAAAGGAAGAGACTGAGGGGGAGGCAGGGGGGCGACGCACTCATTTAGTCAAACAATTATATCCAAGTGCACACACTGAAATGTTGTCGGCCCTGATCTGCTCACTTGTGTGGAAATATCTCATTTGTGTGGGGCTTCCCCACCCACCCCTGTCGACTCTAGTTCCAAGCACTCCCCCTTGATTCTATTAAATCAGTCTATAAATGTTGGCCAAATTGCTTTAATGTGCAGCGAAAGTTTAGCTAACGGCAGCGGGGACTACAACAATTACAGCACATGGCACGGCCTGGAATATTAAGGGGGAGGGGAGGGAAGGGGAGGTATCCGAAGAGTGGGGTAAATAACAATAAAAACAGCAGCAAACAGAAGCCAGACTACAGCTGTTGAAACATGACTTTGTGCTTGTTTAGAACCACTTGCAAAATATTATTGCAACAGCAACAACAAAACCAAAGAGTCGAACGAGTGGAGAGGGAGAAAGAGGGGAGGACCCCCGCTAACCACGGGTGTTTGGAGCTGATTCCATGGCAGGCAACAAGCCATGTGCAGCGGCAAAGCGAGCAAATATATAAAGGCATTAGGATATTGGATCAGGACTAAGCTCATCTGGAGAGGAATAGGGAGCAGGGGACGGAGTAAGTGGCTGCTGCGGTTGAAGATGTCGAGCAAGTACATGACGCGAACGGGTTAGAGGGCGGCACAGGAGCTGTCTCAACGCCACGCGACGCTTTCAATGGCTCCATTTGGGGGCAAAGTTGGAGAAGTGCGTGAGCAAGCGAAGCGGAACAGAGAAGAGGAAGAGGAAGAGAGGACAGAATATAGACAGCGCAAAGTTGGAAATTAATTTCCATGGAGCACGCCCCGACTGGAGTATTTTATGGAGATTACGAGAGAGATTCGTGCAACCTGAACAGGTGCTAATTAAAAATGTTGTCGTCGCCTCATTAAAGAAATTTGTAAATCAACCTGCAAATGACGCGCGCAGCATGCGAAAAGTTAAGCCCAGCCTAAGAAGAGGGCAGGGAGAGCACGAAGGGGACAACTGTCCCCCTTTGGGGCAAGTGGAGCAACTGGGGTGCGGCACGTACGCCGTTAATGGATTTCCCACTGTTGTTCTTTTGATTAAAACGCATTATTTACATTTGCGACACAGCCGAAAAGGGCAGAATAGTGGGGGTAGGGAGTACAATTTAATGTGCGACAAGGCTTAACTCTGTCTGGGCAGGTGAGGGGGCGTGGAGCAGCAGGCGAGCGCTCGCCCTCGGCACAGGTTGACAAATTGCGCAGCTGTCAGTTGGTTTTAGTTCAGTTTTTGCATTTTTTCGTTTATGCTTCAGAATTTTTTTGGTTTTTCTCTCTTTTTGAGGATCCTTCCTCCTCCACAGGCCGTGTTCAGCTGCAGGTCCTGTCGGGCTAGTGCCAAACTACGGCGGATGTTTTTGTCTGCCATTACACTATTGATTGCTTCCTGTCAGCCGCAGAGAGACAAACGGAAGTCGCCAGCGGATGTTGCCTTTGTTGCCTGTTGCCCTGTGAGCCTGACCTGGCTTTATAGAGAGAAAGAGAGCATTTTGGCCGTCCGACATGGTCTTTGAGTGGGATTTAGCTGGCCGCAGCGCAGCACTTCACATAGGCAGCTTCACCAGCCGCTAAGCCCCGCTCGGCCCTTGCGGTATTAGATGCTGTTGCGAGCAGAAATCCGGCCACCCTGCTCTCGCGGTTTTCGCACCCTCCACTTGGCCAGTGGCTGCATGTGTGGGTGTGCGGGAGTGTATGTGTGTTTTGCCATTGATTTCATTGCGGTCAAGTTGCGTTTACTCTGAACTAAAGGGAAGGGGAAGAAGCCATTAGTCGCAGTGTTGCTGTCTGCTGAGAGAAATGGGGCAGGGCAGGGGTTGTGCACTCATCATGATTGACAATTGTAACGAGCCAAAGGCAATGATTAGCAAACTGTAATTGAAGACAAGAGTCAATAAAGTTGGTCAAAAGGTGCTCTTCGAACGCAGCCCTGCGAATGGGGTCAAAGCTTTAATCATTCGCTTGGCATTCGAGTGTTTGAGCAACTCTTCCAGTGAAAAGTCCATTAGAAAACGAAGGAACAGAAATGAAAATGAAACTGTAAATGAATGAAAACAAGTGGAACGGGCAATTAAAAGGCGCTTCTTCATTTCTCGATTGAGGCGACTGCAGGCCGGGCCAATCGAAATGCGATTATGGCTGACATGTAATCGTTCAATATTCATGAGTGTACTCATACCGTGCAACGAGTTCTTCATATACATATTGATAGCCATCAATCAATTCTGAATTGCCGTTGAGTCATATAACGTGAATACGAAATGTTCCCAAACTAATTGCATCAAAGTGCTGCAAGGTGAGCCCCGATGCGACGCGAGGAAATTCGAGTGGACTCCAACCGGATGTGCAACAAATTGTATTATGCCAGCCCCTGAAGCGGAACCCAATCAACAGCCAACAACTATAAATCGAACGGGGAATATTGTAATGGAGACCGCCATCCGGCCAAATTGATTGTTAATGATATGAATCCAATTTGATTGCATGCAATAATGTGTCATAGAAAGAAAGAAATTTTACAAAGAACTTGTGCGTGCTATTTTTGATAAGTGGAAAGTGTTTCTGAGTTGCCAGATCATTTAAATATTACAGTTTTCGATTGAGGACTTTCTGAGTGCCAAATACAAAACGTATAATTAAAAAACCTATTTAGATTAAAAGCTTACGCTTTGTTAAAAGTCTATGCACACTACACTCGAGCAACTTTTCGCTCAAAAGCTAAAGTCTTGCTCTAAATAATTAATAAATGTAAAATGAAATTGTGGCATAAAATTTTGACCTTGCTTAAAGACTTTGACAAACTACATTAAACTGAAAGGCGACAACAACTGTGGCACACAGCATACTCTACAAATTGAAATATAAATGCGTGTAGCCCCTCCCCCCCCTACATCCCACGCCACCCGCAGACACGCCCAGCGTGAGGCAGCGTAACACCTGGTGACTAATTTATGTTCATTAAGCAGGCGTTAAGTCGCCTTGAGAGCAGCTGCCGTCGTCCTCGTTGGCCCTCATTTGCATATATTTAGGAGTTCACAGGGGGAGGGGAAGGTGGCAATGCGATTGCCTAAAGCGGCGCACAACACACACACACACTCACACATAGAGAGAGAGCTGATTACTTGCCGTGCACCGAGGTGACAAACCAAAATGTGTAGTTTCATGTAATTTTGGGCTCGTTGGAGCGGCTGCTCTTGGCCAGATTAATATGCAAATTCGTGTAGAAAGACAGAGACAGAGAGTGAAAGAGAGAGAAAGCGCTTTAAGCACAGATTACGCGCGCGTTGAAAGTAGTTGGTGGCAAGTAGCAAATGGCAGCTGGCAGGGCGAAGCAGACACAAAAAATCAATTTGCAACACGCGTCGAGCGTCCTCCCCTTTGTGCACTCTAATTTGTGTGTAGTGCATTTTCGTGTCCACGTCCGGAAATGGCGAGTATTAAAGCCTGAGTGAAGAAAACTGAAGCTTAACCAGTGTCGGCAAACACACACTGACACCGACTGTGGCGAGCTTGGAGCTTGTAATCAGCTTGAGAGCTTTGCAGCTCCGAAAACCATTTCACAGCTGTAGATGGCTGCTGTCGGGCCATGGGTACTGGTGCATAAAAACGCGCGCGTAAATCCCATCAAATCTATCAAAATCATTTACGCAAATCGCACCACACAGCACCATCATAAATGGCCCCACGTCCAAAGCTCAACCGCCGGCACCGGCTCCGACTCCGGCTCAGGTCAGGCGCCATCAGTGTCAGCTGAATTGGATTTGATCCAATCAAGAATCCACGAACGAAACTTTCTTGAAATAATCAAGAGTGGGCGACTAGAATATACCATGTACACATTGCAGAGTTGACATACTTTATCATAAACAGAGGCTATCGATATTTATCGATTGCCAGAGAAAAAAGTAGGATCAATAATTTGAAATAAAGCTCATTAGCGCGTGCATGAAGAGAACCATACTTGAACTATAAGCTCTGAGCTTGGATCGATTTTATTTTATTAGGAATATAGTACACCATTTTCTTTAACCCATTTTAAATGGTTACAGGGTATAAAGAGGAGCAAGACTGTTCGCACTCCGCCCAAAAACATGGCGCTAAAAACTGACAGCAGCAGCGATAGCAGCAGCGACAGCAACAGCTTAGGCTAAAGAGAGGGACTGAGGGGAAGACACAGAGAGAGAGCGAGAGCGAGAGGCAGAGATATATGCAGCCAGACTGGAAGTCAGTCAATTGTAGTTGTAGTTGCGTGGCTGTTGCTCAAAGTTTTAATTACACGTTCGCTGTGCCGGGACTGAGACTTGAGCTAAGTGCTGGGAATTGGGAGATTGAGGTCTGGGGCGCTGGGAGCAGGGCGATTGCCCGCAGCTACAAGGCCACTAACATTTTTGGGCAGGCGGAGACGGCTAACGGAATGCTACGCCTGTTTGTCCTTGGCCATTGCACGCTCCGGGTCTCTGTGCCGGAACCAGTTGTTGTTGTTGTTCCTGCCGTGTTTCGTATTTGCTTGGCGACAGCGATTTATCACCCAAAACGGGACAAAAGGAGACGGGCGTAAGAGCAGCAACAAATCAACATCGATGGTTGCTTAAAGAGTTGAATAATGAGAGGTTTTTGGTCGGGCATTGAGTTAAGAACAGGATAAACCAACGTCTAAGGACACAGAATAGCAATAAGCCAAAACAAGTATTTCATCTGAACTATGATATCTGAACTATACATATTGAACAGTAATATGGTGTACAGCATATATATATATATATATAGTGTTCGCTTCGAAATAAAAAATATCGGAAAGTAAGACAAAACAGCTTTTTTATGTATAAGAGAAAAGGGTTTTTATTTTTAAACATTTACTCTGTTTAGTATCTTTTAAAAAAAGAATTCATAAGCATTCGAATAGCTCTCTTATAAAAATTAATAATTGGTTTCAGAAACGTTAAAAATCTCATATTTTGTAGACTGTAATTGTACTAATAAGCTAAAATTAAGCCCAGGCAAAGAGCACCTTAAGATATCTGCAAAACTACTTTAAAACCCCATATATGGATCATATAGAGAGATAGACTTAAGAATTAATTGAACTATTTTAGTTGTAACAATTTAAGCAAAGTCAAAAACTAGTTGTCCGCAAATCTCAAACTTTTGAAGCAACCCATCAAAAGCGCATTGCGCAGTCCGTTTGCAGTTTTCGCTGCAGTCTGTGGGACACCGTGGCAGCTGTTGGGTGGCTGTGTGGGTTGCTTTTTGGTACGACTTGTTACAACCCAACAACAACCCAACCACTGGAGCCAGCTACAGGGATAGAAAGGGGCAAAGAGCGGTTTGTCAGCCTGGCGCGCTGATGATGGAGTGCGGCATTGTTGCATTTTAATTGAAATTTCTTTGTGAACTTGCCGCAGCAACAACAACAATAACAACAACATATGCAAAACTAACTAACGAGCAAGCAGAACAGCGACAACAAGAAGAACAACAACGTGTCGCCGGCAATCAGACAACAAAACAACAACAAGCGAACAACGCGAACAACACCAAAGTAGCAATAATAATGAATGAATAAAACGCGTAGCAGCAACAACAACAACAACAATTTCCCTGTGCTTTTATTGCATACTGCTGTTGTTGTTGCTGCTGTTGTTGCCATGTTGCAGCTGTCCATTGGCATCGTGCACAATGACAGCCAACGGCAGCCAACTATATTGAGGTCGGGGTCGTCATTGGACGGTTGTAGGATGGGCGGGGGTTTGGCGGACTAAGAGAGAGGCGTCGGAAACGTTCACATTTCTGCGGCACAACGCAAATATAATAATAAATTTCGCATATTGCTGCCGCTTCAGCTATTATTTTTCATAAATGAAATTGTTGTCAATGGGATGTTGCTGCTGCTCCTGCTGCTATTGTTGTTGTCGCTTGCTGTTTGTTTGGTTTTTGTCACCGCTTTATTGTTTTTACCACCCACGGGCTGAATGCCTGGCATTGCGGTCACTTTATTGTTGCCCGGATATGGCCAACACAGTTGCCAATGTAAAAAGTGGCCAGGCTCAGTAGGTGGCCCTAGAGAGAAAGCGAGAGAGAGAAAGAGTAAGAGAGAGTGAGGGCAGTCGGCTGAAAGGCTGGCAACCACGTAATTTGCCGTCTGATGAAGATTTACGACATGAAAGCCGCAAAATAAACGCCAAAAACACATAAAGCAAAAAGCCAATAGACTAGAGGGCCAATATCCCCGACCCCCATCTAACCCCTTACCCTTAACGAACTTTACATGATGAATGTGCTGTGGCGCACCAAGACGACAACCCTATCGTGCTGGGCCTGCTGTCGTCGTTTACAAGTAGGCAGTCTTAGCTGCCGACCATTTATGTAAATTAAGCAACAAAATGCAGAGATTTGTCTTGTGTTTATTAGCCAAGAAGTAGGCGCTTTTCGCCATAACTCACACGCAGCCAAAACAATTGCAATTGGACCCAGGAGATGGTCAAAGTCTTCGTCAGAGAGAAAGTTGTGGACTTAGAATTGGGATTTTTGAGAGCCAATCGATAGTCCCGATCCGTACGAGTCTAAAAAGGCGTATCATCCGAAGATATGGCCTCAATTGCCTGATTTATGCAGGTTTTACTGATTGTAATAAGCTTTAAATGACTCTATCTTGGTTAAATAAAGTCCGATCTCAGAAAGATACAGCTCTTTCAACTAGTATGATTCTATAGATTCAATCTCCATTCAAATTTTTTGATTTTACAATTTTTACATTTTTGTCAAAAATGGGCAAAATTTAGAATGGGGATTTTTGAATGCCAATTGATTGTCCCGATCCGTACGAGTCTAAAAAGGCGTATCATTTAAAGATATGGCCTTATTTGCCTGAGTTATGTAAGTTTTTTTTATTGTAATAAGCTTTACATGACTCTGTCTCTACTTAGAGCTGAGTCCAGATTATCTTCTAGTCTAGCACACCCGACCAAACCAATCTTATTTCGTTTACTTTGTATGTTTTCAGATTGGGGAAGTCTTTCGATGCGAAATGCAAGCGCCAATGGCAGAGGGGCGGCGAAATTATTTGGTAACTATTTATTTAAACAATATAAACAATATATAAAACAATATATGAATTTGCTAAATTATATTTTCCAGGATCATGAGATGAGCTTCAGATATTTTATGGGGCCCCTACGATTTTTAAGTACTTAAATGTGTAAAATACTTTTAAGAATAATATATTTAAATATTTCACAGAGTTTTATATAAGTAAAAATAATTATTTAATATAAGACCTACTACCATCTTAAGAGAAATATTTCCAAATATTAAATTAACAGCATTTATAAAGATGTAAAGAGAAATTTTATAAATAAACTTAAAAATTCACATAAATCGTTGTTTTTACTTTTGGGAGGAACTTTTTGGATAATTTTTTGGGAGCCGTTCGAGTCTAAAAAGGTCTATCATTATAAGCTGTGATGCAACCCCTTGCCATTTTTGTCGAAAATGGGCAAAATTTAGAATGGGGGTTTTTGAATGCCAATCGATAGTCCCGATCCGTACGAGTCTAGAAAGGTATATCATTCGAAGATATGGCCTTAATTTCCTGAATTATGCAGGTTTTACTGATTGTAATAAGCTTTAAATGACTCTATCTTGGTTAAATAATGTCCGATCTCGGAAAGATACAGCTCTTTCAACTAGTATGATTCTATAGATTCAATCTCCATTCAAATTTTTTGATTTTAAAATTTTCACGATTTCGGCAAAAAACGTGATGTAACCCCTTGCCATTTTTGTCATAAATGGGTAAAATTTAGAATGGGGATTTTTGAATGCCAATCGATAGTCCCGATCCGTACGAGTCTAAAAAGGCGTATCATCCGAAGATATGGCCTTAATTGCCTGATTTATGCAGGTTTTACTGATTGTAATAAGCTTTAAATGACTCTATCTTGGTTAAATAAAGTCCGATCTCGGAAAGATACAGCTCTTTCAACTAGTATGATTCTATAGATTCAATCTCCATTCAAATTTTTTGATTTTAAAATTTTCACGATTTTGGCAAAAAACGTGATGTAACCCCTTGCCATTTTTGTCGAAAATGGGCAAAATTTAGAATGGGGGTTTTTGAATGCCAATCGATAGTCCCGATTCGTACGAGTCTAAAAAGGCGTATCATCCGAAGATATGGCCTTAATTGCCTGAGTTATGCAAGTTTTTATATTTTTAATAATTGCAATTATTGCACTCTTTTTCCAACATCACAGACACAACTAAAACGCTACAGCACCTGCATATAGAGAAAAGGGGACGAGGGATAGGGGCAGCTGGAAAAAAGCATACATACATATTTCTTGACCATATTCTTGCGCTCATTGCAAGGACTTGGCGCTTTAGGTTCACCAGGACTGTACCCTTGGTATGATTACCAAGGATATTACGGTCATCTAGAAACCAATGGTTTGGAAGCTTTTCGCCCGGAGGCTTTGCGGATTTGGCTGAGTAATACCAAATCCACCGTTTCTTGGCCAATTAATAATGCTGGCCGATAGTCCCGATCCGTACGAGTCTAAAAAGGCGTATCATCCGAAGATATGGCCTTAATTGCCTGAGTTATGCAGGTTTTACTGATTGTAATAAGCTTTAAATGACTCTATCTTGGTTAAATAAAGTCCGATCTCGGAAAGATACAGCTCTTTCAACTAGTATGATTCTATAGATTCAATCTCCATTCAAATTTTTTGATTTTAAAATTTTCACGATTTTGGCAAAAAACGTGATGTAACCCCTTGCCATTTTTGTCGAAAATGGGCAAAATTTAGAATGGGGGTTTTTGAATGCCAATCGATTTTCCCGATTCGTACGAGTCTAAAAAGGCGTATCATCCGAAGATATGGCCTTAATTGCCTGAGTTATGCAAGTTTTTATATTTTTAATAATTGCAATTATTGCACTCTTTTTCCAACATCACAGACACAACTAAAACGCTACAGCACCTGCATATAGAGAAAAGGGGACGAGGGATAGGGGCAGCTGGAAAAAAGCATACATACATATTTCTTGACCATATTCTTGCGCTCATTGCAAGGACTTGGCGCTTTAGGTTCACCAGGACTGTACCCTTGGTATGATTACCAAGGATATTACGGTCATCTAGAAACCAATGGTTTGGAAGCTTTTCGCCCGGAGGCTTTGCGGATTTGGCTGAGTAATACCAAATCCACCGTTTCTTGGCCAATTAATAATGCTGGCCGATAGTCCCGATCCGTACGAGTCTAAAAAGGCGTATCATCCGAAGATATGGCCTTAATTGCCTGAGTTATGCAGGTTTTACTGATTGTAATAAGCTTTAAATGACTCTATCTTGGTTAAATAAAGTCCGATCTCGGAAAGATACAGCTCTTTCAACTAGTATGATTCTATAGATTCAATCTCCATTCAAATTTTTTGATTTTAAAATTTTCACGATTTGTGCAAAAAACGTGATGTAACCCCTTGCCATTTTTGTCAAAAATGGCCAAAATTTAGAATGGGGGTTTTTGAATGCCAATCGATAGTCCCGATCCGTACGAGTCTAGAAAGGTATATCATTCGAAGATATGGCCTTAATTGCCTGAGTTATGCAGGTTTTACTGATTGTAATAAGCTTTAAATGACTCTATCTTGGTTAAATAAAGTCCGATCTCGGAAAGATACAGCTCTTTCAACTAGTATGATTCTATAGATTCAATCTCCATTCAAATTTTTTGATTTTAAAATTTTCACGATTTTGGCAAAAAACGTGATGTAACCCCTTGCCATTTTTGTCGAAAATGGGCAAAATTTAGAATGGGGGTTTTTGAATGCCAATCGATAGTCCCGATTCGTACGAGTCTAAAAAGGCGTATCATCCGAAGATATGGCCTTAATTGCCTGAGTTATGCAAGTTTTTATATTTTTAATAATTGCAATTATTGCACTCTTTTTCCAACATCACAGACACAACTAAAACGCTACAGCACCTGCATATAGAGAAAAGGGGACGAGGGATAGGGGCAGCTGGAAAAAAGCATACATACATATTTCTTGACCATATTCTTGCGCTCATTGCAAGGACTTGGCGCTTTAGGTTCACCAGGACTGTACCCTTGGTATGATTACCAAGGATATTACGGTCATCTAGAAACCAATGGTTTGGAAGCTTTTCGCCCGGAGGCTTTGCGGATTTGGCTGAGTAATACCAAATCCACCGTTTCTTGGCCAATTAATAATGCTGGCCGATAGTCCCGATCCGTACGAGTCTAAAAAGGCGTATCATCCGAAGATATGGCCTTAATTGCCTGATTTATGCAGGTTTTACTGATTGTAATAAGCTTTAAATGACTCTATCTTGGTTAAATAAAGTCCGATCTCGGAAAGATACAGCTCTTTCAACTAGTATGATTCTATAGATTCAATCTCCATTCAAATTTTTTGATTTTAAAATTTTCACGATTTGTGCAAAAAACGTGATGTAACCCCTTGCCATTTTTGTCAAAAATGGCCAAAATTTAGAATGGGGGTTTTTGATAGTCCCGATCCGTACGAGTCTAGAAAGGTATATCATTCGAAGATATGGCCTTAATTGCCTGAGTTATGCAGGTTTTACTGATTGTAATAAGCTTTAAATGACTCTATCTTGGTTAAATAAAGTCCGATCTCGGAAAGATACAGCTCTTTCAACTAGTATGATTCTATAGATTCAATCTCCATTCAAATTTTTTGATTTTAAAATTTTCACGATTTGTGCAAAAAACGTGATGTAACCCCTTGCCATTTTTGTCGAAAATGGGCAAAATTTAGAATGGGGGTTTTTGAATGCCAATCGATAGTCCCGATCCGTACGAGTCTAGAAAGGTATATCATTCGAAGATATGGCCTTAATTGCCTGAGTTATGCAGGTTTTACTGATTGTAATAAGCTTTAAATTACTCTATCTTGGTTAAATAAAGTCCGATCTCGGAAAGATACAGCTCGTTCAACTAGTATGATTCTATAGATTCAATCTCCATTCAAATTTTTTGATTTTAAAATTTTCACGATTTGTGCAAAAAACGTGATGTAACCCCTTGCCATTTTTGTCGAAAATGGGCAAAATTTAGAATGGGGGTTTTTGAATGCCAATCGATAGTCCCGATTCGTACGAGTCTAAAAAGGCGTATCATCCGAAGATATGGCCTTAATTGCCTGAGTTATGCAAGTTTTTATATTTTTAATAATTGCAATTATTGCACTCTTTTTCCAACATCACAGACACAACTAAAACGCTACAGCACCTGCATATAGAGAAAAGGGGACGAGGGATAGGGGCAGCTGGAAAAAAGCATACATACATATTTCTTGACCATATTCTTGCGCTCATTGCAAGGACTTGGCGCTTTAGGTTCACCAGGACTGTACCCTTGGTATGATTACCAAGGATATTACGGTCATCTAGAAACCAATGGTTTGGAAGCTTTTCGCCCGGAGGCTTTGCGGATTTGGCTGAGTAATACCAAATCCACCGTTTCTTGGCCAATTAATAATGCTGGCCGATAGTCCCGATCCGTACGAGTCTAGAAAGGTATATCATTCGAAGATATGGCCTTAATTGCCTGAATTATGCAGGTTTTACTGATTGTAATAAGCTTTAAATTACTCTATCTTGGTTAAATAAAGTCCGATCTCGGAAAGATACAGCTCGTTCAACTAGTATGATTCTATAGATTCAATCTCCATTCAAATTTTTTGATTTTAAAATTTTCACGATTTTGGCAAAAAACGGGCAAAATTTAGAATGGGGGTTTTTGAATGCCAATCGATAGTCCCGATCCGTACGAGTCTAGAAAGGTATATCATTCGAAGATCTGGCCTTAATTGCCTGAGTTATGCAGGTTTTACTGATTGTAATAAGCTTTAAATGACTCTATCTTGGTTAAATAATGTCCGATCTCGGAAAGATACAGCTCTTTCAACTAGTATGATTCTATAGATTCAATCTCCATTCAAATTTTTTGATTTTAAAATTTTCACGATTTTGGCAAAAAACGTGATGTAACCCCTTGCCATTTTTGTCAAAAATGGGCAAAATTTAGAATGGGGGTTTTTGAATGCCAATCGATAGTCCCGATCCGTTCGAGTCTAAAAAGATATATCATTCGAAGATATGGCGAGGTAACGACTCAATTTCGCCGATAATATAATAATAATTTGTAGATCGGCGGAAGCATAAAATTTGACATATTTAGCAATTGTGTTTAAGTATTTTTTAAATAAATGCATACTTACCAAAGTTTTCCGTCGCCTCTCCACTGATGCGGCTTGCATTTCGCTCCGAAAGACATCTGCAATCTGAAAACATACAAAATAAATGGAGTGGAAGTGCTTATCTGGTGTATGCCCGAGTCGAAGATGCCTCCTTCTGCCTGTTACTTGAATTTGCGCAAAACCATCATGCTCTGGTTTAGCCTTTTTCAATGCGTACATGATAAGAAATTGTGAATGAGTTCACCACTCGGGCCTACTCAAATAAGAAGGCATGCCACGCCCCCATAACATATACAATCCATGCTCATATGTAGCCAAGCATCTGCTCCTAATGGCAACCCCATTAGATAAGTAAAAGGGAGAATGAGAACGAAGCTGATTAGCAACACAGCTCCTCCAGCTGCTGGTACCCCAGCTTCAGTTTCAGCTCCTGCTGCTACTCCTACGCCTGCCTGCCGCTCGTCCTTCTCCTTTCAGCCCACTTTGTCTGCTTATGAATACTTTGTCCAATAAATAATTCATGCTGCAAGTAAGTTGTCTGCCCGGAAATGCCATCCAGAGCGAAGCTCAAGTGGTCAAGTGGGTGTGCACCCAACGGATGTGGATGATTGTGAATGATGTGGGAATATGGGCGTCGGATGTCGGGTGGATGCAGGCAGCGTTAGATGGAGAGGGAACAAGGGAGTCGTCCACAAACGCCGGAAATGTAATGCAATTCACGAAACGCAATGAACGGTTTAAGGAGCTTCGTAACTAAACGGATAAAGGACTACACATGTTTCCAACTGGATAGGAAATGTGTGCAGGGTAAGGGGAAAAACTAATATATATGGACTGTAAACTGAATCGGTTGTGGTCACAATATTCCAATTAGAAATGAAGACCCTAATTGCAATTGTCCACTAAGCGCATTGTAATACAATCTACTCTATTGAGAGATGCATAGGAATTAGTTGTAAATTTGACAAAGGTTGAAAAGGGCAACACAATTAAAGGCTTTTTTGATTTACTTAAGAGTTTTAGTTTTTTCTAAGTCGTTTAGAATTCGCAACTGGTCTTTGCGTCGCCTCAGTGAAATGTAATTTAAATTTAAAGACACAATCAGAGAAAAGGCATAAACTTATCAACACGCCCAAAGAGTCTTACCAATTACCACAATGCCTTTCAAAGCTTGTTTGTAATTCGCAACTTGTTCAAGCGCTGGATAAATAATAAGCCCGAGTTGGTAAATTCACGCTTTGAACGACACTTGGATTCATTTATTATCACACCATGATCATTGGCTAACTATACACACACACATACATCGCAGCGTGCAGGATGCTTGCGAGTGTATAGCAAGTCTATATAGTATATTAATAGGTAAACTTGGAGCGGATAAACTCGTACATTAAGCTAGTTTCAATAGTGTTAGGTAATAGATTTGAGCAAATTGAGAGCTTAATTTGGCTACTTAAATTGGCTAAATTCACTGAGGTACACATGCTCCTTTCGAGCTGCATTTCGAGGGACTACTGTAGCTGGGTGAACACGTGGCTGGCATGCCTCTTGTACAGCATTAGCGATATGTTGACCAGAAACGGGGCTGCCAACCAAAAGATGCGCGTGCCAATGCCCGTTGCCTCGCGATGGAAGATGCCGGCGGCACCGCCACGGCCCGTATTGCAAAAGGACTCCTCGCAGCAGGATGTGCAGGCGTACAGCTTGGTGCGCTCACCAATGACAATGCAGCCGGGTTCACAGTTCGCAGCACAGCGACGATCCAGCGACCACATCTTTGGCGAACTGGTCGAGTTCTCAGTGCTGGTGGTGTACGAAAAGCGCTTTACCTTTGGCAAAGAGAAGATCAGCAATCATAGCAGACCAGAACGGTACAAAAATGGTCTTACCATACAGATGAACTCCTCGCCCTGGCACTTCTTCATTAGCGACGTATCGTTGCGCTCCAGGACATCCACACAGGCGGGTCCGTCGTCCATCGTGTCACAGGCATAGCACCACAGTTTGTTCACCCGCTCAATGGCCGCCGCGGTGCGATGAATGTGTCCGCCGCTGGTCAGCGAGGTGCTGAGGCTTCCCGCCGAATTGGGCCCGGACCCGGGTGAGCTGGTACCAGTGCCAGTCACTATTCGATGAGATGCGCATCTTTATTGATTTTCCCCATCACGGGTCGAAGGTTAACCAGACTTACCGTTGTTTACGCAGGCCGTGAACACAATGGAGCAGGAGGTCAGCACGAAGTAGGCGAGAGTCAGGAGCGCTCTGGACATGTTGTGGCGGCCAACTGGCCCGATTAACGCCTTCCCAGCCAGCTAAACAGCAATTATATAGACCCGAGCAGCCGCCGCAAACTTTTGTTTATGTGCGAAAAAGCAAACGATGGCATTTGACAGCGAACGTCAGAAGAGAAAGAGCTGGTGATAAGAACATGCGCCGTGCGCGGTTAGCGAAGACACAAACCCACCCATCAGCAGATGTTGCGGGCAGCTTAAACCTATTGAGAATTCTAAGGGTCTCTACTGTACTGCAGAAGTAAGAAAATTAGTGTATAAACATTTTGGATAAAAATAGAATCTCTACAGATTTGAGACGATGCCAAAAACGTCAAATAGCCACGTACAAGTTATAAGAGGCGCATTTCAGCCACTTGACCCAAAACAGTACTTCTGAATATTTATTCGGACTAACATAAAAATTTTGAAAGAGAAACAACAATAAAACGTATGCACCTGGGCATCAGTAGAGACGCAAATACTGAAGAGCTTGGCGACTCTGCATGGGATAGAGTTCGCCAATGTTGTACATGAGATCCACGATGTGTGTGGGACGCAGCATGCGCCAGGGCATGAACTTCAGGGTCTTCTTGTCGCAGTGTATGTCTTTCTCCAGCTCCAAGGGCAGCGGCACCTCGTTGTACAGCATGCGTCCGTCGACGCTGCGCTGCAGGGTGCAGGGCAGACCGATCTGGTCCGCGAAGCACTTGAAGAGGATGGCACGCTCGAATTGACAGCCGCTGCGCACCTCGCCCAGGGGTATAAAGTTAGTGTGGAACACGTGGCGCAGATCCTCCAAATGGCAGCGCACCGTGTGGCGCGAGCACTCCTCGGTGGTGTTCAGATCAAGTATCTTGATGTCATCCGACATGACGCTGTTCACGGCCTCGGCTATGATCTTGCTGCGCTTAGCCACGTTGTCAAAGTCAATGCTGCGACGTATTCTGTCGGGATTCTCCACGAGGCCATTCAACTGGGAGGCATTAAATGCTTAAAGGTAACCGAGAATAGATGATACATTCAAGATACCCACTGCCAAAGTCGCGTTGAGTGCCTCCAGATACTCAGGCAGCTTGCAATCACCGGGTCGCTTGCAGTAGGACCAGTTCTGATCGCCCGCAATGTCGATATCGTGCAGGCAATACTGTGGCACACAAATCAGATCCTTTTTATCGACAACGGGTCTGTCAAAGTTGACCACCAACACAGCCTCCAGCGGCGAGCAGTCCTGCCGCAATATGCCCTGGAAGCAGCGGAAATCGTCAAACTTACGCTTCGACACATAGAAGTCCTTGCCAGCAGTGATGTCCGTGAAGCCCAAACAGTTGCGAATGCAGAACTTCATGGTGGGGCACTTGGCCAGAATGCTCTCAATAGCCGGGCCCCAAGTGGAGACGCAGAACGCGTGCTTCTGGAACAGCATCAGTCTGAGGGCAAAGGGGAAATTGTAATCCTTTGTGTTGTAAGACATGAAACAAATTAAATTTGAATTTAAACTTATATAAAACTGCGGTTAACACATTTTATGGATAACTCTAGTTATATAAATAAAGAAGCGATCATTCGTATTTTATAGTGTACAATGATTAATGGCATCTACATACTTACACCTCCAGAATGCCTCGATCAATGTAGGCATCTACAAACTCATTGAAACGTGTGGTTTGTAGTATAAAATTGGTAACAGCGGTCTTGACCAGGTTAGAAAGAGATTTGAGGGCACGCTTAATAGACGAAACCAGGTAATTATAGAGCAAAACCTCGCGAACGGGCTCCTCGTCGATAATGGTGCACAGGCAACGGAATATGTTGTGGACCAGAATAGAGTGGGCATAGGAGTGCTGTAAGAGTGAAAGCGTTATCGGTAATCGATCAATGCTAATCGACAGCCACTAGTCAAACTATTCACGAATGGGAGATCTAACGGTTGAGCAATAAACAGTTCCGTTATTCGGCGCTGAAACAAAAGAGCGAGATTGAAGAGTGTGACGTCACAATATCGGTTTGTGCTTTGTTCACTTTGCGTTGGCACGCGTTCGATGTTTAGCTTGTATAGAATCCATTTAAAGCTGTAGTCCGATGATTTAAAGTTTTTGGACCCATTGCGGTCTGATTTTTGTATATACATATGCTGGATAGTATGGATATATGCCAAGTTTCATTAAAATAGCTTGCATACTTTAGTCGTCAAGCTACTTTAAGAGCGCACAGAAAAATCCGATAATGTGACGCCACAGTCTTCAGCGCTAGAGATTCTTTGCATAACCTGTGGTTCTCTCAATCATGAAGCTATTTACCATAAGTAGCTGCGCCACCTGCTCAGCGAGGGCCGTGTATTCGCCCATCACCGTGCGATACTCGTCATTGTGGGCCAAACTCTCGATAATCGCCAGCAGCGACAAAATCAGGTCTATCGATAACTCGGGCAGGCCCTGCTTTATGGTGCTGGCCAGCGCTTCAGATATGTCTAGCAGCATAAGTTGCTCGGCCGTAACGCGGAACGAGCTGATCAAGAGGTTGCCAATGAAGTCGGCCGCCTGCTCGCGTGTCTTGATGGACACCTCCGGAGTTCGCATCAGGCTGATGAGGCGCGCCAGTGCTCCGTTCTCGTACTCGGCGACAACGGCGCGCAGGGCTTCCGGGTGGGCAATCATGCGATTCAGACCCATAATGACGAACGGAGCTGGTTCCGGTTTGCTCTTCAGGAGGCAGTTGAGGAACATGTACGTTATGTTAGCGTTGTGGATGCGTGCCAGGTACCGTTGATATTTGGCAGACTCGGCGAATATGGAGATGATGGTGCAGACAACCTCGGGCGGCAGGATTTCCAAGTCCTCCTTCAAGTGCTCCACCATCTGGTCAAAGAGATTTTGCTCGAAGAATAGCTTGGTCATCTTCTCGGAGCGCAGAGCCGTGGCCAACACCTCGATGATGCCAAGGGCGTCGGGAGCCTTGGGATTCGCACAGAACGCTTTGACCAGCTGCTGCAGCACAAAGAAGCAACGATGCAGTGGCTCAAAGACGCTCTCCTCGCTGGTGTCGGCCAGCAGAGTCTTGAGCACCTTGATGGCTGCCAGGCGTATCTCCAGGAACTCATTCGTCAGCTCGCAGATGATGCGATCCACGGGAAAACCCGGCAGGGTTGTAAACTCTAGCATCTCCTCGGCGCTTTGCACTTGTAGAATCTTATGCAAGGCCTCAATGGAATTGAACACTGTATCGGGATTGTCCGAGTTAATGAAGATGTTTTTAAACTTCTCAAGAAACTCGATGTTTTCGAGTATGTTCTGGGCCACTTTCGGGTCGCGCAGACACAAGTTAACTATGTAGGTCAGGTACTCGATGCAGAACTCGTCGCCCTCCTTGAGATAAAATCTGAAGCCAACGTCGAGCAGCTGGGCAGTCTTTTCCGTGTCGTATTCTCCCATTTCCGTGTTGTCCAAGATCAAAGTGACGAGGTACAAGGCAAAGCGGCGGATAATCACATTTTCCGCATTGATAAACACCTCCTTATCGATGAGGACCTCCAGCAGTTGCTGTTGCTTCAGCTCCAATATATTAGCGTCCCACTTGCGAGCAAAGTCCGCCAAATGACTCAGCACTAATTGCAATACGGCTTCCTCCTTAGAGCTAAGCAGCAGCAGAGCCGTGTCTAAATTTTTGATGACCACCGTCAAAGCCGAGAAAGCGAATTCATTATTTTTTGTGCGATCTGGGTATTTGGCGCGAGCATCGTAAACACGCTTCGTTCCGCTCGCCATTTTTGTTCAACTATAATCTTTATTACTCTAAACATACAGAAATATCTGACAGAAAAGACACTGAAGAAACAATTTTTAAAAAAATACAATAACATTTTATAGTTCACAAGTGAATTACGATTTTTCTATATACAAGTATACTGGTATACAAGTCCCAAGATTTACAAAGGAAATTAATATCTATTTTTTTTGTATTTTAAAAAACGTTTAATTCGTTTTGTAGTATTCAGCTTTTGTAACGCAACAATGTCAACGGAAAAAAAAACGATGCAAGATAATATAATAATTTATATATAAATAAATACATAACATTATATATAACATAATAAATAAACTTATATATTTTTTTATTTTATTTATATTTGTATTATATATTAAAGTTCATCCAAAAGCAATTGCGTTCCCTTTAATAATGGTGCAGCAATTGCGATAAGTTGGCAGCACTATCTGTTGAAAACAAAATAATAATTTCATTAACGGCCGAACGAACGGGGTGGAAAACGGAATGCCGAAGAACGCGACGCTTGTGTTTGTGCGCTAGCATCTCGATTAAAACGGGAGTCGACAATTTGAACTGAGCGTGCAAAATAAAATAGAAAATTTAGTAAACAAGTTAAATAGCTGCAGCAGACGTTGTGTTTAAAGCACAAGAAAAAATAAATAAAAATATACAAATACAATGGCACGTTTAAAGAAGCGGCAGACTGCGAAGCGCAACAAGAAAACGAAGGAAAAAGAAAACGAAGAGGATGCGACGGCCATTGTTGTTGCCGCTGCCACCACAGACGCCAGCAGCGCCAGCGCGAGCAGCAGCACCAGCGTTGCCGCCGAGCGTCGCACAGTGGGCCGCGGGGCCATGTTCACGGTGTTCTCGAATGCGCAGAACAGCGAAACCTTCCACAAGCGCTACATCAAAGAGCTGCAGCAACTGTACTCCAAGGTGCGTGTGTGTGTGCGGGTTGTGAGTGTGGTGCACCAGTTTGATTTGTTTTGTTTTATCGTTCGCAGCTGGACCACGACGCTTTCATGTTCACTTTCATTCAGATGTTCAAGACGGCGCTGGAGGCGGACGTGAGCAACGAGTGCGGCAACATGGCCCTCGTCTTCTGCGCCAAGTTCGTGACCAGCTTCGAGTCGGAGAAGACGCATCCCATACTGGGCGAGACCTTCAGCTGGCTGCTGACCGTGGGTGTTGACTGTACTTGTTTGCAAATGTCCTGTTTACCTTTTGTCTCCCTCTCCACAGACCATTTCCAACAGCCCGCACATTCGCTATCGGCTCTGCTTCTTCGTGAATCTGATACTGAAGCATCTCGGGCCGTATGCGGCGCTGGATGACTCGCAGTGCGACCAGATCCTACACTACATGCTGGACCGGCTGAAGGACGTGTCGCCGAGTGTGCGCAAGGAGGCAGTGCTGGCCATGCAGCGGCTGCAGGTGCCCGACGATCCCAACGATCCGGTGCTGTGCGCCTACCAGTACCACCTGAGCTCGGATCCGTCGTCCAGCGTGCGGCAGTGCATCATTTCGTGCATGGGCCGTAACTACCTGACCGTGCCGCACATCCTAGAGCGCCTCTGGGACGTGGACGAGAAGGTGCGGCGACACACGTACATCAACCTGTGCAACTACCCGGTTCGCTCTTACAAGGTCTCGCAGCGCCTCACGCTCATCGAGCGCGGCCTTAACGACAGCTCGGAGACTGTGCGCAAGAACGTTATCAAGTACATGCTCAAGGCCTGGATCGAGTCCTACCAGCAGAATTATATACAGCTGACGGCCGCGCTCAAGCTGGACTCCAGCGAGGAGGAGCTGATGCGCTTCCGGCGAGTGGCCCGCCAAATGCTGCTCGTCATCTTCCGGCAGCAGGACAACGCCAGCTTGCTCGCCCAGCTGCCCCTCACCGAGGACTGCGACCTGCACCGCTGTGTGCCGCACGAGGCACTCACCGTCGAACTGGTACTCTACTGGCAGTGTCTCAGCGGCTATCTGCAGCAGGCGCAGGCCGACGAGTTCGAGCAGGTGCTGCCCGAGCTGAGCGTCTTCTGCGACTACGTGAAGAAGTATGTGAAAGTTTGCCGGCAACTGCAGTTCATAGTTTTACAATTTTCTTCTTCATCTTTTCTCCGTTGCAGATTCGGCCAGTTTCAGAAGCCGGATATGGACAAGTTCGCGCAGATTGAATTCCAGTGTATGTTGCTGTCGCTGGTGGAGATACTGCAGACCTACGACTTGGGCGACGAGATCGGGCGCGGCAATCTCAAGGACCTCATCACGCATCTGTTTAAGGAGTGCCTGCTGGACCACAAGATCGTCGCCGTCCTGGTGCGCTGCGTGGAGCAGCTAGTGAGCAATGTGGCTGCGCGGATGCAGTACTTCATCGAGATCATCTATGAGATCTGCGAGCTGAATGCCAAGCAGAACGATCTGGTGCACGATCGCGAACTCACGGACAAGCTGCTGGACAAGGTGGACACTTCGCTGGTCATGAACATCCGGTCGGTGAAGGTGAAGATTCTCGAGCTCGAGGAGCTGGAGGAGAACTTCGTGCGCCAAAAGGAGTATATGCGGGCGCAGGCCGTCAACGATGAGCGCATGACGGTGACGGATGAGTACAGGAACCTAATCCAGCCGCTGCTCGAGAAACACGGCGAACTGGAGCTGCCCATGCGGCCGAAGCTGTCCAAGCAGGAGCGTGTGCTCAAGGGCCTTTACATATCCTTCCACATGGTCGCCTCCGAGCACGTGCACAGCCTCAATCCCAGCATTTGCAAGCTGTACAAGGTGAGCTACATTACTATATATACATGTATATATATTAATTACCGTTATTATAGGACTTCATCTGCCGCCACTTGGCATCGACGGAGCTGGACATATTCGAGTGGGCCATCAAGTGCGGCACCACGTTTAGCATCCTCTACGAGGCGTACACCAAGGAGGTCTTCGATGTGCTCGTAGACGAGTTCTACAAGAACAACAATCTGCGCCTCTGCGAGATCTCCGCTCAGTGCATCTGCGAGCTGATGGACCACTACGGCGTGGACTTCTTTATGGACCTCAATCAGTCGGTTGCGGGCCAGGGGCAGGCGCCCAAATCGAAGCGTCGCCTGCTGTTCACCATGCAGGACTTCGATGGCGACGAGGACAGGAGTCAGTCGCAGAGCAGCGAGCAGAATACGGACATCATCAGCATGATGGGCTTCTTCGTCGAGAAGGTGGTAGATAAGGGCATCCTGCTGGCCATCGTGCGCGGCCTGTGCCGCCTGGTGCTGCGCGGCCACATCGACAATCGGCCCGACGTGCTGGAGAAGCTGCTCAAGCGCTACTTCAATCCCAACACAGGTAAGCTAGAAGACATTAAAGACTCTGCTATAGCCTAATCACATCTTGCTGCCCGCAGAGCCAGTTATTAGCCAGGTGCTGGGCATGTTCTTTGAGAGCATCGTGGCCCAGAAGCTGCAGCACCTGCTCCAGCCCTGCCTGCTTCCCATCCTGTGGTCCGTAATGAACTGCAGCTACGACTCGCTGCTGCACGACGTGCTGCCCGACCACGTGACCAAGTTCTTCATCGATCTCACCGTGCAGGAGTCGAGCACGCCGCAGAGCAACATCCACAATCGCATCGCGCTCAGCTTTCTCCACTATATCTACAACTTCTACACGGAGCGCAAGGAGATGTGCCGCCTGCTGGCCAAGGAGCTGACCGCGCTCAAGCTGAACGTGCGTAACAGCGCCCAACTGACGAACGAGCTGCACGAGCTGGCCGATAAGCTGGTCAACGTAAGTGCCACCAAACGATATTTAATACGCAGTTATAGAAAGTGCCTTTGCAGAGCGAACTGGAGCCGCGCATGATCAAGAACATTGTGGACTTTAAGGATTTGATCAATGGCAGTTTCAAGCCGCCCGCGCGCAAGCCCGATGGCCACGATAGCGATGAGGAGGTGGAGGAGTGTGAGAGCGTGGCGGCCACCACAGCTTCCACATCGGAGTGTCCAGCGCCCGGCAACGAACCACCAACTGCAGCGGCGACAAGGGAAACTGCAGCCACAACTGAAGCAGCTGCAAGCGAAGACGGCACAGCCACGCCTACTTTAACGCCTGCGATAACGCTTGCGGAGCCGGTGCTGACCACCTTTGGTGCCAAGAATCAGGTGGGCATCCGCTTCCTGCGCCGCTCACTGCATAATTCCATCAGCCACTCGGATACGGATAGCATATGCGACTCCCAGACGCCAGCGCCGGATGCTGCGGCAGTAGAGAAGCAGCAAGAACAGCAGCAGCAGGTCAAGGAAATCAGTCGGCGCAACCTGCGCAGAGACACAACCAAACAGCGGCTGGAACAGGCCATAGCACGCGCCTCCAAAACGCCCGAAAAGCAGTCTGAAAATCCAGAGACCCCAGAATCAATAGTAGCTGAATCTGAGCCAGAAGCGGAGGAGGAAGTCAACGTAGACGTATCCACTGTTAGTGAGCAGGCGGTAAGTTGTGTGCCTTGATTGAACTTCATGCTAAGCGCAGCTGCTTCTTCCCTTCCACAGCACAATGACTCCGAGGTGATCGAGGCCTCGCCCACAGCCGCATCGCCAAATGCCACCACAGCTAACACGAGTCGGCTGCGTCTGCGCTCGATGCGCATCCGCAACGCGAACGCCGCCCGCAACACACCAGCGGGCAGCAGTAAAGTGAGTACCACGCGTTTGCGCATGCAGCTCTAGGCAGGCACACGACGCACCGCTAGAGCCAAGCGGGCAGTAGATCTCCCGGGCGACGCAAGAAAAGCCAATCTTAAGTTTAGTCTAAACGTAGCTTTGTAACTTTGATAACGCAAGAAGTTTTGCCTAATGTTTAATTTAAGCTCGAATGAAATGCAATTGCAATTTGCGCCAACTGAAAGCAAACTGAAAAAATCAAACAAAACACGTTTTTAACAACATACAATGAAAATCAAAACCCAACAAAACGCTGTTTTCTTTCCGCCCAACGAGTACTAATGCATGCCCTATATATATACATATAGTCTTATGGAAGTGTTTAGATTTATGTTTAGCTATTTAGTTAGCGCTAGTTCGTAGCTTTGTCCTGTTTTTCCACAAGCTTTAATTTGCCTTTTGTTTGTCTTCTCTATTTTTTATTTATTTACTCGTTTCCCTACTGCAGCGCAAGGTGCTTCATCTCGAGATTCAAACGCCGCTGCGCAATGGGCGCAAACGCGTCCTCCGCAAGTCGCTGCGTGCGTCCTCGGGTGTGACGCCGGTAACGTCTTCGCAGTCCTCCGATTCGGCCACATCCTCGAAGCGCATCTCGCCGCTGCGCAAGCAGCAGCGCCTGGACACCAAAGCGCCCAGCATCAGACGCAGCAGTGTGGCAGCTGCACCAGCGACGAAGGCAACGCCAGCGCAGAAGAGCACAACCAGTCCCACGGACAGCAGCAGCTCGTCCATCAAGGAGAACACGGTACCAGCACCAGCGCCAGCACCAAGGCCCGTCCAGAAAACGCCGCAGCCGTCCAGCAGGCGTTCCTTGCCCCAGCCGAGCTGCAGCACGCCCTTGACCCGGGTGATAACGCGCCACTCGGCGCGCAAGCTGCGCGTGAACGTCATGTGCCTGACCCGCAAACGCTTGTCCCAGGAGCTGAGCATGACCGAGGGCCATCTGAAAATGTCTACACCAAAGCGCGTGCGGCAGGACAAGGCGGCACGCAACAAAGCAACGGCCGGCGAGCACAGCAGCTCCAGAAGCGCCACGATACGCACCCGGGCAAGCATAGCAGAGGCCGCCGCTGTGGCGACCCGCACCCGACGCAAGTAGTTGTCCCTTATCCACCTGACTTGACCTCCTTGCCCTTTCCCGCTATCTCTCTCTCACTGTTTAGTATTTAGACATATTATTAATCTGTATTTGTGTTTGATTAAGTTCAATTTAAATATTGTGCGCATTGTCAATGCTTGTTATACCTTTGTAAATTTTAAATGTAATCCGTAGTCATATTGCAAAATATCTATTTAAAACATAAACATTTAAACCCATCTGAATAATCGCAAATTGTAGCTATATAAGGGTCTCATTTTAAGAAGCATTATTGGCATTCAAGGATAATTTGCTTTTGCCAAATGAACTGTTGTGGTTGTAAAATGTATTTATTTTGTAAATGGTATTCGATCCTTTGATCTGTTTGATCTGAAACTGGCAAAATAGGATTACGTAGTACAGATAAGAACTAGAAACATTGCGATATTGGATAAGTACATGCTGAGATTCGTTCATACAATAGGGAGGAGTATGAATTGCATTAGAAACATATTTTGAGCAGTGTTTGAGTTAAGAGTTCCGGTTAAAGATGTCCTACATGCTAGAGTATCATATAATATAAGATATTATAATATCCGAGGCGAACGTTAAATGCTTAATAGATACAATTAGAAACAGACGATAAGGCCCAACAGAGGTTGTTTTAAACAGGCACATGGTTTGTGTATAGGTATAAGGTTACTAGGACAGCTACAAGTGCATCCTTTAGAGCTTTACGCCCTTCAGCTTAACGGCTGTGGTGTGCAGATCCCATTCCTGCTGTTGCAGCGCCTCGAACGCTGCGGACAGGCTGAGGTTCGCCTCGGCGAGTATGTTCTGCAGCTTGATCAGCTTAATGGACTTGTGCACGTCCCAGTTGATGAACTCCAGGGCGCCCAAGCAACGTGTGGGCGTGCTCTATTGGGAACATATAGAAAATATATTAGTTTATGTTAACAAAGGTATCTAAGATTAAAGTGAACTCACGTCCTTGCCTAGCACTTTGACCATGATGCGCACTTCATCCGAGTCAACGCCGCGTTCGCAGCCACGCGGCTTCTTGTCGGAGAACTCGAGCAAATCCTCGCAGCTCACGGAGTTGGAGTCGGCCAGACGAGCCGCAGTGGCTGCAAAATATTCCGCCTCCGTTTGCGGCTTGACCACGGGAGCTGGCGTGCTGTTCACCTCGTTGCCGTTGATGGAGTTGCGGTTCATTGCCAGGTTGACCGAGGCACGCACCTTCTTGAAGAGCGCATTGCCCGCCAACTCGTTGTCCGCGTGGCTCTCCTGAGGTTCATCTGCCGCAGCGGCTGCTGCTGCCGCGGCTGCTGCCACCGCTGATGCTGCCGTTGGTGCCATCTCCTGAGGAACTGCTGCCGAGTCCAGGGTGGTGGAGCTGCTGCTGCTGGTCAGTGGCTTGTCCAGGTTGCGCAGCTCGTCGTCGTTGACATACAGCCCTGAGATTTGGGCGGGCTCGAAGCCCACGTCCTTGCTTTTGTTGTAGTGCTCCTTCTGTATGGAAAAGCTATAGAAGCCGTCGGTCACGTCCGGCGACTGCAGCACGCCCTCCTTGCTCATGTCCGCCTCCAGTATAGACTCGAACTGCAGCGAGGCGCTGTCCGTCAGCCCGGCTGCATCCGCGGGCGCCAACTTGTCCAGGTTCTGGTAAGTGTGTGCCACGGCAGGCATGTTCTCGTACTCCCTGGCCTCGGACCGACGACGAACGCTGCTGGAGCGCACGGCCGCCACCACCTCAAGGGATCGCGCCGGCGGCTGCTGCTGCTGTTGAGCGGGCGCGTCCTCGCCAAAGTCCGCAAGCTTGCTGAGCGTGCGCTGCACGCCGTTGGCCGGGATGATGAGCGGATACTTGCGCACGTGCCGCTTGGCGCTGGTCTTCACCTGCTTCTTGCCCTCGCGCGACGGCAGCGGCAACGGGTTCGCCTCCTGCGGCTCGGGAAACTTGTAGCTGGCGTGCGTCATGTAGCTAGGACTCTCGCAGGGTTCGTTGCGGTTCTCATCGCTCTGCCGCTCCATGCTCGGCTTCTCCGCCCGGCGCACGCGTTGCGCGGAGCCACGTGTGGGCAGCGTCATGGGCCGCGGCGGCTGCAGCTGCTGCAGCGGACGCACGCAGTCCGACTCGACAACGGCCGGCTCCAGGGTAAGCGCAGCGGCAGCGGCCGCACTGCCCGGATGACTCAGCTGGCTGCCCAGGCGCCGCGGCAACGTCTTGGAGTTCATAAGCTCGAACTCGTCCGTGTCCATGTGGCGCAGCAGCGTGGCCGCCGGACTGGGCCCGATGTCCAGCATGCCCTTGCGCTCGATCAGACTGTTGTAGGCCTCGCGACCCTCCTCGCCAATTAGCGACTGAAAGGGTTAAAAGGGAATAAAGAAACGAAGAATGTCATAAGAAATCAAAATCAACCAAAATATAGTAAACAATATCATGTAAGTACCCCTAATTCTCTTTTTTACACAATAGATAGACGTTCCCAAAACATTTGAAAAGCAGTACAATCTATTGCTCCAGACATAAAAAAGCAACTTAAAAATGTCATTTCTGACAATAATGCGTTGGCGTAACACTCCAATATCACAAATATCACTAGAATTACTTTGCTCATCATTTTGAGAAATTATTTTTCTATTATATATCTCATTGTTCATAATTCAGCATAATGTATATAGCGAAAGTCATAAAAAGGATACATGGAATATTTAAAGTCATGTTAAAACCAAACAATTCGTGTAAAAAGAGCAAAACAAAATGGTGTAAAAAAAAGTTTATATAGATAATATACAAATAATGAAATTGGTCTATTAAATAATAAACAGTGCTAATTATTGTATGTCTATAAGGAATTATTAGAGTAGACAATTCCTTTTGCTTTTTGTTTTGCTTTATTGAATCCCTTTAAATATACACAACTTTTTGATTACCAATTGGTTTTTGTTTGGTTCTTAGAATGCAAACATGTAGGTTATTTCTTTTCTTTTAAATATGTATATATAATACTTGGAAAAAGTTTTAGGTTTAAGTTTTTAGATTTTAATTTAAGTTTAAATTTAAGTTTAGGTTTTGTTTTTGGGTTGTGAAACGCTTCGAACGCATGCTTTAGAATATCATTTTGTATTAGTTTTTATAGATATGAATATATGAATTTGTAATTATAATAATACGATTCATCGTATGTATATAAACATTGTATATAAGTAATTTTGTATGTTTGCTTATCATTTCTTTGTTTTCGGTTAACTTTATCAATAAATGCATAGAATGCGACAAATCGTTTAAATAGAATACATTATTCAAGTATCTCGTATCTAGTTCTCACGTGGAGCTCAGTAAAAAAAATTGCAGATATTTGAAATTTCGACAAACCTCCAACTCCAACTTACAATTTCGATTTCCGTATTTGGAAGTAGTAAATACAAGTTTTCTTTATGTTATCCATTGGGCATCGAGTACAACTAATATGCTTTAATCAGTTTTATATACGTAGTAGGTATATCAATTATATAGTATAGTAAAAATGCAAGCGTAAGGATATGGCACATAATACACATTTGCATATGTACGAGTTTCTTCTTTTTTTTTTTTTGGTTTTCTTTTCGGACAAAATTTTTTGTTTCTATTCTATGTAAATTTTTTTTTGGGATGTTTTTTCGGCGAAGGATTGTCAACGGTTGTGTGTGTGTGTGAGATGACTGTTGTTGTTTCTGTGTGTGTATTTGTTGTTCGATTTTATACCCTGTCCATATATATATGAGGTGCTCTCAGTGTCCTGTGTTTTTTATGAAATGCTAATACTGATTATCTCTCTGTTTCCTGCTGCTCGCAACGACACTGACAACCAAGCTCTGTTTGTGGATGATACGGAATGAATGACATCTGAGATCAGGAAATTGTTTTGGTTGTTGTCAGCGCCGATCAAGCACATTTCGTTTCTCGAGTGAGTTGCCTTGTCCTGGAAGCCTTTTCGAGTTTTACGCTACGTTTCATCGAGTCTTTAGGACGTTTTCGTATACCCTTGCAGTGGAAGTATACAGCTGAGGGTATCTAAATTCTGTTTCTTAATCAGAAACAAGAGCCTAGTTGATGTAATCAACCTTGTTAACTGATATCTCAGCAATGTTTTCTTTGGGAAACTTTGAATACACTTTTTTTCTGCAGGTATTATATCTAATACATTCGAGCGGATCAGATGTCTGTTCCATATAAATCCTAAATTGAGTTATATGACCCAACTCAGAGTTTGCAAGTTTAGGCAAATAGCCTAGGAAGATCGGACTACTATATCACATGCTATATATCAGAACAATAGGTTAACTATCAGAATATTTAACGCAAAATGTTGTTGAACAACACGTTTGCTTTAAACCATAATAAGTTTCTTAAATTATTCTGCAAGGGTACTTATTGCTCGGCTAGCCGAATATTTTGTTCGTTATCGTTAATAACTTTTTAATATATTGCAGCTAGTTAATATTGCGTTTTTCTGTTTTTCTGAGGTGTTTATCTGAACTTCATTCGCTTATTGCTTATGGTAAATCTCAATTGAATTGAAATGTATCTGTAAGTTTAAACTGTAACTGTATCTGTATCTGTAGATGTGTAACTGTAACTGTAACTGTATGCGTTAGCTATGCAACTGCACATTACGAGTATTATTATCATCCGTTCTGAGAGGTCTTCCGTGTTTCCGAATAAGGCACTCTCTCAAATATGCAAATCCAAAATATATATGTATATATATATTTGCAAATATAGAGACTAATAAATATGGGCTGTAAATATTTCTGCAATTTACTCTTCGACACCACACACCACACTACAACACACTCTCGCACACACACACACACCACCGTGGGGCCATTCCCTCAGTCCGACAGCACATGTCCGAATAGTAAATTGAGAACATATTTCAGCATTTTCCTTAGTTATGGGGCCGGGCTGGGCGGGATGCGCGGCGCCACGAATTCGCGCCGAAACTGGAATTCGTCGCCGCTCTCCGTGCTGGACGAGGAGCTGCTGTCGCTCGAGTCGCGCGCCGTGGTCACCAGCGGCAGCACCTGCTGTTGTGCCTGTGGTTGTGCCGGAGGAAGCAGCTGATGCTGCTGGAGCTGCAGTTGGCGCCAGTGCATCTCGTGCTGCTGCACGGCCGAGGCGTGTATCTTCTCCGGCCAGTGGAACTCCGTGGGTCGCTGCGGCTTCTGGGCGCTGTTGCTGAGCTGGCGCTGCTGCTTCAGCTCGTCGGGCGAGCTGCCCACGAAGTTGGTCGACGTGGGGCTCTTACCCGTGAGCCGACTGATGTCGAACTCGTGCAGCGTGGCCCCGCTCATGGGACGCGGCACGGTAGCTGGGGCAGTGCGGTAGGTGGCCACCGCGGAGGAGGCCGCTGAGGAGGAGCCGGAGCCGGAGCTGAGCTTCTGCGACTGCGTGGGCGCCAGCAGCGCGTGCTGCGCTATCTGCGCCGTGTAGTTGTTGCCCGGCCCGCGTCCGCCAAAGTCGTAGATGCGCTCGTCATAGTGGAACTGCTCGTAGCCGGCACCGGGGCGTTGGAAGCTGCGCCTGTTGCCGCCTAGATTGAAGTGCGGCGCCGACTTGATGCTGGAGTTGGAGCCGTAGAGCTGTCGTGGCGAGACGATGGCATCGCGCTCATCGTGGCAGGCGGACTGCACCTGCCGGCTGAGGCCCGCGCGCCGGCGCCTGCTCAGCGAGCTGCTGGAGCTGGCGGCGACGCGAGCGCGTATGTCGCACTCGGAGCGCGCCAGGTTGGGCTTGGAGGGCTCCTCGCTGCCGCTGGACGAGCTGCTCGAGTCGAGCGTCATGGGATTGTAGCTGAGCCGGCGCAAGGTGCGCGCCCGTATGGAACGCGGCTTGTAGGAGGCGGAGCGTCGTGGCAGCGGATGCTGCTGCGGTTGGAGGGGCAACTGGAGGGGCTGCTGCAGCAGCGGCTCCTGCCTGAACTGGCGCTGCTTGGCGTCTGACAGCACCGGGGAGATGGGCTGGAAGCTCTCGTTGAAGGAGGTGGAGCGCTGGCGATAGCCTTTGCTGGCCAGCGCATAGACGGAGCTGCTGCTGGCGTTCAGGCAGGACTTGACGGGCGAGGCGCTGGCCAGCAGCTGCTTGGCGTGCCCGTTGCCGAAGCGCTCGTAGCCGCTGCTCATCACCAGCTCGCTCTTTATGGGCAGGTAGCTCTCCTGCGGGCTGTAGCTGCTCTTCTGGCTGCTGCGGCGCGAAAGGGAGATGTTCGTGTCGCGCGAGGCGAAGCCCGTGTCCGGCGTGCTGCTGCGCTTGTCCTCGAGCAGCTTCTGCTCCGGCTGCTGGCCGTGCAGTTGCGCCTGGTTGTGCATGTATTGCAGGTGCTTGTCCAGGTGGCTGGTCGCCGCATTGAAATCGAACATGGTCTGCACCCCGTTGCTGTAGCTGTAGACGGCCGACTTGAGGCTGCCACTGGCACTGCCGATGCCATCGTCCAGGGAGCCCACCAGCGGCGGCACCTGGTCGTTCAGAATGGTGTCGTTCGAATCGCTCTTGCCCAGCTCCGTGTACGTGTGCATGAAGTCCAGGTTGAGCGCCTTCAGCGTGTTCTCTATGTCCATGATGTTCTCGTTGATGCTCTTCGGTTCGCGCTCCTCGTTGTTGAGCTCCCTGTTCAGGGGGCGGCTGAGGATCTCGCGCGACTTCTCGAAGAGAAAGTCGGAGCTCTCCTTGTCGAAGATGGGTATGCGCAGATCGGAGCTGTTCTTGATCTCACTTAAAGAGCGAAAGCGCTGCTTGATGCGGATGAGGGGAACGAAAGGCAACAAAAAATAACGAACGAACGAACGAACCAAAACAAAGCAAAGGAAATGAACAGACCGACGCGAATGAAGAAAGAGAGAGCAAAGTGTAGACAGAAAAGAGACTTCTCGATTAGCAACAGGCTAAAACGGCAACTAGACTAGCTCTAAATACGGCTGGCAATCTTAAGGGACTGGTAAATCAAAGGCTTGCCCACCTGTATATCGGGTATGCTCTGCAGCTCCTCCGTAAAGTTCTTCTTCTTGGAGAAGGGCGAGGCGTTGCCGTGCGTGGGCGTCAGCGCCGAGCTGCCTCCAGAGCCGCACAAGGCGCCGCTGGACTTGTCGCCGCTGCTCAGATGCGGGAAACGAAAGCTGAACTTGCGCTTGGGGCTGTGCGTGGCCGGCGTGTGATCCGAGACTAGGTCAATCATGGATCTGCATAAGAAACAAGACAAATGAAAATATAATTGGTAATTGACGAATACTAGACGATCTTATAGCTAAACCTAAGTTGTCAATTGTAAATAAAACATATACTCTAGCAATATTTTCACACTTAAAAAATAATAATTTAAAACAAACTTTTCATCCGGGCCGGTTTTGACCCCAAGACTTAGCCCACAACTAACACTTGAACTGCAACCAGACACCAGCGAAACTCAAATTATTGGGATAGGGATATGGTTCGAGGTGTTGAAGTGCATTTCGTTTCTATTATTTTGTCCATCACTGTATATGCCAATTGGGTCAATGATCACTCACCTGGCGCTTATCTCGTTGGCAATTTCGATGGCATGGTTCAGTATCTTCTCGTCCTTGACCGAAATGGGCTTCACAGTGCCCGTCGCCGTCTTCTTCTTGGACAGCGTGGGCAGCAATCCGTGGCCGTGACCATGGCCATGTTTGTTGCCATTGCTGTCGCCAGTTTTGTGGCCAAACTTGGCGTTCATCTCGGCGAACTCGTTCTTCGTGTTCACATGATCAAAGTCGGGCGATTTTGGCTGGCTGCCAGAGGCGCCGCTGATCGAGCCGAACATCGAGTTGATCTCGTCGAGCAGCGAGGGACCAAAGTCCAGCTTATCGCCGGCGATCTCATCGTCGGATATCTCGTGATACTCGTGCGGATCGTCGGTCGTGCGCCAATTAGGCTCGGAGTGGATGCTCTTGCCATCGGCGCCGTAGTTGTTGTTCTGCAGCGCGTAGGCCAGCTGCTCCTCGTCCAGTTTGTGCGAGGCAAAGGGATTCGTGGAGCCAGCAAAGTCAAACGAGCTGTGCCCATTACTGGCTATCAGCTTGGGCGTGTGCTCCGTAGAGGGAATAAACGTGGGATTCATCGAGGTGCCAGCACCACCCTCGGGAAAATAGCCGCTGGCCGTTTGCAGCGAGTCGGGACTGGTGGGCGTCGGCGGCAGCAGCAGCGGCGTCTGCTCAATGTCCTCCGACGGCTTGTAGGGCGTCACAATCTGCTTCGGCACATGATTGTACTGCAAAAATGAGAATGCGATAAATATGCAAGTTAAGCAGGAGTGGGCTTTGTGTTCGCTTTACGTTCTGTGAGCTGCCGAGGAAGGCAATGTCGCCAAAGGTGGCGCCATCGATGCCCACGTGTCCGGTGTGCTTAAAGTCATTTTGCGGCTTCGAAATCATTTCCGTGCGCAGCTTGCGTTTGCTAATGCGATGGTCGCCGACGCGACTGAAGGAGTCCCGATTGGACGAGCAGGGCAGCCCTTCCAGAAAGGCGACCGTATTCGAGGGATTGAAGTAGCCAGTCTTGCCAGTGCTCAGCACCCCCTTCCAGAAGGGCGTGCCCGTGTTGCGGTCGAGCACGCTTATGATGTCGCCCTGGCGATACAGCAGATAATCCTTCTTCGGCTCCACGCAGTTGACAACCGCCTTTAGTTGTTCGGGCTTCATGTCGGGCAGCTGTTCGTAGATTTCACTGAACCTGGGCCGCTTGGCCGCATCGTCCTGCCAGCACTTCATCATCAGCGTGTAATATTCGCGTGGACAGCAGTCCGGTTGCTCGAGCCGCTGATAGTTGGGCCCATCGATGGCCTCCAATATCTGCAGACCTGTCAGCGCCGCCCAGGGCTGAAAGCCATAGGAGAACATCTCCCAGAGGCAAACGCCGTAGGCCCAAACGTCGGAGGCGTTGGTGAATCGTAAGTAATTGATGCACTCGGGCGCACACCACGCAATCGGCAGCTTTAAATTCACATTGAAGTTTGTCTTGTAGTAGTCCTTGCCCACGCCCAGCGCACGCGACAGACCAAAGTCCGAGATCTTCACCTTGTCCTTGCTGAAAACGAGAATATTACGCGCAGCTAGATCTCGGTGGATGAGGCGCTTCTGCTCCAGGTAACGCATCCCATTGCAGATCTGCAGCGCGAACTCGCAAAGCGTGGGTATTGTCAGAAAGCTGACGCGCAAGCCGGAATCCTTAAGGCACTCGAGTAGGGAACGCAGATGCGCCAGCTCCGTGACGAGCATCAGCGAATCGGTGGCCAGCACCACGCCGTACAGGCGCACAATGTTCTCGTGCTCAATTGAGTGCATTATCGCTGCCTCCTTGAGAAACTCCATGGGATTAGATTGCATGCGCTCACGGCACAGGCACTTGATGGCCACTTGAATCTGCGCACCAGTCAAAATTAATTACTCAATTCAACCGGAAGTTCTCAAGAGAGGGCCCTTCCCCCCCACAACTCACCCGCTCGCTTCCGTTCGTCCAGACGCCCTGCTGCACAATGCCGAACTCCCCGATGCCCAGCTGCTTGTTAACGCTAATCGCATCGGCCGGGATGATGTGCTTGTTGTTGGGCACCTTGTTGCCCGGCGAGCTGCTGCCGTTTCTCGTGGCCGGGCTGGTGGCGGCCGTGGCGCTGCTCTCGCTTGCCGCCTGCCCCCCGGCGCCATCCTCGCGCTTCACGATAGTGGCGGGCGCTTGGAGCAGGCGCTTGATTTTGCTGAGGTAACTGTGGGGGAAATGCTTTTCATAGAATTTACGCAGTCTTCGGATTTCCGGCCGCGACAGGCCAATGAAACGCAAATCCTCATCCGCCGCATATTTAAATTGGGCTGCGCTTGTTATTTTTAATTCGTTTCTGCGTGACGGGGAAAATGGGGTAATTTGATGAGTCTCGCGTGGCTGACTAAGCGCGGTATGCAGATCACAAATTCTGTTCGAGCAAAAGTTCACCAGAATGCCAACAGCTGTGCAAAGAATTCTGGGCTTTTAAAATTGGGACGTCACAATGTCGAAATTTTGTGTTTTGCTGTTAAAGTCATATAATGACTAAACTAAGCAGGCTATCTAAACGAAATTTGGCATAGATCCGTATTAGTAGTGCACACAGCACAAATAAAATCTGTGCCAATTGGACCACTATATCATATTGCCCACATTGGAATAATCGGATAAGTGCCTAAATTTATTGTTTTTAAAGATGTTCTGATCTAAATATAACTTTCGTGCTTTATTTAGACCCCAGTGTAGTCCAAAAATGTTAAATCATCGGACTATAGCTTTGTATGGGCTATATGCAAGCTGAAAACTTAAATCTTTCAATCGTGGCTTTTGTGCTTCGCTCAATGCAACTACTCGGCACAATAACTCTTAAAATACCAATATCGATACACATGCTGGGCGTATCGGTATTAAATTATGGCACTAAGCGACTATAAAAATACTAGTTACTAATTCATCTGCACTTGGGGATGGGGTGTGGGGAAATTTAGCTGTTCGCATTAATCGTGATCAGCATACCAGCCGTGCAATGGTCAATTTGGGTCACAACACAACTCACTTAATGGCATTGTAGTACTGCTGCAGTTCGGACTCGGTGAGGAATTCATATAAATCAATTTGTGGGCACTCTGCAAGATACACAAAAATATAAAAATAAATACGACTAAATGCACATTTAACTTAAGTATGCACGCTGCGTAGCGGACCAACAGCTGCACTCCATAATATTGACAACATATGTATGTGTGTGTGGTCGATGGAGTGGTGCGTGTGAATGTGTGTGTGGGTGGTGTAGATTTCTTTTACACCCACATTTGCCCGACTTTGGTGCCCATTCATTGGCCGTGGCGCCCTCATGTGCCAGTCTTAAAATATTTCCATTCTTTCATTTCAATATCTTTATCTTGCAGTCGCACCTCGCACACACACACACACACACACACACACACACATAATTTGCCGCTGCTTTAACCCGCAGCATTCATCATTGAGTCGTGTTTTTGTTTGCCTTTGTAAAGGAACAGTGCGCTTCACATGTATACACACACTCTTGCATATGTTTGTGTGCTGTGTGTACACTGATTGCCTGATAATGGCCGTTAAAAAAACTCTGGATTTGCAATTTGAGTCATCAGCGCGGCATTCGACATTTATTGAGATAATAAATTCCGTGGAAAGCGTCTACATCCGCTTGACTGTGTTGTTTGTTGTTGCAGTTGCAGCAACTGTGACGCATTTATTTAATGTGCATTTAGCTGTTGAGGCCTACTGTAATTAAATCGGCACAGCTATCCCGCAGGATTTGTAGTTGTCCTTGAATTTGCAAAATAAAATCGATCGCTCAATACACACGCGTACGCACACACACATAATCACACGCACACACACAGAGACGGACACACACCGCATCCACATACATGCTCGTGCACGGAAGCTAATACTACGTAGCAGACAGTTTTTCCTGCATTGAAAACATTTACATTTTCATTGTTTAAAACCACTTTTCACAAGGCCACGCTTTTCTTAAGATTTGTTTACATTATCAACGCACTTTTTAACACACATTCGCACTTTTTAACTCAATCTTACCCATTTTATTTTTGCGTGTGCATTGTTTGGGAGTACTGCATCTTAACCAGTGTGAGTTCAAGCGACTACAGCGAAAACACCACCTCGCTTTCATAAAAATACCGACTCAAGAAGACACGCTTGCTATGGTCACACTGCTACTACTAACTTACAGTGCCATTTTGAGTTTAACATGTAAACAATTAGCTAGTTTGTTGGAACAGCTGTTAAATGAAAAACAGCTGTGCAGATAATTATAAACAAATATTTGAGATGGAAACACACTTGGCTTTTAAATTGGAAGCATACTTAATTCATGTACATAATATATAATTGGTTACTTCACGGCTTGCAATACAAATAAAACAGTGATAAGATTTAAATGTGCAATTATAAAGGTGCATAAAAAGTGGCGTCGAACATTTAAAACAAACGGAAGCTGTTTGGGAAGAAAGTTACGGCCATGCGATTAATAAGCGCCTTGGTATGCTCATATCCCAGAGCGCTATTGATAGCCGCCATCTCCTCGAAGAGTTCCCGTGTGCGCTTGTCTTCAATCATCTTCGTCACGTATTTATACAAGCGTCCGTAATGATGGTGCGCGTAGGCGTGCCACATGGCGAACTGGATGCTCTTGGCATCGTTGGCATCGACAAACTTGATGATGTCCGCGTACAGCTCGTTCAGCTCGGCCAAGTGATCCTTGAGAGTGTCGTCCAGCACACACAGCTTGGCCAATGCGATGCCCTTCTTGCTCAAGGCCTCGACGAGGTTATTCTTCTGCTTGTCCATATTGCTGGAATTGTATATTTCAGAGATTGGAGCTTAGAGTGTACTTGGGTCTACTCACGTCTTGATCTTGGCCGCATCTGAACGCGTGTCGTTCTTGATTCCGTAGTAGGAGAGCAGGGCATCAGCATCGGTTTCAACGATTACAATATCCGCCAGCTGGATAATGCGCTCCAAGGCAGAACGCCGTTTTTGCAGATCCTCCTTTAGCTTATCCACGTTGGCGTTGTCACCCTCTTTGCATCTGTTCTGGTTGGCAGCGGCAAAGGCGAACGGCAGCTGTATCCTCAATTCGCTCGACTCGATGTTCTGGATCAGCTGCAGATGTGCCGGCAAATGCTTGGGATGTGCGGCAACCACGTCGCTGTAGATTTTCTCGGCCTTCTCTAGTTCTACGAAGAGAATATCAACATTATTATTATTATTGTTTCTTTCACTTTGCCTAGATATTTTGTATATCATTTAGATAAGATTGCTAATAACGTCACTTGCAATAATTAGCTCTGATTAGGGGCATAGTTGGCCCTTTTAGCTTATAATATATATATTTTTATACTCCGAACACATTGAAAATGGGTAAAAATGGTATAACTGTTTTGAGCAAATTGATGTAACAGGCAGACAATCGTTGTTGACAATCGCTTTGTCGACTGTTAAATAAAAAAACGCCTGCTTTGTCTTCTTGACTTACCACACTTTACAATGTGCGAGCACTGGAAATCTCGCAGGCTCTCGGCGTAGTCGTCGGCACTGGCCTTGCCCTTCTGGGGCGAGCTGGGTGCACCGCCGCCACCGTTGGCGGGCACTTCGCTCTGCAGCGTGACTCCGTCGCCACCCGCTAAATTCGCAGCGCTTGTCGCGCCCTGCGGCGTGGCTGCCGCCTTCGGTTTGGCTGCATTAGCGGTGGCAGCGGCAGCTGCTGCTGGGCTTGCATTGCCGGCGACAGCTCCATTGGCGGCACCATTTGAGGGCGACTTCTTTTCGGCTGGATTTAGTATGTAGGTGAAGGGATGCAGGGCAATGCGACGGCCACCTTCGTCCTTGGGGAACACCAGATTGCCGCTTAGCCACGCGCACTGCGCAGGCAAATTGGCCTTGGTGAGCTTCTCCTGAGCAATGGGTGCAAGATAGAGCATCTTGGTGGCCTCGCGCACCTTGGCGGAAGTTATTTTGCGGCCACCGACAATGCACTGATTGTAGCTGTCGTAAAAGTCGAGCGCGAGCATGTTGGGCAACTTGTAGGCCGCAATGAGAGTGGCCTCAGAGATTTTCTCGAGCAGCTCGCGCTTCTCGTGGCGCACCTGCAGCCGCACCGTGTACTCGCCCTTCTCCAGCTTCGTGAAGAACGTGTGCGAGTGCGCGTCGCCGGTGGCCACTAGCGACTTGTTCACGTCGAACAGCATCCACATCTGCGACTCGAACTCGGCCTCGTAAAGCAAATCGTTGAAGAGCGGCGCATACAAGGCCACCTCCGCCGCCTTGGCCACGTTCAGGTTGTAGACGAGCTGGTTCTGATAGATCTGCCTGCCCTCCGGGATGACGTCGCGGGTGGCGCTTAATGGGGAAATCTTCGCCTCGCTTGGCTTCAGCACGACGGCGGCGTTCTTCAGCTGCAGCTGCGGCTGAATCTCCTCCGCCACCAGCGCGCCAATCTCCAGTTTGTGTATGCCACGACCAGCGTGCATCACGTCTAGGTATGCATAAGTTTAAGCAATTGAAACACAAGAAAGTGAGGCCATATTTACATGCATTAGGATTTTGGGCAGCCACACCGTGGAACTCGAGGCTGTACTTCAAATGGCTCTGGCCGTGATTGGACCAGTACTTGGCTATGCACAGCTCCAATATCTTGTTGGCCTGCAAGCAACAGCCAGTTTAAATAGTTAGCGATATCTGAAATTACCTCATATTGCTCCACAGCTCACCTTGACGCGGAAGGTGGACATTGCCTCAAACTCCGAGTTGACGGCAATTATCTTCATAGTTTCCAGTTTGCGGCATGACTGATTCGGCAGCAGCTGATTCGTGTGCAGAAAGAACTTGCCAACATCGTTGCCCCGATTCGGATCCGTAATGCGCAGGCGCAGCACTTGAAAAAAAGAAATAAAAAAAAATTTTGACTAATTGAGTTGATTCAATATTCTTGACTTCTTCACGCACCTGCCCAGGTGGCCTTGTCCGGCACTTGGATAAAGTCTCTCTGAATGGTATTGGGCTGGAACTCGACGCTCTTGTCGGCTCTACTGGAAGCAGGCTCAAAGATGGGCGTGTTCTGATTATCCTCCAGCACATGGGGCTGCACCACTGTCACGGGTATCTCAAACACGGGTCCCTTCTGCACGCAATCCGTATCATAGGCGCGAACGCTAAATTAAAACAGTTAAACAGGTTAACAGGTTAAAGTTTAAATACAGTGTACTGGTAAGCTGGCAGGCTCTACGTCAAAAGCTGGTTTATTGAGCCAACAACAACAATGTATAAAGCACCATAAAGTAGCAGTTTGTCTGTATAGCTATTTCAATAGCCTCCCGGTTCTATCAACAGACCCAACATTGCTATCAAACAACGAAAATACAGCAAAGCGCGCAAACCCAACGTCGCTCCTTCTGTGTGCTTTATACCCTGTTTTCGGCATAAAACTGCTTAAGAAAGAAATTCGCTCTTTTTCCCTAAACAGTGGCCAATATGGACTTTTGTTGACAACAGTTAATATATATAATTATATAGTGAGCTACTTACACGGCACTGTGCACGCCTGGCTGCAGGCTGGTCGGATCGATTCTAACCACAATGGTGCGCACGCCGTAACTCAGGTCCAGAAATGCGCCGCACTGCACCCAAGTCTGAGAGGGCACCAAGTTAAGACGCACATTGAAATTGAACTTGTCCTTGGGATCTGTGGGAAAGAGTTAGTTTAGTTAGTGTTTGGTGATCTCTTTGGTATTTACAGAATCAAGCCTACTTACCCACTTCCTTGTCATTGAAGTAGACAGGCTCAATGTTGACATTGAAGTCGACGAACTTGCGCTGCACGCCCTCGCGCAAATGAATGCCCTTGGCCTGGTTGGTGCCCACGCGCACAGAGAAGCTGCAGCAAGAGAAAAAGGGTAAGAGTCAAATGCTATACCTATTTACACAGCTACGCCCACTGACCGCAGCATGTTGTCCTTGGACTGGCGATGCTCCACCAAATGCTCGAATGCTTTCTCCACATTCAGCAGTCCATGGCCCTGGGCGTAGGGATCGACGTATCCCAGTTTGGTGGCTGTCACGCTAATGGCACGCTTAATACTATACGGCGAATACTCGATCTTCTGCTGCTTCAGGCCAGAGATGAGCAGGGCCACGGCACCGGCCACGTGGGGTGCCGCCATGCTTGTGCCGTTCATCAGCTGCGACTTGCTCATCGTGAACTGCGGCACGGACGTGATGGCGCCTCCCGGCGCGCACACCGTCACGCCCTGTCCGCCATCGATGCAGGGATCGCGCGAGGTCCATGTGTACACATTGCCGGGCAGCTTCTCGCGCATGGCATACTCGGCCTCCATCATCTGCGGCGAGACATAGGCGCCCACACCTATCAAACTGGGCTGACTGATGTCCGGCGGAGTGCCCACGGTGCTGAGCGCGGGTCCATGATTGCCCGCCGAGGCGACCCAGACCACGCCGTACTTGTTGACAACCTCGTTCATCAGCTCACCAATACGGCTGCAAAGAGAATTACCGTGGAACAGTTAAAAAGTATCGAAAACTCAAGGATCTTATAACGCTGATCACAACCTAAACAAATATTAATGTTTGCTGAAGCTTGTTTATCGAGTGGAAAATTTCGCAGCGAGACAAAGGTAAACACAGACAACCATTTGTGGGTAATCCTACACGTGTGGGATTGGGGTAATCTGATGGATATGGGTTTGGGAATGCCATTCGATTTAGTTCGGCGCACTTGTCTTGATTCTTCTGCGCTTTATATCGGCAGTCGAATTCGCTAACATTAAAATTGTCATGCTTGCTCATGTTAGCTGGAGCTTACCCGGAATTCGACCAGTTCGAGTGCTCGCCGTAGCTCATGTTGATCACATCGATGTGCTGGCCGTCGCGACACAACTCCATGACCTTCATAATGCCGCGCACGAGCGCCGTGCCCGTCTCCATGGAGCCCAGACGGCCGTCGCCAATAGTTATGGACACGATCTTGGCATTGGGCGCCACGCCATCAATATCCCGGGACTTGTGATTGCCACTGGCAATCGAGGCGACGTGCGTGCCATGAGGAGCTGATCGGGGGGGAATGAGAATGAATACAGTAGTTGCAGCAACTAGTTGTCCGTTCGCCACTTACAGCACATGCCCACCACTTCCAGGACGTTGCCGTCGTCGTGGACATTCACCGAAACCGACAGAAAGTCGTCAATGTTCTTGGTCTCATGCGTCTTGGTGTATTCGCCTATTTGCAGGGCTTTTTCCAGCTCGCCCTGCTCCGTGGTGTCGATGATGGTCAGCCAGCCCTTCTCGGTTGGGAAGAGCACGCAGTCGAAGGAGGTCTTTACCTCGTTGTACAGCTTCTCATACGTGTTTAGCATTTCCAATTCAAAGTCAAGGTTCTCCTTGATGATCTTTTTGTCCCAGGGCAGCTTAGGCGCATCCCCTGCAAAGCAGATCGTCGAGTTTAGAGCGCCGCAGTTGGGAATGGTCGGGACTTACCTGGATTCTGAGATTCAAACTCGACGATCTTGCGACTGGCATTCGCCGTGGCTGTCTTGTGTGGCTTGTCCCAGCTCTTCAACTTCGCCTGGGCGACAATGTTGTCGCGCACCTTGGCCGGCACCAAATCGTTGAAGCTCTTGAGGCCCACGCGCACAGCGCGCTCCTTGTCTGTGTTGAGTGCTAGCAGCTCGGCGCTGAGTGTCAGCGTGCGCCCGGACAGACCCTTGAAGGTGCCCTTCTCGCTCGGTGTCACCTTCTTGCTCATGTCCACGTCGCCGCAGCCCGAGCAATCGAAGCGCTCAATAACTTTCAGAGTCTTGCCATCGCAAAGTGCCTACATATAAAAGTAAAAAGCACATATATATATGCATATATATATATATATATATATATATATATATATATATATATATGTGCACTTCTGACAGAGACTCACTTCAAGTCCGGTTGCACGCGGATCTACGCCGGAATCGAATATGGCTATGGTCACATCCCGCCCATCGTAGTCCGGATACTTTTGCAAAAAGTTCAGGACGCCCGTCTCCGCCTTCGGCACCTGGCACGACAAAATAGTTTTTGAGCAGACTTCTCGCAGTCTTTATTATATTTATTGCCTACCAATGCAGCCGTGGGAAACGATGACTCGACAATGCCGCTTAAATCGCTAGCCATAATTTCCACTGATTTATTGCCGTTCTTCGTTTGGTTCTCTACAATTTTTTCAGCACTCTTTTGTTGAAGTTCGTTGATGCGCAAGCCTAGAATAATATCCTTCGGTTCGCGTTCTTCGTATGTAGATTGTTGTCTGCGTTCTGGCTTTGATGCACCTTCAATAGAATGAATTTGCGGTAATTCGTCTTCTCCTTTGCATACGTATGTATATTTGAGGGCGTGGCGTTGCCACACTTTACATTTTTCAGCTGCTCGAAGTTAACAGTGTCGCAACGCCTGCCGAGCTCTTAATCGGAACAAGTTGTTTTATCCTTGCCGCGAATTATTGGTTTGTAAATTAAATAAAATACGAAGAAATATACTAGGATTGATAACGCATAAAGGAATAATTTGCGCTTTTCATATATTTACACATAAAAACTGTTACAATTTCTGTTAGGGTCTACCGATACATCGATAGGCTTTCGAATACAACAGCTGTCAGTTTCGACATCAATTGGCCGTGTTTTCTTTTTTTAGCAAAATAACACAATATCTTTTGTGTCACAGTCAAAATGTGGTTCGAAATCTTACCAAGCGCCGCTATCATCACCGTGGCACTCTCCGTGCCCATATACGCGATGTACGGCCTGCAGAAGCTGACGTTGGGCAACGTAAGTATCTTGGGCAGCAAAACAAAATTCTTATATAATATTCTCCTTGATTGTACACTAAACGTAATTTATTAAACATGATTTGCTTTCACTTGCATCGAATTTTTACTATAACTATCACACAAACTCTCAACTATAAGAACTAAAATTGTTAACTCCCGTAGGCCTATCGCCGCAACATGGACGAACGCTTCGACCGTGTTATGTATCAACGTGATTTCCGACTGACCAACAATCCCTACATTATGAATGTAAGTGGTATCTCTTCGACTAGTTCCTTTGCATGTTGTGTTTCAGACGACCTATTTCATTTGTTTTCTTTATCATTTCAAGTTCACCTAATCTTTGTATTCCAATTAATAGCTACATATATTTTAAGCAATCATTATTCACTTTGTGTTTATGTATTTAATAATTCCCATCACAATTTATGCTTCTTCATTAACCCTGCACGAATTTCCCAAACAACTTCAATAGATCCGCTTCAATTATCAAAAATTGAGAAAACGTCTCATTCTTTTACAGGGTCTCCATGCTATTCCCGATGAGGGTAAAAATTAAATCCAACTAGTTGAAATTCTGTTAAACTTAAGTGCAAAAAGTGAATAAATTTATCGTACGAAAGTGGGCATTGAAATTTAAATGAAATAACTTCTTGTTAGGGCTCGTTAACAGGTCGCTCGTTTGGTAGTTTCGTAGAATTGAGTGTTTACTGTGTCTACTTAAGCGCCTTTCTTTACAGGGTCTAGAGGAGATTGAAGATGAAGACGATTAAAAATAAGACAAGCAGAAATCCGAATTCGAATGTAGTTGACCTATTGCAATGTAATCGAGACTTAAGAATAGTTGAATGTAAACAGCTACAATAAACTCGGCTTTTGCCGCGCAGTATACAACCCTGTTCTTGCCTCGCATGGAAAACCACCCCTATGGGGACGCTTCCCCCAATTGGGTTGTCAACTTTTGTGGTATTCTGAAAAAGGCGTCGACAGAGGCGAGTGCAGAGCGCCGAGCGCAGAGTTCGTTGAGCTTATATTTTTTATTATCAGTTTCTAGCAACATCTCCGAAAACAAACAAAAAAAGTGCTTTAATTTTTGCCAAATGAAAAGAATCTTTGAAATGTGTGTGAAATCTTCTTGAAGACGACCGCTGGAATTTTGGCAAAGGGCAGCAAACAAAACGCAAAAGCTTCCTCCATAAGTATTTACATATAGAGACACACAGCTGAAGGGGAGGCGGCATGGGGGCTGTCAGGCTTGGGGCTGGAGGCGGCCTAACTTTTGCACGTACGGTTGTTGTTGCTGCCTTCGGACTGTGCGTGTTTTTGTTTACATGTGAAGCGAACGCCAATTCGGTGAACGCCATCGACATGGAGGAGCCGGCGCGACGCCACCACCAGCGACACCACGGCGACTACGAGCGAGGGAGGGAGAAAGAGAAGGAGGAGAAGGGCTACTGTGCGCCGTACAATGGCAAGGTGTGCAAGCAGTTCATCACTGGGCCCGTGTGGTACAGCTTGGAGGAGCCAACAGGCGGCTGGCGCAACGAGCAGATCACCACGGCGCTCTGGGAGGAGCTAATTGTCGACTTGACCGGCCTGTGCCGCGAGGCAGCCGAGGTATGACCTCCATTGCAGCCCACACAGAACAAACCAAGAAAACTCATCTTGTTTCGTTTCCAGAAAATGCTGTGCGCATATGCATTTCCACGCTGCCATGTGGAGAACGGGCGCGCCATCAAGGCGCCGCTGTGCTTCGAGGACTGCCAGGCGACGCACCTGCAGTTCTGCTACAACGACTGGGTGCTGATCGAGGAGAAGCGGGAGCGCAACATGTTCCTCAAGAGTCGCGCCCACTTCAGGCTGCCCAACTGCACGGCGCTGCCGCACTACGATGCCAGCATGCGGCGCTCCAGCTGCTCCTACATTGGCCTCACCGAGATCCAGGAGTCGGAGGTCAGCTGTGAGTACAAGCTGCAAAGGATGGCGCTGCGTCGGGCACTAATCGGGTCTCTTTGCAGATGATTGTCGCAACGGCAACGGGCGTTTCTATCTGGGCACCATGAATGTAACCAAGTCGGGCATACCCTGCCAGCGCTGGGACACGCAGCATCCGCACAAGCACATACAGCCACCGCTTGTCTTCGCCCAACTGATCGAGGGTGAGAACTACTGTCGCAACGCAGGCGGCGAGGAGCCGCAGCCCTGGTGCTATACCCTTGACGAATCCGTGCGCTGGCAGCACTGCGAGATACCCCTCTGCCGTAGGTTCACCTTGCTTACCCATTCCACTGAATTAGCCACAGCTAACTTCCCTTCCCTTCCACTTTCAGCGGACTATGTGGACCCCAGCGCCAAGGATCTGAATACGCCCATTAAAATGGAGGAGTTCTTCACGCCCTCGATGATATTCCTGCTGGCGGGCATTGGCTTTATTGGCATTGTGGCGCTGCACCTGATTATCCTGCTGGCCTACAAGCTGTCCAAGCACAAGGACTACAGGCAGCCCCCGCAGGCAGCGCACGGCGGCGATTGCAACCTGTCCGCCAGTCGCGAGACCATCGGCTCCACCGGCTTCGCCCCCACGAGCATCAAGTGTGGCACCATTCGCAGCACGGCGACCATTCACAGCAACTGCGTCCTGCTGTCCACCACGGCCGCGGTGCAGGAGTCGAAGACAAAGCTGAATGCACGCCTGGAGAAGCTGGAGTATCCGCGCGGCGAGATCGTCTACGTCCGATCGCTGGGCCAGGGCGCCTTCGGGCGCGTCTTCCAGGCCAAGGCGCCGGGTCTGGTGTCGGGTCACGAGGAGTTACTGGTAGCCGTCAAGATGCTGAAGGACGATGCGAGCGATCAGATGCAAACGGACTTCGAGCGCGAGGCCTGCCTGCTGGCCGAGTTCGACCATGCCAACATTGTGAAGCTGTTGGGCGTCTGCGCCCTGGGCCGGCCCATGTGTCTGCTGTTCGAGTACATGTCGCCGGGCGATCTCAGTGAATTCCTGCGCGCCTGCTCGCCGTATGCGACACACGAGGCGCAGCCGCGTAATCGTCGGCACCTGGAAGAGCTGCAACTGCTTCACATGGCCGCCGATGTGGCCGCCGGCATGCTGTACCTGGCCGAGCGCAAGTTCGTGCACCGCGACTTGGCCACGCGCAACTGCCTCATCAACGAGCAGATGACCGTGAAGATCGCCGACTTTGGACTCTCGCACAAGATCTATCTGCAGGACTACTACAAGGGCGACGAGAACGACGTCATACCCATCCGCTGGATGCCCATTGAGAGCATTCTGTACAACAAGTTCTCGCTGGAGTCGGACGTCTGGGCCTTTGGCATCTGCCTCTGGGAGATCTTCTCCTTTGCCTTGCAGCCCTACTTCGGCCTCACGCACGCAGAGGTCATCAAGTACATTAAGGAGGGCAACGTGCTCGGCTGCCCGGACCACACGCCGCTCTCCGTCTACGCCCTGATGCGCCGCTGCTGGAACAGCAAGCCCAGCGAGCGACCCGGCTTCGCGGAGATCAACCACTGCATTCAGCACAGCATCGCCGAGTGCGAGTGCAAGGCGATGCTCTAGGGTCCTGGAAGACTCCGCTAGTCGTAATCGAAATAATTCCGTCATATTGCAGATGTTTTAAAACGAATCCGAATCCGAATCCGTATCCGCAAACTCAATGCTCTCCAGTTGTCTTCCGGAGCATATGCACAAAACATAATCAAATCAAAGTACAGAGCGTACAATGAAGTGAACTACTCTCTAAAGTCTTTGGGGTTGTTATAAAACTTAGTCTTGTATTATTTCTTTTACTTTGGGATTATTCCGCTGTCTGTTATTTCACTTTACTTCAGGACTTTTAGGGGTTTAGCGTCATCTTTTGCTAGTTATTTCATGGAACCTCGAAGCACTCCACAGCTGTATTCATACGCGTATATGATTACTACTGAAATATTATTCTGATATTTTACGATATAGTAATATGATTATCATTATGATATTACTTTCCACAACGAATGCATCCAGTCAGCCATTTTATTGGTACTCGTACTCATATCTAGTCCGTAGACAACACAAGTTTAATTACCTACAAACTAAAATATATATATATATACATTACGGTTTTTACTAGACTTAAGACTAAGTGCACCGGGCATACGGTGTGCTATACTCGGTATTTACCACTTGAAAACGAATCACAAAACACCGAAGACCATCAAAACAATAAGGAATATGAAATATTTAGAGAACTGTCTACAGCCTCAATTTCTTAGGACATTTACATAATAATCTTGTAACTAAAATGTTGATGTAATTTGTATAATATATATACCTTTCATAATCAAAAAGAACCCCTTCACTTTTTTCCATCAGCAATAATAGCCGTCGCTATACTCATAGTCGAAAGGATATCGACGGCAAGGATATGGCACGGGAACGGGCAACGGCAGGACGCCCAGTCCGATGCCACCGTAGCCATAAGGTCGGTAGCCGCCATAGCCTCCATAACCTCCATAACCACCATGTGGTCGGCCATAGCCTCCTCTTGGTGGTCCTCCAAAGCCGCCAGGACGTCCGCCAAAGCCGCCAGGACGTCCGCCAAAGCCGCCAGGACGTCCGCCTCCACGCCCACCGCCAAAGCCACCGCCACGACCTCCACCGCCGTGTCCTCCACCGCCGTGTCCTCCGCCGCCGTGTCCTCCGCCACCTCCTCCACCACGCGCCAAAGAGCCCTCCAGGCAATTGAGCAGCAAAGCGCAGAGCAACAAAATCCACAGTTTCGACATTTTTCGAGCTGATCCTACGCGTTTCGTTTTCTTACTGCGACTAAAATGATTTCTGTTAATTGCTGGTTTGGCGAGTTCTAGATGCTTACACCAAATTAATTAGAGTATCCATAATAATTGGCATATCTGAGCGTGGCGTCAACTTTCTTGTGTAGGAAATCCCCCAAATCGTGCTCAAATATCATTTTTCGCATATTTATATTTGTTTCGCAAAACAAAACAGAGCTCTACTCTGCGATATCACAGCAACCTTAAGCCTAATACCTAAACAATAGATTCAATATTATAGATACTTAAACAATCAGTTGTATATATGTATAAAGGCGACGATTCAGTGCACTTTGGGGCAGTTGGTGTTCTTGCTGAGCACCAGTCTCTCCGGATCTAGGGACAGTCGCTTGAGCACATCGTAAATTTTCTCGCGGATCTCTACCACAAAGTTCGTCTCGCGCCCTAGTATCCAGATCTGGTCGGCATAGCCGAGAGAGCCAATGCTGCCGCAGGACCACAAGATAGCAAAGTTGTCGTAGTCCGTATAAAGCACCTGGTATTTGCCGGAGCCGGGCAACAATCGGGCAATCACATCCGGGAAGCGCGTGTTGAACTGAATGGGGGATTGAGTTCAAATAGGAGACTTAAGACAAGATTGATTTAAAGACATACCTTAAAGTCCATGATAGAGGACTTGCTGTTCTCTGGAGTGGCATAGCCCAGATTTACATTCGGATTACCAGTGCTATAGTAAGTAAGCATTAAATATCTTTCTAGCATTAAGTGTCAAGATCTTTACTTACATGCGATTAACGGTTTTGATGGCCACCTCGAGCTTAAAATTATTGAACTTGGACAGCTCAGCTTTGCTGTAGGGCTGAAACTCAAAAGTCGTGCAGCCCGAGGCAATCTCCGGCAAATAGAACGAGCGCTCTACCTCGAACCAGTGGCCGAGTACCTGAAATAGGCATTATAAATAAGATCGATAAGATCGTCAGCCTGCGTTTCTCTTTGTGGCGATGAGTAAGCACTTAACTGGGTTACTATTATACAAAAAAAAGAAGCAGACAAAAACCACAACTGCCTCCTGTGTAAAACATAAACATTTCAACCATTTCTTATTTATTTTATTTTTTCGGTAAACTGGTTTCACTGCTGGCGGGGCTCAGGCTTTGCCCAGTAGCCAATTCCACTGATAACTGGCAGCTGGCGGCTGTCATAAAACCCTTGGTTGTTAATTATTCTTGGGGTCGGGGTCTTTGCCCCCAGTGCAAACGATGCCAAAGTGTTTTTTACGCTTATCAACAACTCAATTGAAGCCGACCGCGACGACTTATCCAATTTAGAGGCTGCCCGCAGCCTGCGCAGCGTTCAATGCAGCTGCATTCTCTACGCATAGCTGGAGCTGAATACGTGACACGAAACACGCACGAACTAACTGGCGAGGCGGGGGCTTATGTTGTGGGAGTAGGTTGAAGTTTACAAGTGGGTTCTAAACCTAACATTAGGATTTTTAAAGAACAATTAAGATATAAAGATATCCGTCTAGATCCTTTCTTATTTTTTTATTTTTATTTAACTTTAGACTACCTTTTGTTTTTAGTTAGAGTAACTATTTGATCTATATAATTTACACCTATGTTAGCTCTTCCGGCACGGGCTCATCTCTAGCAGCGGCAACGCTTTGCTCGTAGCTCTCACCCGCTTTTTATGATATGGATATGGTAATTTGTTCGTTTCATTTCGTGCGAATGGAACTGTAAGTGATTTCAAGGCGGTCAACTGAGTGCGTTCATATGATATGATTAATGTAATTGGTCAGCTAAATTGACTAAGCCAATTTTCTAGTTTGCTCAACTAAAGAAACCACGAGAGCAACGACAAGAGCTCTCTGATCTGTGGTCTTATTGTTGCTGTCCTTGGCGTGCCGATGATGGCTTCTTTGATATGTTAAAGAAGTGGACTGTTTGCCATTGGACGAGCATAGCGAGTGAACTAATAAATATATATTGTATATGTATATATTGTATATATATATGTATAACCTAAAGAGTTTATTAAGTTTTTATATCTCCTTTGCTGCAAACTGGTTTGCACTTTTACATTGTTGCAGACCACAAATTGGTTCAAGTTCATCTTTATGCACAATCTATAAAGGTATATATATATATATATATATATATATATATAGGCCGACGCCTTGTACTAATTAATGGAAAATTTCACAGCTGCTTTTTGTTTTGTTGTGAATCACTTTAAAGTGGCAAAAATAGAGACACAACTTTTATCGCAGCAGTCAATTAGTTATGGGGGTAGGATTAGCATTAGATTCAGACTGGAACTTACGCGACTCATGTTGAACTTTGGCATCGATGGATACTTCGGGCAACGTCCAAATCCATACGCGCTCGTCTGGCCCACAAATGTCAACAATAAAACCGACGACAACAGCGAAATTCGCAAAGTTGTGCAAAACTTTTGTTTTCTCATTGCGCAAAGCTGAATATTTATTTGTGCTGGGATTGGCGCAGTCTCTGCGTTGGCTATTATTGGGGTTTATGCGAGTGTTCTCTGTAGAATGTTAAGCTTGTGGGGCGATTCACTTGGGTATGCACAGTGGAACTTCCGTTTTGGATGTCAGTTGGCCAATAAACGCGGCCGTTGGATTTCCATTTCCTCAAAGCGAGTTTTGTTTTGATTTGCTTGCTTGTAATTGTTATTATTGTTGTTGTTGCTCAGTGTACCTATTAATATTCCGCATAAGAAATGTGCGATAATAAAAACGTGCTGCTCTATGCTCGAGTCTTGCCCGGCTTTGAATGGGTTCGCTTCGGCAAGTGCAACACACAAAAAAGAGTGAAAATGAAACGGGCACTTGTCGGTCTTCAAAACAAAATAAATATTGCTAACTAGGTTGGCCCGTGCCTGACTAGGCGTTACGTAAAAGAAAATCCACACAAAACCAGACCAGGCTGAACGTTGCGAAGCGAAGCGAACCGGCTGCCGCATAGATAGAGGAGATAGACCAATAGAGTCGTTCCAGCTGCCGAGTCCCAAGTCCATGCGGAATGCAACTGCAGCAGCAACTTGTTGCAGGGGCACTCAGTGAATGGGTATTTATGAGCGCATTTGAGTGCAGCACGAAACTGTTGCGCATTCATTCATAAACAAAAGTAAAAGGTCTAATAAAGGAAGTTGTTGTTGCTGCAAATGTGTCATGATGTTTATGGAGTGGAAACCAGCAGCCATCAAACATCAATTGCGCCTGAATTGGCCCAAGTTCAAGTCAACAGCAGCAGCCACAGCAATTAGCCGTAAAAGACAAAGAAAACAAATTTCCACATGAAATAAGAAGGAAGCATATATGCGCATATTTCTTTAATAATAACTAACGAGTTATTACCCATTAAACGCATTGAAAAACAGGCAATCAAAATCGGCAATTGGCTAACCAAGCGACCAATTTAACAGCCAAGCAAACCGAGAAAAAAGTGTTAATTTTAAACGCAGTAGCACAACCAACAACAACAATTACAAATCATTATAATAGTTGCTTGGCACTGTTCAGATGCCAAGGCAATCTTCGTCTTTTATTTGTAAATAATTGTAATGACATCAAAGAGTGTTCGTTGTCTGCGTCTTGTCATACATTGCTTTATAGTTGTTATCTCTATGTTTACATGTTTGCCTGCTGCACACACTTCGCGTTCTTTGGCATTTGGTATTTATATCTCGCACTAGAAAGTCTAACTAAAATCTTTACCGCGTCAATCGGCTTTCTTTTACTACCGCACCGCACGACCGTTGAAAGCGAACTGACTGATGGGTATCGTATCGACATTTGAATTCAAATCTGTGTGACCGTCGTATCGGAAGATTGTTTTTACGGTGTTCACACTGGTGGAAAAATCGATATCACTGTAATATTTCTAGCATCAACCGACCTCCACAAATTAGGCGACTGCCAAACAAACAAAAAAATCTTTTTTTTTAAAACGAATTTGTTTTTGTTATTAACAAATGGCGGCTACATAGTCTATTGCAGCGGATATCAAGCAATAGAATAGGTCATGGCAGCGTGCGTTCTTTGTTTCGGGTGCTGCAAGAACGGCGATTCGTATAAGATATTTTCCGAGGCTGGTTTGCGGCTCAACATTTGCACAACAATAAACAAACATTTCTGGCTCGAGGTAAGGGCGCGATTTGTGGTTTGTTGCACTTTTGACTTGATGTAATTGCTTGCAGCTGAGCAGCGCGGGGGGCGCGGGTGAGGAGATTTGCCGCCAATGTTGGGAGTGCGTGAGCAGCTTCAATGAATTCTACCAGCGCGTCTACAACGCGCACCAGGAACGCCGCTGCGACGTGAAGAATGTGCCCATCGAGTTCTGCGGCGATGCGGATGCGGCCAATCCTCTGGCCCTGGGCGGCGAAATGGACGCACTGGCCGAGGATTTCTTTGCCGCCGACGATGTTAAGGTGGAAGTGAACGAGCTGGAGCCGCTGCCCAAGCTGGAAATGCTCGAGGAGCCGGTGATTGAGGCAAAGAGCGGAGCCACAAAACGCGCCTGTGTCGACAATCCATCCAGTGCTAAGCGGCGCATCAAAAAAGAACAAATAACGGTCGCCAGTGATTCGGACGGGGACATACCGCTGGCCGAGTTCCTGGACCTGAAGAATTCTGCGGCAGATAAACCGACCTCAGCCAAGGGCCGACAGCTGCGCAGGAGCTCTCGACGTGGACGCAGGGCGAAAACGCCGCCAGAATCGCCGCAGCCAAGCAGCCTGAAAAAGGAGTTCGAGTCGGAGGATGAGCGTGATAACGATAACGACATGGATTTTGTGGCTGCCGAGGCAGTGCTCGGCACCGAGGACAGTGCCAGTTCCAGCGAGACTAGCGACAGTGACTCCGGCGACAGTCTGCCCGACGTGGAGCCAGAGGAGCGCTATGCAGAGATACCCAAACGGGTTGTGGTCAAACCCAAAAAGTATCGCAAGCGTCCCAAGCCACTGGTGGCTCCCGTGCGCATGAGTCGCGACGAGATCGAGAAACGGAAGGCGCAACAAAACGAATTCGATGAGATTATCTTTGACTTCTTCAAAAAGCTGCCATGTCACGTGTGCAATTTGCTGGTGCCCAACTTTGGAGATATGCGTCGCCACCTGCGCATGTCCCACAACATTGAGAGCGGCTTCATCGCCTGCTGCGGCCGCAAATTTCACATACGCCGGGGTCTGGCCGAGCACGTGCTGGTGCACAAGAATCCCGAGCACTTTATGTGCACGCAATGCGGTCGCGTCTTCCAGGACTCCAAAACACTCGAGACGCACGAGCAAACACACGCGAATCCTAAAGCGGATGCGAAGGACAAGCGCATGTACCAGTGCGACAAGTGTCCCAAGTGCTTCACCACAAAGGCTGCTGTCGAGTACCACAACGTGTCCAAGCACGTGCCCAAGTCAGACTTTAAATACACCTGCCCCGAGTGCAATAAGAAGTAAGCAAAAGCCGCATTAGAATTACAGCTAATACTGAATGCCTTCTACCAGGTTGCCCACTGAGCGTAAGCTGAGGGAACATCTGCGCTACATGCACGATCCGGAGACGGCCATCATCTGCGATAAGTGCGGCAAAACGTTGCGTTCCCAAGCCAATCTCAAGAAGCACCACGAACTGGAGCATTCCGACAAGCCACGCCCCAAGCCCGACCCGGTGCAGTGCGAGATCTGCGGCACCTGGCTGCGTCACCTATCCGGCCTCAAACAGCACATGAGCACCGTGCACGAACCGCCCGGCGGTGAGCATCGCTGTCACATCTGCGACAAGAAGTCCACCAACTCGCGCGCACTCAAACGCCATATCTACCATAACCATCAGTGCGAGAGGAAGTTCCGCTGCACCATGTGCGAGAAGGCCTTCAAGAGGCCGCAAGATTTGAGAGTAAGTGGGGATTTTGTAATTGTGAAATCGAAGGAATATTACTAATCAATTGAATCCATTGTATGCTTGCAGGAACACACATCCACGCACACGGGCGAGGTGCTGTACACCTGTCCGAACTGCCCGCAGACGTTCTTCTCGAATGCCAACATGTACAAGCATCGGCAGCGACTGCATCGCGCCGAGTGGGAGGCGGATCGCAAGAAGCCGCTGCCGCCCAACATAATGCAGCAGGCGGTAGGTGCCACAACGGCCATGAAGAAGCGCCAGACGAACAATGCCGGGTCAGTGGTCTTCACACAATCCGCTGAGCCCGTTGCCGATGCCCAGAAGCAGGAATCACAACTGCAATAGTATTTTATAAGTATTTATGACATAGTAATAGATAAAAGAAGGAACTCATAAATATACTTCAGACAAGTACACGATTACAAATAGATTACAGATTACATTAACGAAAGCTATTCTTTAAACTAATGCTCGTCCTGTGGAATGCGGATTGTTTCACACACGCCCTCCTCGCGGTGCACGCTGGCCCAGTGCTGGGACAGATGGTGGCTGATGGCCCTGCGGAAGACCATGCACGTGATGTGCGGCAACTTCTCGAAGCGGACGCGCAGTAGGCCCAGTTTTGCCAGGGCGAAACGCCAGTTCCTCATCAGGCTGGCGTTCTTGCCCACGTGCTGGGAGTCCGGTGTGATGATGACCAGTATTCCCTCGGGTCCCAACAGCTCGTAGGCCTTTTGGCAGCAGACCAGCCGCTGTTCCGCACTCGGCATATACTCCAGCAGGAGGCTGAATATGACGCAGTGGAAGTAGCCAGCGGGTAACCGTTTTAAACTCTGTTCGCTGATCTCGGGCTGTTTTAGCGTCGCATCCACGCCCACATTTAAAAAGTCCGCCTGCAGCACAAGCGCGCCCGGTGCCGGGCAGAGATCAATTGCCGTCACCTCCAGGTGCGGCGTGTCGCCAAAAGGGTTGAAGCAGCTGCCTACATCCAGCACACGCACCCGGTCTGGCGGCTCCTCCATGTACGCGCACTCGACATTCGCCAGCTCGTTGTACGAGGCGAGCAGCCGCTGCTCCCGCTGGCGCTTCTGCAGATAGATGCCTTCGGTGAAGAAGTACTTGGTCATGTAGTCGATGGCCCACTTGATGCGGCTTCGCGCCTGCAGCTCCGTCTTCTCAGTATTCACCTCCCATATGCCTGCGAGCTGCTGCATTGCATCCGCGTATTCCGCCAGCTTTTCTGCATTCTGCGGTCCGGTGTGCTCCTGCCAAGCGCGCTCGGCACCGTACAATCTGGTGAGCTGCCGCAGGCTGTCGTGGCAGCTCTTTACAATGTTGGCCAGACGTTGATGCTCCTCTGTGGCCATGGTCTATGTTTATTTTCTTCCGAGGCGCAACAAATGTGTGTGTATATTAGTTGAGATGAGCGATATTTACACACCTGTATACCTATCTTTGGTTTTTGCCACCACTGTATAAAATGTATACATTGTCTGCTATTTTTTACCACCAAAGCGCTACAGCTCAACAGCAAAAGTATGACCAGTTGCCACAATAAGAGTGAAGCAATTTCTGGTATTTTGAGTACTTAACTGTTAGGTCACACTCGTAAGCTGCCTGAACGGTAACTATTTCAAACTGCAAAGTAAATTTCTAAGCGATTGCATTGAATTCAGTTAATAAATCCATTGAAAACCAAATCGTTAACTCATTAATTGGGTGCGTATGAAGAACCTTTTTATAATCAGGTAGAAAACAAGAAACTGTAGGTATACAAGCTGCTGCATTTTAAATTTAAGTTTGTGCTAAACAGTTCTTTATTGAAACAATAAAACTAAATATAGTATACCCACTGATTTTTCCATTAACGCTTTTTTGTGAACGCTCCAAATAAAATCATGACTAATAGATTGTTATGTACAACGTACAACTTGGACCGGTTAATCTGTTTTACATGAATGCTGCTTGGTAATCGAATTTATATGAGTTGAGGTGATAGTCAAGTACAATTACGATTTTATGAAGCACAGCCAGTGTGACAATGATAGAACAGTCCGCGTGTAACAAGTGCATTGAGTAAAGTCTTTAACTAGGTATACAATAAATTATTTGCATAATGATTAAGCATGAGTCAGAAAATAATGGGATGTGCTCGAAACCCGATCGGAGCAGGCTAGGCCATTCATATACATTGATAAGACCAGGACCAGCACATTACAAGACGACCTATTGTAGAAACAATGCGGTGACTCTCTTATCAGAGCACATTGACCATACACAACACAATTTCATGCGACGCCACACTGTTGCGAACTACAAAGACTGATATGAGAACCGTTCCTAAAGTATATCACTCTAAAGGTCAAGTCTGAGTAAGTGTATGTGCACATACATGACGCATACATATGCATGCTTTCATGTGCCTATGGGAACATGAATATGTCAGCTACGGCACACTCTTTGTACCCAAGACATACTTGTGTGTTATATACAGCACTAAAAGCCTATTTTAATTAACCAAATTAACCTATTAAATTGATTTGGCAGTTATTTACACAACTCAGCAGACTGTCTCAGTCTAGTGATAAGACCTAATCTAACACGTTTCAATAAACCAAACAATAGCCATAAACGCTTACAAGTGTAAAATGGCTTTGATCCACAGACACAGATAGAAGGCAAAGTATTTTTGTACATAAATGGGTGGGGTGCCTTTTCTTATCTACTCCTTACTTATCGCCCAATAATCACTGAAATTGGTTCTTAAAGTGTTAACAGCGATTTTGGATGGCGGCACAGCTAGCGATAAGGATAAGAACGCATTGGAAACTTGTTCGACAGTTCAGTCGTTGAAGGGTCGCCAACTCAGTCGCTCGCTTGTGCTTCCGCTGCGTGTCCCGATCCAACATGAAAATCGAATGGGCGCCTGCGCAAGTGCCGCCAAAGCGGCGCTTAGAGACTTTGGTCACGGGCATCTTCACGCTGTTCTTCTTCACGCTACCCCTGACATCGTTTTTGGTCTCTGCTCTAGTTCTGGTAAGAATATCAATCCATATATGTTTGTGTATTTAAAAAGTTCAAGCTATCAGCTTTTTCCTTCAGTACTATGGCGGGTTTGTCCTACGCACTCTACTGGTCATATATACGGCCTACATATATGTCGAGCACAAGCGGACTTATTCAGCCATGGACGGCAATGGGTAGGTCTAAGAGCTCCTGAAGCCCCTAATCGTATTTATTCGTTTCAATTTCTTTAGCTGGACGCTTTATCGATCGAACTTCCTGAATCGCATATATCGCAACTATTTTCCCGTCACATTGGTTAAGACCGCTGAATTGCCGCCCAATAGAAATTATATTTTGGCCAGCTTTCCACATGGCATTCTTGGGTAATTACGCGCCTATTCTACGTACATATGTATGTGTATAGATAACTTATCAACTTATTTCTTAAAGCACCGGCATTTGTATCAACATGGGCCTTGACATTAGCCTTTGGCTGAAGCTGTTCCCACAGGTACGTCCCAAGGTGGGAACACTTGATCAGCACTTTGTGATACCCTTTCTGCGGGACTTGTTGCGCTGGTGGGGTTTGGTTTCGGTCTCCAAGGAATCGTTGACGTATTACCTTACCAAGTCCAATGATCCCAAACATGCCAGCAATCGCGATGGCTTCACTTCGAATGCGCTGGCCATTCTAGTTGGGGGCGCTCAGGAGGCGCTCGATTCGCATCCCGGCAAATACATTCTTACGCTCAAGAACCGAAAGGGCTTCGTGAAAATGGCCATACGCACGGGGTAAGTTTGAGAGTCAGCGTAGCTTCTAATATATGTATGTACAACTTTTCGATGCACAGCTCCTCGATCGTGCCCTCGATTTCCTTTGGCGAAGTTGACATCTTCGATCAGGTGAATAATCCCCCAGACTCGATGCTGCGCCGCCTCCAGACGCTGGTCAAGAAACTGACAGGTATTTCGCCACTGATACCCGTGGGTCGCGGCTTTTTCAACTACACCTTTGGCTTCCTGCCCTACCGCCGACCCATCGTGCAAGTTGGTAAGTTCCGAATGCGGCTTAATATCGATTCCTAATGCGAACTGGTTCATTGCCCCACTTAGTTGGCGCGCCAATTGACGTGGTGCAGAGTGCTCAACCGGACGCGTCTTATGTGGATGAACTACATGGCAAGGTGATGGAGGCTTTGGAGCTCTTGTTTGATCAGCACAAAGAAAAATATATGCCGGATACAACAAAAACAAAGCTGATCATACAGTAAAGACACCACTTAACTGTTCGGAGCTGCCAACACTCCTATAAAATTGTCACATGTGGCATTTTGCAGACACACAAATAAGGTCACACCTAAAGCTTTGAAATGCATACGTGCAGAATAATGCTGGGAAAGTAAGCAAACAATAATAATAATAAAACAATAAGCCGGAAACGAGGTGATGAACTAATAATTAAGTAAAAGCCACACATATACAATAATCGCTGCAATTGTTAACTGGGCAAACGTGATTTTAAGTGATTTTGGGTGAAATTTGTTTATGTTTAGCTGCTATTTAATTGTACACAATAAAAAGGTTTGTTGGTTAATTTTAACGAAAGCGTATGTTCTTTTTATTCATATTATTATTAATTTACCAATTAAATTTGTTACTTCGTACATAAATATTATATACAAAAAGAAAAGGAGGATTCGAATTTTATATTGGAAAACTTAACTAAATGTTTCTTTTGTGTTTGTGCCATGATCTTTAATCCTTTGATTTTTCTTTCAATAACTTTTCATTTGTATATACTATATAGAATTTTGGTTTAACAACTATGTGTAAGGAATTTTAAAAATACAATATTATGCTACACTAAATTCAATCGCAGAATTTTTCGGTTAAGGTACAATTAATTTATGTTATTTTCTTTATTTTTTTTAATATTTTTTTTAGCAACAAATCACCTTTAATAATATGTATTTACTAAAGCAACAATGTGGAATCTAAATCAAATCAAAAATAATTGTAGAAGTTTGCCTAATTAATTAGTAGTTGGCTTCATCACTAAATTATATATGTAAATTATCTACAAATACCTCAAAAAATACACACAAATGTAATAAGAAATTCTGTAAAAGTACGCGTACAATACGATTTCAGAAGGAACACTTGGCATAACTGGGTTTTCGATTTTCGATTTTGGGTTTTGAATATGTGGGTTTTTCTGTGTCCGGCAAATGAAACTTGACAGCTCACCTACAGCTGGTTATAGAAATGCATTGCTGTCATTTGTAACATTTTGTGAATTGTTTATCGGTTCTTGATTTCGGCAATAATAACAATATTTGTTTAACATACGTATGCGATTATCTCTGTAATTGTAATAAAAATAATATTCTGTGGGCTTTTGCTTAGACAGTACTCGTGGTAATTGTTTATTGCAGCTAGTTAAACACTATTTCGCTTCTGTTCTATAACTCTCTCTATATAATCTTTCTTGTATAATTGGGAATCTAGTTATGCGTATGTGGGTGACAAAATATATATGTATATGTATGCATAGTATGCACTATAAGCAATTTAATTGCTTAGTTGTCAACTATATAAATATAATTTGATTAATTTGTTTAGCAATACAAAGTTTAAGTTAGTTTTTGTTTGGCATAATTTATGTGTAGGATGATGAGTTAACATATTTGAAAATTTCTTTTATTTTATCAATTAATAAAGAGCCTAAAAACATTTGCTAAATTTCATATCATATCATATCATTTAAATGCTAGCTCTCTTTAAACTATCTCTACGTTTTAGGTACTAGCCAGGCAGCCGATTTGCGAATGGGCGCAACAATGCAAAAGGTTTACGATAGTTGCTGTGGTTCCAAAAAGCGTACTTCTTTTATCTTTAATTTGTTTTTGGTTGTAGGTTTTTGTATTTTTCTTTAGGTTGCTTTAAATCAATCCCTGAGTGCATTTTTACTTCTTTTTTTTTAGTGTAGGCGCTTAAATGTTCTGCTTGCTTTCATTTCTGCTGCTAGGTTTTTGGTGTTTGATTGTTTTGTAATTGTTTGTGGTATAATAAATATAATTTTGAAAGTTTTAAGATTTCAGCATTAACGAATTGATTCGGTTGTCTTTTATTGAGTGCTGCTTGCGCGCGTGTGCCCTAATTGAAAAAAGTTATTCGATAACTACATATAGATACGAATTTTATACATTTTGTTTTGTTTTTACCAATCTCAAAATTTGTGGCATGTGCTTGAGTTACGTCGAGAAAAAACGTTAAGTAATTTGTTAATTTCATGTTTGTTTTTGTTTTTGAGCGCAAAAGGTGCATGGAAGATTAACAAGGATTGGTGTGTGAGTGTGTGTGTCTGTTTATGTTTTGGCTTAAACCATTTAACATTGAACATTTATTAATCGTTAGGTTGTTCTTGTTGTTGGTGTTTCAATTGCGGGCCTTACGGTGAGCTCTAATTAAGTTTAGTTAATTTTATTAAATTTGTTATTTATGTAAGTAGGTATCTACAAAAGATTTTCGACTGCATTCCTTTAACAATTTTCAAACATTTTATGAATTTTGTTTGGGTTCTTTTATTTATCGCACATATATTCTTTAATATGTCTATATATGTATATTTATATATGTATAATTTTTAATTTTTTTTTTTTTTGGTTTTTAGTATGTATATTTAATATATATATAATCTTGAAATTAGTTTTTGTTTATAATTACAATTGAATTTATAGTATGTATTTGTTTTCTTAGTGGGGCTCTCTACATATGCAGCTCGTACGATAATACAGCTAAAGAGTTTGCATATGCACTATAAGTACACGGACCGTAATACAAATGTTGTATTTTGTTAAGTTTTTTTTTTTTTAATTTTTGTTTAACTACAACAATGCTTCAGGTTCTATAATCAAATTCTCAATTTGTTCAGCTTGTTAGCAATTTAGCTCCTTAAGTGGCCAAAAAACGTTTTGCTAATTCGTTTAATTTATAATTTAATTAGTTTTTGTTGTAATTGTTAGCAAATTAACCAAATTTGGTAGCTTATTAATTTCATGTACTTCATAAGAATGTTTTACATGTGTTTCTTGGGTTACATTTTAATTAAGCTATAAGGTTGCGGTTTCTCTTGTTCTTGCTTTATATATATATGTATATACATATATATATATATGTATATAAATATATATCATCTAGTTCTACACATGATCAGCTCGCGTTCCATTTGGTTAGTTTTAACTTTAAACCTACACAAAACTATTTCAACAATAAAACAAAAAGTTCGCTTACAATTAATAAAGAAAACAAGAGTACAATTCTATAAAATTTATAAAAAATTGCAATATACGTTTTACTGTCTGTATATGTGGGTGTGTATATGTATGTGTATGTCTGTGTATATGTGTGTGTAACTATGTATTTCTGGTGGTTTCAGCCGTCGTCTAGACAGCCACAATGGCCGCCATCTACGAGGCAGTCGGCACGGGATTAAAATAATGCAGGCCATTGGTCTGTAAGAAAATAGAAGATATAAGATTTAATACAATGGATATTCTATATAAGATTAGGTACGCACCGCCATATCGTATTCGGTTATATAGGCGGGTATTTCCAGCTGATCCTTGGTTATGGCCGAGTACAAATGCTCCACGCCGGGCAGCGAGTGCACCTTGGCCTTGATGGCGGGCGCCATGAATGTGGTGAACCACCAGGTCATCATCTTAGTCCAGAACGTTGGGTGCACGATATAGAAGGCCTTCAGATTCTTCTTGTATCTGCAAGGGGGCGGTTTATACGTTATAGTTATTCTAAAGCCTATGATCCCAATTCTTACTTGTATGGCAAGACACTGTAGACCTCACGCAGCCAATGCAACGATGGATAGTTGTTGGTGGATGTGAGTGTGTGGAAGTAGGCGATGACGTAGTCGCCCTTAACGATCGGGTCCAGCAGTTTTATCAGATACAACAGCGCCTGCAAGAAATAAACAACATATTAGTTTTCAATATAGAATAATTTATAGAGTTCTTATTACCTTCTCCAGGTCAATATTCTGTGCTGGAAACCATTTGCCGCAGAAGACAATCACAGGTCGTCCGAGGCGATCCACGCCACTCTGATATAGACAACCGATGCCAGATACCTCGTTCAGATCCTCGACTTGTGCACGCTGCAGCAGGCGTTCATATCTGTAATAAAATGAGGAATATTATTTATATATATTTGATTCGTATTTTACAATTGCCTTCAACTCTTTATTGATCTAACTCAGGTGCTAATGGCTTATGGTTAACTAGATCATGTGTATACGAGGCGTCAGAGGGCTTATTGTTTATTTAACTGTTAGTCAAGTGATTCAGTAGCTGGTGGGCACGAGTACCTGCAATATTCGTAATTGTGTTTACCTTGCTAACTGCTTAAAATTCGCAACACGCGTATTTATCTGCTTGATTAAAAGTATTTTTGAAAAGTTTACGGCGTGTAAACATACTTAAATATGTGTGTATATACCTGAATATGAGTTAGTTATGGTTTTTGCTTTATTATTGTGCTAAAATGAGCGCAAATATTTAAGCGATAAGCTTAGAAGCGAGCAACGCAATTAAATACAAATTAAAGTAGAATGGCATTTATATAAATATAGCATATATATATATATATATATATATATATATATAAATATATATATATATATATATATATATATATAATATATATATACAAATATAATAATATATATATTTGGTTTTTGTTGGAAATTCGGGAATACAGAGGCCGATTACAGCTGCAAGTTATCGTTAACAGTCAGCTGCTTCACAGACTGTTAAAAGTTAACAGATAGCAGAGACTGTTGAAGGGAAGTGTTTCCCTTAAGAAATGCAGTATTACATGAGATTAGAATATTAACAGAAGCTTAGACTATGTACAGTGCCCTTTTCTCATTAAACAGCGTAATGTAAGAGTTATAAAAGACTGTTTACATGTAGAAATGTAGAACTGTTCTAATAAAGAATATAAATACAACTTTTGCTTTAAACTGTTCCCAGGCAGCAGCTGATATTGTTAGTAGAAGCTGTTCCCAGAGAAATTACCTTAAACTACTCTGGAAAGAAAGGAAAAAAATTTTAATTTAAGCTATATGCTCACACCTAATTAAATAAAACTCAGGTTTGGGCTCTACAGCTAATTTTCTTCTAAAACGTAAGCTTTTGCTTTTGTTGTTTAAGTAATAATCTGTTTCTCAGGCTTTGTGTAGAATGCCTGACTGAGTCATTTAATAAAACGTTGACTATGATATAAATCCAGGTGCGAAATGGTGTTAATCAACAAATTTCGAATCGGTTGTTGGCACACGCCGGACCATTTGTTGATGCTGCGTTTGCATACGAGTATCTGTGTGTGTGTGTGTTTTTGCTTGGTGCAAAGTGACGCAGTAGCAGCCGAGCGAACGATAAGCCATAAACGTGATAAGCCCAGCGACAGCATCTGCAACGCATCCCCAAAACAGCTTTAGATAAGAAGCTGCCTCCTTACAGAACAAATGTGACGCATTGTGACGCAGTGTGCACACAACAGATAAACGTACATATATGAACATATGACAGATAGATCCATATATGTATACACATACATACATTATACACTCTATATAAACTACACCAGGTATACCCCATACATTTATGTACATTGATTGCTAACGATTCGCGTGTGAAATTTGCTCGCATTCGCTGTTGTTATTATTTTTATTATTTGTTTTTTGTTGGCTAATTTGGAAAATGTGCTAAATTAAAATGCAGTTTTGTGGCTTAGGCAAGAGATTGGAGATTTTCGTAGCTACAGTGCTAACTGTTTAAGATGAAATTAGATTAAATTTGAAATTGAAACAAATTGTACATAGAAAGTTAAAATTTTCAAGCTGAAAGCTTAAAAGGTCATCATTGTAGATAAGTTTCTCCGGTTTCTCCCCCTGAACTGAACTGTTATTCGCTATGGGAGCTGCCACTGTACCCATTTGCTGTTGCCCCGCCTCAAGCCCACCCGCAAATTGCATGCCATTGTTCAGTTGAGTTTGATTTGACAGGTGAGTGGGTGGTGGAGCTCTGTCCCATTCCCAGGGTCGTGAACGTGGTTTCAATAATGCATGACTACTGATGAGCTGTCTAAAGGACTTTATCGGCATCGACTGTAACGCTCGATGGGCATATCGAGCGCTATAAATAGACGACAACTAGTTGAAGCGAGTTGAATACGAGTCAAACAGCAATTCACTTGACGCTGCGAAGGGGGGAATGGATGGGGGCAGATGACGTCACGCAATTAAAAACAAAATTTGGAAAAATGAAATGCCAAACGTCATCAGAAAAGAGTGTTTGCTGTGGGCCGCTGTATGTGGGTCGTTTCAAAAGTGGTTCAATCGGCGTCTGACAGCATTCAATTGATTTATTCAGCCAATGTTTACCTCTCCTCCGGCGTCTCCATGAGCTCATCGGCTGCCATTATATCCCCAGTGGTCTCCTTCATGGGACTGGAGCCCAAGTCTATGGACGTCATGCCCTCGAGCATTGTCATTGTGGTTGATGGGTTTGGTGGGTTGTATTTGTTACTGCTGTTAGCTGCTGTGCTTTAGCAAGTTGTGGTTGTAGTTCAATTATGTTGTTGTTCTTTCTGCCTTTACGGGTTTATCGATCGACGGAACGTAGAACGAAGAAACTTTATGGAATTTGCCTAGTGCACTTTCTCATCAATTGACGCAAATGGCGCAGACGTTTCGAGTCTTTCAATTACGTTTACGGCGCTTTATAAATAGACTTTTTCAATATTTTCAAATGTGGCAGCTACTTTAGCCAGACTTTTGCGTTGCGTACGGAAGCCGCGTCAAATAATAATTATATGTAGTATATATATATATATATATGTATTTATGTATATATAAAGTATAGGTATAAGTATTGAGTTTATATAAATCAGTTAGCCAATCTATTCGAACCGTATTCAGAGCACACACGACCAGACGCCACGAGCTGCGTTTCTCGACTGAACGGCGGCAGCTCTTCAAATGCCTCAACCCAAAGCGCGCTCCAATTGTGTGCTCCCAGCTCTCAGCTCTCAGCGTGTGTACACCAAGAGACGCACATCAGGAAGTGCACAGAAGTTCGCTCTCCCGCTCCTCTCTCTCTCTCTTGCTCTGTGTTCGTTTGACGCTCTCTGCAGCCAGCGTCTGCGCCTTTGCAGCTGTACAATGACATCAACAGCAATAACAATAACAACAGTTGTGGGAGCACAGAAGACTAGCCAAGGACATGCCATAGTTCAACCTGCCCGACAGACTGCCTGCCTGCCTGCCTGACAGCCGCCAATCGCATGATGCACATGTCGTGTCTGACTAACGAATCAGTTGAGCCAGTCAAATTTGTGTATTTGTTTGTTGGTTTGTTGTTTTTTTTTTTTGTGTGCCACTTTTTGGACAGCGCCAACGTGACGTATGCGCAATTTCCATTTGAATTAAACCAAAAACAAACAGGCAAGCAGTAAACAAGAAAGCATGTAACAGTCGAACCCACTAGACTGGCAGATACTCTGCCAACAGCTGCTAAGTATAGCAAAGCAAAGTTTTTATACAAATATTTATATTGTATAATTATTTAAATATTTTGGGTATTTATTAATAAATTGTTCTTAAATACTTAGGTTTTGGTTGAAGCGCTATCTGAAGTCAATCTTTGTATGCTATGTAATATTCTATATTTTTTCTGGATAGTGTATCTTGTTTTTCGCAACTATTTCGTCCTCTTATGCCAGCACTATACCCTAACCCAATTTATTGTTAGCAGAGTATAAACAGGCTGTGAACCCGGCTAAATGCATTGAACCGCACGCGTCTGCCTGAGTGGCTGGTCTGTTTACACTAATATAAATCTTATACACATGCTGATTACTTGCATGAAATAAATTTATTAAGATTAATTTAAGATTTAAATGACAACAAAATGCGATGACACACGATACCAAACCGCACAAACTGAACAAATGGAACAAAATGTGCGATGGCATTCAATGAACTGCAACAGTCAAGTGTTAATGACAACCACATATAGTACATATAGGCTAGGGATCGAAAGGGAGTACGCTGGCGAATGGGGGAATGATCTGTGTGGCTCATAATTAAGTTGACAGCAAAGAAAAAAGCATTGACATTGGCAACGCGCAAAGCTGAATTACAAGTTGAAAAGCCAAAAGTTATTTATTTTTATGCGCATTTTAGATATTCGCTATGCATACTTTGGATTGGTTTTGGATTCATTGTGGTTTTGGTAGATGTAGTGCAAAATGCAAATGAAGACGCAATAAAGATAAGGCTAAGGTGAACAAAAAACTTTTACGAGGGCGGCTCAAGAAGTTCGGGAATATTAAATTAACAAAGGTGAGATATTTAAAAAGTTTGAAATATTTATAATGTATATTTATTGCTGCCCCTAACGGTATTGTCACCATATATAGAATATTTTTCTTTAGAGATACGCCTTGAGCGGCCCTCGCAAGCATAATTGATGATATTACCATTGACTACGTACAGCTTGGCTTTCTTACAACGATTTCTAAGGATTTCAACCCTCAGTTAGACACGTATTTGGATATTTTTAGCTTAGTTATTAGATACTTATATTTAGCAAGTGCGGCCAGAAATGGAAACTAATTTTGGTATATAAATTTTGGGCATGCAATCGATGACGTAGACAGACAGAGGGACCATGACGTCGCTAGGCGTAGGTCAAGCTCCCAGATACGAAGGGAGTCAGGGGTTCAACGGGGACAAGGATTGGGCTACAATTGCTTTGCGCTTGGCGTTCGCGTGCCAATGTCCTGTAAAATTTGCATAGGCACACAAATGCCAGGTACGATAAGATGAGGGGAAGGTTGACAGCCAGAGGCATTCGCCTAGAGAAAGCCCGGTCAAAGAAGTCATTTGTTAGACGGTTAAGATATTTCCGGCACGCGCACGCTAAATACACGAATTCTATTTATTTAAGAGTATTACGAGTAATATTACAAAATGTGTTTATGTGGAGTCGTGGGTGGTTGTAAGGGCCCGGTGTTTGTGGCAGTTTTATGAACTGCAGACGGGCCAGTTAGAAATAAAAGTGTAATTGTAAATAGGAGAACAACGTATTTAATGACGCAAGCGGACACCTGAGGTGACCAAATAAAAATGCGACGAATTACGTGAGTCTGTTTATACATTGCCGGATCAAAGAGAGCAACAGCAATAAAAAGAGGATTACATATAAACAATCTGAAAACACACGTATTACGATATGTTATTCCTATTTTAGCTTTAGTATCAGAGCAATGTGAAACTTCTAGCTTTGAAAATGATGTGATACTGCCTGTTAGTTCAGTATATAGCTTCGTATTTATAGGGATGTGGCTTATAATAACATCAAACATTTTTTAGGGAACAGTTTATAGATTTGATTTGATTTTAAAATATTTTTTTGTTGAGCTAATACATTTATATGTCGAAATTCTCTTTTTTATTTTCAACAAATTATCCCTGGCACCAAATCAATCTCAATTCTCTTGTTAATTTTCTTCTTGTTTCTAAAGTGTATTGAAAATTTGATATGCCAGATTTTTATATTGCTCTACACTCTTTGAAGTTTCCTATAAATATAGTTTGACTTTATATATATATAAATGTACATACTAGAATTTTTAAACTGAGATTAAAAGCTATATATTTATTTGTATGTATGTGTATGGTATATATAAGAAATAAGCTGAGCTATAATAATATATACCGCTCTCTGTTCCCCATCTCACTATCTCTGTCTTTGGCAAGCACTTACCGCTCTTGATGCTCCATGCCCTCAATGCCCTCGGCAACAACGCTCTCGTAGACGCCCGTTCGTGGCCGATCGCTCAGCAAATGCTGCCTGTCCAGATCGCGCTGTATGTGAGAAAAAGAGAACAACAAGTTTAATATGGGTGAAGAGAGAGATTCGATATATTTGACGCACCTGTAGCTGTGCCTGCAGCCCACTGCTGTAGGAATTAAGGCTGAGGCCATTCATGTCCCTGGCTCCATACTCCAGATCTGAGCTGTTGCCCTCCATATCGTGTGGACTAACGTCTGAATCGTCGTCAGCTATTCAGAGAGAGAGAGAGAGAGAGGGGGAGAGAAAGGGAGGGTAGTTATATGTAGGCGTATTCCTCATTTGCCAATGCATTTACATGAGAACTCAAACGAGTTGTTTATCATGTTTGTTTATGTTTTTGTTTTCGCTCTTGTTTTGTTGCTGGATCTGGCAAAGCTCGGCCTCAGTACGTTGATCGACAACGCAATGTTTTGTTCTTCTGCCCCAACTTCAGCGCTGCGTAATTTGATATCAACTGAAAGCGACGCCGGCGCTAACAGCTTGTGGACGCCGCTTTTGTCAGTCGGCAGCAGCGACGCCGGCGATGACAGCGACTGCGAACCAGCATGAGAGCAGTTAGCTGAAAGGAGGCAAGACGCCCCCCTTTCCCCCTTTTGACTTTAGCCAACTGGCGGCCAGTGGGCGTCAGATGTGGCGATAAGCGAGTTGCGTTGTTTTCAAACGTTGACATGATTTAAGTGGGCCAAAACGAACTTTGCCAAAGACAACAACAGCAGCAGCAGTGAAAACAAGAACAACAGCAGCGGCAACAACAATAGCATTGGCAACAACCACATCAGCTAAACAGCATCAGCTAAAATCACTGCCGACAGTCTTCTTAACTAAATGTCGCGATAAGCCGCACAGTTAATTTAAATGTTTGCCTATGATTTTATTTTCATTTTTATTTTTCGTTGATAAGCCTGCGTTACGTGTGGCTTCTAATGTGGATAGAGTAGCGCCTATCCAAGTAATAACACCGGAACATCAACTATGGTGCACATTCATGTTAAACTTCTTTCCCTATCCCAGTTTACTAAAGGCAAATAAGTTTAATTATTCTTTATACCATAGATTGATTCTGCATTTAAACTAAAATTATTAAAGAATAAATATATTTTTAAAAAATTAAAAAAAAATTACTTTTACGTTTTTTTGATTTTATAACATTTTTCAACTCATAATTTTAACTTTAATTGTTTTCTGGCCATATAATTAGTATAAGACAATTTCTCAAAACTTGCGCTTAAATAATTCAGCTTGAAATTTCTAGTTAATGCTCTTCTTAGACTTTATACTTTCATAAATTTGTAAAAGCCAAACCAATTAGCTTGTCAGAAAGCATTATGGCCTTGTGTTCTCCTCCCAATTTATTCTGCATTTCAATTCAATTTATTTGTAAAAACTCATTTGTTGCATTAATTAAGTTCTCTCGCTTTTTGTGTCTACCGCAAAGTATGCAACACTTTTCGCAACATTGTGTGAAAAGTAGTTGGACTGCTGACGTCGGTTCGAGGCGTGAGTTGCTTAAACACAACGTTTTTATCAGATTTATAAATTATTTGCAGCAATTAAGTGCTTTTGACAAATAACTTTATATTTCTAGATTTATTAATAGATTTACAAGTAGCTTTTTACACTAATTTAACACAGTTAATCGTAGTTTTTTTGTGCGTCACTTACAAATGTGCGTTAAACTGTTTATTTGTCGCGTTTCAGTTGCAACGCAATTGTTTAATCAGTTGTAAAAAATTAAAAACGTTGGAAAATCGCGTTCAATTTGATGCCGTTTGCCGTTTAACTGACCATACGATGGCGTCTTCAAAACGTAACTGAAGCCATAGCAATGGGTATGGAGGCAATTTGAACGAACTCGGATTCGGATTGGAAAACGCACAAGCATATATCACGTATACGTGTGTGTGTGCAGTCTAATCTTATCGACATCGACATTATCGGCAGCTGTTGAGGGGCTGAACAAAGCAATGAGCCCAAGGGTAAAGCGATAGACCAAATGATATCAAACACAGACACTGACAGCAGCGTTGATAACTGACAACCGATAGCTGATAGCCGACAAACGTCATCGATAAAACACACTCACCCTGTCTGTGACGCATGTGCACACTGTGACTGTGCTGCGGATTGCGTATGATGCGTATCTGACGATCCGGATCGGGATGCTGGGGCTCGCCCAGCTCGCCGCCCGTGTCCTTAGGCAGCTGCCACAGCGCACTGCGCTCCTCCAGCTGATCGCGTGGGAAGTAGAGCGGCGCCAGCACCTCGTAGGTGCCGCGCTCGCTGCTATTGACGCACAGTATCACAACCTGCTGTGTAAACTTGTCCAGAAAACGGCGAATGGTGCCTGTATATGTACAAGAAGAAGAAGGAGTAGAAGATATGCATGCGTAAATGATTTGTTGATTTTGCGTCTATATGCATTACTGATTTGATTGATTTCGGTGCAAAGTACGGAGATTAGCGGATAGAAACTTAAGTGTTGCGTAAACTGCTTGGGAATTTTAACAAACATAGTAAGAGTAAAGCGCTATCCATGTTGCCTCTTGGAACATAAATACCGCTTAGCAAAAGTTCAAATAAAAAATAAAGGTGGCTAGGAACTCAAGTACTCAATTAGTGTAATGCCAAAATTGCTCAAGAATTATAAGATAGAACGTTTAAGTCTAATTTTTAGGTAATACTAGAAAATTCTTCACTACATACCAGTTAGATGAAAGTCTTTAGGTAATTTATTGACTACGCTCCTAGGAATTTCCAAGAAAGCAAACAAGAGAGTAATTTCTACTTGTAAACTAAATCTCTAAAATAGACATTGGAAATATTGTTTAAAAATATATAAAGGAGGAGCTCCGTAACGCAGTTTGTTGTGTAAACTGCTTGGAAATTCCAAGAAAGGAAGAAAAAATATCTCGAAAATATAAGAGTTATTCAACCTGGCAGCGTAATACTCGTTCACAGTGTAATAACAATTAAAACATTTAGGCTAGCATTATTTGTTCACGTAATGCATAATCAATCTAGAGGACAAACCATAACCAAAATGTCATCAAACATAAAACTCGGTTCATCTATGAGAAAATATTGCTGTTTAAAATATGGGATCAATTTTATCGCGGGGGTATCAGGAATATATATTTCAAGTTTAAGCTTATGAGTTTTTCTTGAGTTATCTAGACGTATCTCCGAAAAAGAAATACTTTCAAGTATTTAGATGGTAACTAGTTTACTGAGTAAACAGTTTGATAATTTAAAAAAAAAGTAATAATAAGGTGAGCAATACCTCTAAAATAGAAATCTTCACAATAATTAACAGTCAGTTAATGTACTTTTAGGCAATCGAAAGATCGTATGACTAACCAGGAGATAAACAACCAGATAATTCAAATACATATGACTTGATAAGGACGCATACTCTGTACTAAATAGGCACCGAATCACATAAATCAGATCAGTATGATAGCTATACACAAGATTTCTGGCATTACTCACGCAGGGCAATGTGCGCGGCCACGTCGGCTGGAAAGGTCTTCTGATTGCCACTCACATTGCACACGGCGATGGTGCGCAGATTCAGCTCCTTGGCCTTGCAGAGCACGTTTCTTTTTAATAGATATTTATGTTAGAAATATATGTGAAATGTCAGCTATAGCGAGGCTCACCTGTAGCAACAGTGCAGCGCATTTTCGGCGGCCGTCTTGAGCTTCTCTTTGTAGGCGGGTGCAACAGTGTGCAGAACATACTTGGCTGGCAGATTGTATCCACGCGTCACGCGCACATCACCAATGCGGCACTCTGGTTGGTAGCGAAGACAAAGGGGTAAGTGAGCTGGCTCCATATGGGGTATATATCCTACACTCACCCTTTACAGTTGTGCTGAGCTCCTCTTTGAGCTGATTGCCGGCAACGGCGATAATGCGCTCCGATATGCAATTGCTTTCAGTCAGGGTTTCATCGCTGCTATTCGTGATGGCGTCCACCTCCAGTGTGGTCATGTCGCCATCCCTGATGGAAGCGAGCGACAGGGATTAGCCAAAGAGTTGGAACAGCTGACAGAGTACTCACCAGATCACCAGACGATTGTTGACATCTTTGGATAGGGGAAAGGGACTGCAATTGTGCCGCGGCCCACCGAGCGTCGAATAGTCCGTTAGGGGCAGCCGTGTGTCCGTCTTCTGTGAGCCGCCCCAGGTGGCCAAGTTATCCAATTTGACAAGCTGCAACATAAAGATTAAGAGTTGAGATACAGAAATCAGTGGTTCATTTGACGACTTACACATGAGCTGGTACTGGAACTGGAGCTGGAGTCGAACGCTTTAAAGTCCACATTTGAGTTCGTGTCGAGACGCATTGCGCTATAAGGGAAAGGGATCTATTATTTAAACTATATAGAATATATGTTTAGGGAGATTAAATATGTGAATATGAATATTATGAGTGTGTGTGAAGCTTAAAGTGGAGTAGGATGGCAAAGAGGGAGAGAGTTAGGGAGAGAAACCATAAGAGAAACTGTAGGATTTAAGGATAATAGATTAATGGAGATAGAAGAGATAAGGAGAAAGATAGTTGCATAAAGATAGAAGGGAGAAAAGAGAAGGATAGTCAAATAAAGATGGGTAGTCAAATAGATACAAGAGCTCAAGAGGATAAGGAGAACGATAGTCGAATAAGATAGAATAGTCAAATAAAGATAGAAGGATAAGAATAATAAAATAGAATACGGTAAAAGAGCTCACTAAAAGAATTGGCGAATAGAGATAGAAGAGAGATAAGGAGAAGTATAGTCAAATGGAGAAAATTTGGATCAAATTTGCGCCAAGCTTTAAACAATAAATAAATAACACTGAAAGAAAAAAAAGCAGTCGTGTTTGACCTACTTGCATATTATCTCTAAGATAACTATATAAACAGTCAGTTCATCTTGATTATGGTACATATATTTACACATTTATATATATTCAATGTGCTCCTTTTGTCAGCCAAATATATTCGCACAGCTTATATATAACGTTTAATGTCCCATTTAATGACATTCAAAAATATTCCTTTTTTTCTTATTTTAAACCCGTTTTATGCTCGTTAATCAGCACAAATTTAAAGACCCTGAGCCAGAGAGAGTTGCCGTTCAAAAATGCATTTTGGGATTTAAAAAAAAAAACTGCGGGCCAAATCGGGGTAAGCCAAGTGCCTGTTGGCTGTCAGCTGTTGCCGGTTAAAACTGGTCCAAAGCGCCACGAAATCTATGAATACACTCAACTTATCTATATTCAACCAGACCAGACGCGCTGAGTCAGCAACTGGCACGTTGAGCGTCAACGAACTTGTTGTTAGTGTTGTTGTTGTTGCCGAAGCAAAATATTTAACTACTTTGCATTCTAATTGCCACTAACAAAAAACAACGGCTCAAAGCTGCTGCCTGATTTGATTTGCAAGCAAATCGCAAAAGAAAACAAAACATAACTCAAATTGATTCATGCTGCAAATGACAAATAATAGAGAATCTTTGCGCTCCATTCTAGACTGAACCATTGAGTGTCTCGAGTGAGTGTATTCATATCTCGAGCCTGCTGCTGCCACCCACTGTGGGTGCAGCTATTTATGGGATGTGCGTCACGCGTGGAAGGAATACCAGCTAAACAAAAGGACCAGGCCAAAGGCTTTTTGCGGCCTGCAACGTGCAACGTGCAACAACTGCAGGTGCACCGCGCTGCCTTTTCTAATTGCACGGTGGCCAGAGTGCCTGCCATATGCCATCTCGCACTCTGCCTCTCAGTCTCAGCCACTAGTTGAACTTTGCCCTTTCAACACAGCAGCAGTCCAGCAAATTTGCAAGTGTTTATATAGTATATGGTACATACATACATGGCTTGGAGTAGCTATAATATAGTAGTATATATAGTCCTCTATATGGTACATGGCTTGCAGTACTCTGGCCTAAATTGGTTTCGGTAATCTGGCTCAAGGTGCTATTTTCGAGTGTGGCTGATAACAAAAGCGCAGCACAATGAACATGCTACACACACACACACAAACGCATACACACACACATTCCGTTCCATCCCCTGCTGCCCCCACCCCTCCCAATCAAGACATGTGCGCAAACAATCAACGCATATTTTGTGCCATCATTATATAAGAGCCGTACTATATAGCCTTAAATATACGTACTCTGATAAATTCATCTGCAAATGTTTGCATTTCAATTCACAATACAAAATTATTAATATGCAACAACAAACAGACGGTGCCGATTGAGTGGGTGGGGCGAGAGAGTGAGCACGACTAGGGAAATACCCCTGAAAGAAATGTCGTAAGTATTGCCAACCAATTCAGAGAAAGAGTGGTTGACTAGGGGAGTACCCAAAGAAAAAAAATGATTTTAAGTTTAACTTTAAGCTTTGAATATTTTTATTTTATTTATTTATTACTATAAAGAGTATGTGCATTTAAAGTATATACACTTTAGTTGAAATCAAAGTATGAAGGGGATAATAATAATTTTTATTTTGTTTATTTTGTAATTTGTGTTGTTTTAAGTCATGTAGATCAATTATGGTCAAAATGTGTTAATGGCTTTTGCATTCTGATTATTATTGCAAATTTTAAGTAATTCATTAGACTTGCCTCTGAGCTATTCAGCTTGATGAAAGTTTCTTTGTATTTAAATATAATTTATAAGGGTTTTTCTAAAGTTTAATTACGAATTGGCAACTTTGTTTTTAAATATTATAAATTTTCATGCAACTTCTTTCCCATGGCGCGTTTATTTGTCTAGCCTGATCTATTAATTCCCATGAATTGGCAAACATATTTCGGAGTTCTAGAATGTTTGCACTCGCCAACTTGCTGACAGTCGCGGAAGCCGGAGATCTGCGTCAGTGACGGACGTGAGTACACAAGTATCTGTTAGTTTTCTATGTTTATATATATTTTATTTTACCCAGCCAGTTGATTAGGAAAGTATTTAAAAACATGGCTGGCATAAAAAATTGTTTTGGAGTATAGGCAGAGCCTGTGACAAAGGCAGAACAACAAATTATAAGAAAGACGGTTCGCAAAATGAGTTTTTGAAGTGTTCCAGTATAAACTAGAAGAAAGCAGGCTGCAATCAGCAGCCAAGTTAGCAAAGTCCGTTTTATACTTTATTAAAGCATTAGTCTACTAAAATAATCAACAAATTATAAATATAAATTTGCTGACAAACTCTTTTTTTAAGACAACAACAACAAAAATTGTATGTGTGAAAGACAAAAGAGAACCTTTATTAATATAATATGACTAAAAGCTAATAAAGCAATAGAATAAACTAGTCTGAAGCCATGACAAAGCAATGCTTTTATTAAGTAAACCATATAATAGTCATTTAGTACACACTATATGCAAATATATCATGCCCACATATCGTATATATATATATATATATATATATATATATATATATATATATATATATATATATATATATATATATATATATATATATATATATATATATATATATATATATATATATATGCATATATAAACTGCACACTATTTCAAAATTAATCATTGCCTGTGCTGTGATTTGTTTGCATGGGTTATGTTTATTTTGACTGTGCCACGACACACCCTGTATACAAGTTTAGCTGGTCTGGCCAGTAAATCAAAATTGACAAATATTTGCGCGGGAGAGAAAGAGAGAGGGAGAGCGGGAGATGGAGAGCATGTGCCCATAGTTGTAGCTGTTAATGACAACCATTGTAATTGCTAATTTTGTAGCCAAAGCCAAGTAACTAGTTGGTTGCCCCTTCCCCCTCACACGTGTGTGTGTGTGTGTGTTGACTTTTGAATGAATTACGTCTTAACTTGGACAAGCGCTTGGCTTGATAAGCGTTGTTCGTCTGTTTAAAGCTTAAGGCAAATAAATTCCGTCAACAAAATACTTGGCCGCCATGTGCTATTTCTGTCTGTGTGTGTGGAGGTGTGCGGGGGTGTGTATGTGAGTGCGTCAGACGCTCACATCATCCCCAAGTAGTTTACAGTTTAAAGTTTGTGCTAGCTGAACCGACAGAGATTTAGTTGGACAGTCGCCCAACGGTTAAGTAAGGGCTCATATTACGTATACGCGGCGTGCACCGCAGTTAAATGTCAAAATCGAAATGCATTAAATATGAGCAATCGCAAGTGTCACGCCCACTACAGCCAAGCAGCCCACTTTCAGCTCGAATTACAACCAAACAGCGTGCAATAACCCAGCGACTGCTTTGACTGACATTCAATGGAAGAATATATGTACATATATATATTTCTTGTTAAAGTTTTTGTTATTCCAGGCGTTGTTGTTGCCGTAACTATGCCTTGGCTTGACGCTGACGTTAACGTGCTACAGTCAATTATATTGTTCGGCAACGCAGTGCATGTCATGTTTTTCAGCTTGTTTCTCGTTCTTGCCGGTTATAAGTCTAACTGTACTTACGAAAGGAATGCGCCTCATTGCACATGCAAGTGTCGCCCCGCAGTGCGTCCCATATGTTCCAGACGGAAGTTCGTAATTGGCTTATAAGCGGTTCGATTATTATGGTAAATACAAAACAATGGAGAAAGCCGCTAGATTATTGAATAAATTATCATGCAGTTCGATCGAGCCAGAATTTTGCTTGTTTTCAAAAATCAAGTCAACATTTTACATCATCAACCCATCTAGAGGAGTATTTTTTCAAAATAAGTAAGGGGGGAGTACATTTTTTTTTTTACCAAAAATTTCGAAAAAAAATTTATATTCAGTAATGCATACATTTTGAATGGAGAATCGATGTATAGCATAAGCCATAATCAAAATGCCATCAAACATGAAAATCGGTTCAGTTTTGACAAAGTTATGGGAGTTTGTATAATGGGATCTATGGATCCGAGGTCTTTACTTGTCAAATTTGTTGTTAATTTTGGCATGATTTTTGACAAAAAATTTGACCCCCTCAGAATCACTTTTTATAATGTTTTTTATACTAATTGTGACGATCACAATCGATTAAAAACAAAAATTTGAAAATCTAAATTTTGAAAAAAAAAAATTTTCAAAATAAGTAAGGGGGGAGTACATGATTTTTTTTACCAAAAATTTCGAAAAAATTTTATATTCAGTAATGCGTACATTTTGAATGCAGAATCAATGTATAGCATAAGCCATAATCAAAATGCCATCAAACATAAAAATCGGTTCAGTTTTGACAAAGTTATGGGAGTTTATATAATGGGATCTATGGATCCGAGGGCTTTACTTGTCAAAATTTTTGTTAATTTTGGCATGATTTTTGACAAAAAATTTGACCCCCTCAGAATCACTTTTTATAATGTTTTTTATACTAATTGTGACAATCACAATCGATTAAAAACAAAAAATTGCAAATCTAAATTTTGAAAAAAAAAAATTTTCAAAATAAGTAAGGGGGGGGTACATGATTTTTATTACCAAAAATTTCGAAAAAATTGTATATTCAGTAATGCGTACATTTTGAATGGAGAATCGATGTATAGCATAAGCCATAATCAAAATGCCATCAAACATGAAAATCGGTTCAGTTTTGACAAAGTTATGGGAGTTTGTATAATGGGATCTATGGATCCGAGGGCTTTACTTGTCAAAATTTTTGTTAATTTTGGCATGATTTTTGACATGGGAGCTGTGAATCCGAGAGATTTACACGTCAACATTTTTGTCAATTTTAATCTGTCAACAAGAATCTTAACACTTTATCTGACGCGAGTTATCGCGAGTATATATTCCACTAACTAACTAACTAAACTAAATACAAGTTAAGGGCAGGATATCTGTTGTGACGATCATAGCCAGCTTAAATTTAGCCAACTTTTACGTATTCTCCCAACTCCCAAGTCACCTCCCTCCACCTCCCCCGTTCGTGTGTTCCCTTGTATGTATTTTATATGATTTTTGTTGTGTTCTGCTTGTATTTTGGTGGCGTTGCAGAGTTTTGTTTACGCTACACGCTCAATCCGCCAAACTGTTGCATAATCAATGCGAAATTTGTCGCCCACATGCCCAAGGACTGCCAAGGACTAATACGAACAGGTCTTGGCCCGGTTCCCCAGTCCCATTTATGGATGTGTATGTATGTGGCTCGTACCCGTAGTCGTGCATGTGGCAACTGCGCTTGGCACGAAACAACCAAGCATTACGTATACGGCCTGTTGGCATTGTCCTTTGCCTGTTTTTTGATCTCTGGCCGAAAATAAGTCCATAAAAAGACCAAAGGCAAACGTAAGAAACGTGTCCCAACAAATCAAGGAGGGAATGGAATTGGAAATGGGTATTAGAGGGGGCGGGGGTCTGGGCATACCGAATGACAATGCCAACTTTTTGTACCAGTCAGCGAGCATTCGATTTGTTTATCTTCGAATTTCGACGCTTAACGTCAACGTCAAACGTATTATATGGTTGTTATTGTTTTCTCTCTCTTGTTACTGCTTTTTTGTTGTTGTTATTATTGTTATTTCGTTGTTTATATTTATTTTGAATGCGTCATTCGTCGCGCTTTGTGGGCTCGGTCTTGGTTTCGGTTTCCGTCTCTTTTCAATCATTAGGCAGTCCAGTCGAAAAACAATCTGAGAATTACGTGTAGCTCGCGCTGAACGCTGCCCAAAAAGACTAGATCAATCATCATCATCATAATTATCATAATCACCATTATTAGCTGTTCTCGGCGAGGCCTCAACTGATGTCACTTTCACATTGCCGCAATTTTTGAGATGGCTTTTTAATGTCGAGTTCCACAAATTGCACTTACGAGTGCATTTATATAATGTTCGTTGTATATACTATATTTTTCTGCCCTATATACGCAGTCGTGTGGAGCTACAGCTGCCCCCCATTCGCTATATCCGATAATTTATATCGAAATGAGTCGCGTCTGCGTATTTCTCCCACCATATTTCCACATATTCCTCGCTGCTTATTAATAATTATTATAATCGTTATGGCAATCATTTATATTGAACCCGCACAGTGGGCATAGCTGGGCAAATACACGGCACTAATGTTGTTAAACTATCGGATAATCTCAGCTGTCATTGAGAACTGTCTAAACATTCAGCTAGAAGCCAAGTAAAATATTTATTATGAAAGTTTCTAAATTACAAGTTTACCCACTGTATCAGTCTTATATAAACATATTGCTGTGCAATCGAGTTATTAACAGGGTTTTTATTATCCTGTAAGTCAATTCAGTCATTTAACCTGAACTCAAAAGTAACGTTGGGGGATTGTAGCAAGTGTTTCAAGTTAATATCAATTAAATTGAATGTGCTATAAATATCTGTTGACAAATCTAATATAACTCCTTACGTCGCCCCTTTAGTGGCAGCCCCTCAAGGCGCCCACAGCCTTAAAAGCATTTGATAATTGAGCTGCAAAAGCGCATTCAACCGGGGAATAGCTACAGGGTGCACTGGGGGTAAATGTTATTGAATAAACAAAGTGCAAAGTACATGTGTACACAGTCTAGTGTTCGTTTACGGCAGAGTGGTATGTGTTGATATAGGGGGTGGGGTTGTGTTGGCTAAGGACAGACGCTTGTCTAACGCTGACAATTGATCAGTTGTGCAGGCGGGAGTATGTCGGCCATGTTTGCGCCTGTCATACACCTGGCCAACTGTAGTATATAAAGCTAGGCCTTGCTTTTGTCATTTCTCTATATACATGCATATAAATGCATATATGCCTGCATATATCTACACCAAAGGTGTCTTCCTTATTTATGGATATTTGCATAAATTTCAAATGAATTTCTCTGCATGTATAACTGTTAAGCTTTTTGACACAGACTGTTGCTGGACTCCTCTGTGTACAGCCAGCGACCAATAATAATTAATTATATTCTTTAATGGCGTCCCCTTGCAGTTAGTTGGTTTGTTGTGTTGCTCTCTCTTTCTAATGCTGCTTCAGCTGCAGAGTTCGACAGCAAAACCGTTGCACAAGCTTTGAAGGTTACGTTTTGTTACTTTACCAACACAGATGCAAGCGTGTGTGTGTGCATTTGTAATTCTTATATGTGTACGTGTGAGAGCTCAAGCTGAAGAACCGTTTTGGCTTCAGCTTTGGCTCGGAGCCCAACATAACTTCCATTGGATAGCTAAAAAGCCAAGCTCAGCTGACTGTTAATTTTAAAGATCTAAATAAATAGAAACTTGGTTAGAATTGCCCTCAAAACTGGCTTAGGCGTCTTTTTTAAAATGCAAACACGAAAAGAAAAGCCAGCGCAATCAAAAATGTACACACACACACGCTCACGTATGTGTGTGTAGTGGGTTGGGGGCGGCATGAGTAAAAAGAAAATGCGGCAGTCAGTGTTAGGGGCGGTGTGTGTGTGTATGCGTGCCAGGTAACTCTACGTGTGTGTATATGTGTGCATGCATGTGTACGTGTGTGTGTGAATTCAAATGAAAACTTGAATGCTTTAGCTTAAATTTTACGCACTTTTCTCAATGAATACAACTTGTTTCACAATTTACGCACTTCCAAGTACTTGATTCCTAGCTGCTTGTGTTTTTCTTTCGTTTCGTCTCACTTTTAATCGTTTTATTGTCTTAACTTCAATTTGTGCACTTTTTTAATATGTGTTGATGTGTGTGTTTTTTAGTGTTTTGTGTGTGTGTGTTGCAAATTAACTGGCTCAAGCTTATCGCTTCTGCCCACCGCTCGTCACGAATTCACGTTGGACACTAAAAGCTCGGGCTTACACTTTTTGGAACTAGTGCTATTTAACGCTAAAAATTGACAAACGGTGAGGCCATGGCTCTTGAGACATTTACCCAGTATAAGTAAAAAATACCAAAATGCATATGATGCTAAAATTGCTGCATGACAAAAGTTGGCAGCTTTTGTCTGTGTGTAGCTAAAAAAGCTACGGCTGCTTGGCGCGCAACTGTGGGGAGATTTGAATGTAAAATTTGTTAAAGTATACAAAATATATGGGTAATTCGTGAAAATAAGTTAAAAACTTTTGGCCATATTATGTCATAGAAAACTAATGACGATTACATACAAGTTATGGTAATTGAATTGGTGATTCTTCTCGCTCACAATTGTTGCATTAATTCAACTACATGAAAAAAAGCCAAGCTAAAAATATGTGAACGCCAAATTTTTGTAGCTAGTTTTTAGCAGAAACAACTTAATCAAAATGCATAAATCATGTCCGCGGCAACAGAAGATTTGTCATATTTTATATTTACCGGCACTTATCAACACAGCCGGGTTCGAACTTTTAAGACCGAAGACCGCATCATAAGATGCGGACATTAAATTGTTGTTGTTGCTTTGGCCAAACAAAACATTATACAATAAACAAGCAAATTAAATGTTTGTGCGGCGAGTGAAACCAGCCTTGGAGGAACAGGCGAAAGTGAACCGCCAGCGGCCAGTTTCCAATCGCCAGCCGGAGTCCCCATTCCAGATGAAGATGCAGCTGCAGTTGGATCATAGAGTTGTGCAGTTTGCTGTGTCTGTCATAATCAGCAGATGTTTGCCCAAAAAAAGAAATAAAACAAAAAAAAGCAAATTGGAAAGGAGGAAACACAGCGAACAGCCGTAACCAATGTCCAGCTAAGAGATTGCCAGCGATAAATAAATAAATGCAATTTAAAAAATCATATTTTTGTTTTTTTTTGTATTTTTCGTTGGTTTTATACTTTTTAGGTATTTTTTTGTTGTTTGTTTTTATTGAAATTCCTTAGATCGCAAGAAGCGCACAGAAGTAATATGTATATGGTAAATTGTTGTTGTAGATACATACATAATAATTAAGATTATTATTTATATAATATATACATAATATATATATATTATATATTATATATGTAAGTAATATTTATATATAGATATATATTGTGGATGTGAATGGTGTGTGATGGTGTGTGTGTGTGTCTGTATAGTGTGTGTGTGTGCATAGTGTGTGCTTGTGTGTGTGTGTGTCTGTATAGTGTGTGTGTGTGCATAGTGTGTGTGTGTGCATAGTGTGTGTGTGTGTGTGTGCATAGTGTGTGTGTGTGTGTGTGTGCATAGTGTGTGTGTGTGTGTGTGCATAGTGTGTGTGTGTGTGTGTGTGTGCATAGTGTGTGTGTGTGTGTGTGTGTGCATAGTGTGTGTGTGTGTGTATAGTGTGCTTGTGTGTGTATGTATTTTTGTATTAATTAGATATACATACATAGTATAGCATAATATAATTAGGCGTAATTATAATATTATATACAAATCTCAATAGATTGTTGATTGATTTGATTTAATTTATTTTTTGATTTGCTTTCTTTCTTTTTAATTTACATTTATGTTTTTACTTGTATTTTGTATAAATTTAAAATTACGCGCTATTTTCTCAAAAATGTCCACTTGTTTTTTCTGTTTCTTTATTTATTTATTTAATCATTTTTCGCTACACACTCTTACAGACTATTCGCTCTATTTATCTTCATCAGCGTGATCATCAACTGCTTCAATCATTCGCTCTTCTTTTCGCTTTCTGACACCTAGTAATATATATATATATATATATAATGTGTTTTAGTGTGTATATGTATGTATATATATTTATTTCTCTATAAGTATATATATATATATATATATACATATATATATAAGTCATGCAGCTTGATTGCAAAGTGAGCAAAGTTAAACGATGTTCTCGTTAGTCGAAAACTTGTGAGTTATCTGAATTTCAGTTTTTCTTTTGTTTTTTTTTTTTGTTTGCAATACATATGTATACATACACATACACACATTTATATAAACATCGATCAGTGTCACAAAATGTTTAAACTAAAGTTAATACAAATACAAAAACACAATTCTCTCTCTAGAGGCTTTGCATAAAATGGTTAAATTTATATTAAAGTACACACAGAAAAATTAAAAGTGCTAAACGCAATTTAAGTAAGTTAACAGTAACAGTGCTGTTAGCAGTTACAGAGGAAATATAACATAGCATAAAAATTTTATATATTTTGTGTTGGACTTCAGTTTTTTGTTTTGTTTTGTCTTTCATTGAATATTGTTTGAATACAATATACAACTATATATATTCTTACATAGCTTTTGCCCGTAGTATTATACGTATTTTTGTTTTGTTATTGTATATGGTATATTGTGGATAGATGTGTATATATTTATATATATATATATATGCGTTATATGTATATCAGTTAAATCATTTATAAATTATCACCCAGCAGTTTTAAAGAAATAAACGAACAGGCCAAAACAGTCACTCAATTACAATACATCACATCACATCAATCAATCAATCATGTTGCTGCTGTTAATCTTCACTAGATACCATTAGTTTTACATTTAGTTATTATTATTTGTATAGTTCTACACAGTTTTACAAATATAATATACACATATATGTATTCATATAAAAAAAAACACTGAAAAATTTGTAGCTAAGTTTTCTGCTTCTTTCGTAAATTCTTTCATTCTTTCGTTTTTACTGATTGCTGCTTTTAAAAAAATTTAAGTAAAAAATTTGTTTTTTTTTGTTGTTTTTAAGAGATTTTGATTTGCGTTTTTCGTTTGACATGCTTCAATTTTGCTTTGCAAGTTGCTTGTAAATTTCTATCATTGTGTTTTTTAGTTTCCAGGTTTTTTTCTCCTCATTGAGCAACGTCTTACGCTGAGATACATTTAGTTTCGGTTTTTTTTTGTTTAAATAACTGCACTGCTATACCAAAAATTTATATGATTGTACAGTATTTAAGAGTGGACACAGCTACAGTTAAGAGTTTAGAGTTACATAAGTATTTAAGAGTTACAGTTAAGAGTTACCATTAAAGTTAAATCATATACAAATATATAAATACAATTTTTACTCTTGCATATTATGTCAATTTTGACAGCTAAAATTTGACTAATATTTATTTTATTTTTTTTTTATATATATATACATGTCATGGTTTCTGCCTTGTAAATTAAATTAATTTTTTTTTTGTAATATTTTTTGTGGTTGATAAGTATTTTTTGTTTAAATATATATTTATGTAGTATATTGTATTTTTTTTTTAATAATTTTTTGTTTTTTATATATATACGTAGATAATTTGCTTGGAATTTCTATGCGGCGGCACGAGGGCGGCTGCGCTTAGAGCATATGAAAAAATTCAAAAATAATTATAATATAGGATGACGTTATATGGTATGTGGTGTCTGGTAAAGGGGGGGAGGGGGTTGTAGTCTGCACGCCCAACTTACAACTGAGCTGTAAAACAAATACGCAAAAAATAAAAAAAGTTTGTGTTTTTTTTTAGTGTGTTGCGTCGCAATTTTAACTTTTTTTTTTTATTACAAAATCAATTCTTAAACGTGTGCGAGCAGGAAGTGTAGGATTGGTTTTTTTTTTTGGTTTTGTTTTGTTTTTCTCTCTTTTTTTTTTGGTTAGAGGGGAACTATCAAAAAATCAAGGTAATTAATTGAAAAATTTATAAGAATATATGTTTTGGTATACAAGTATAGTTCTTTGATTGGATTTACGATATAAGGAATTTTTTTTTAGCGACGCAAAAGAAAAAATTTAAAAAAAAATTTGTTTTTGTTTTTTGGGTTTCTTTCTTGTTGGATGTTAAGTTTTTATAGTTACAAATAAGATGTATGTAGGTGTGTGTTGTCCTGGCTTAAAAGCGGAGTTGTTGCTAGTTTTTCTGAATTTTCTGCATTTTCTTCTTTATCTTCTTGCTTTGCCCCCTTTTTTTTTTGGCTGCTCCGATTACATTCTCGATAACATGCGTGTGTGTTAGGTGTGTGTGTGTGTATGAGAAGCTACATCAACAACATTATTCTCAACATTTTTCCGCATAACAGCCAACAATTGTGGGTTTGGAGAGAGTGAGGGTTAGAGATGGAGTATTAAGCGTGCGTACAAGAATATGTAGAAAAGGAACAACAGTATATACATGTATATATACAAATATATGCATGTGTGTGTGCCTCCTAAATATATATATATATATTATATATATATAACAAGTTTGTACATCTAAAAGCCCGCTTGAAGTAACCCAATATTGCTGGGCATTGAATCCAAGATTGTTTGTTGATTTTATATATATTGTTGTTGTTGTTGTTGTTGTAGTTGGAGTTGTTGTTGTTGTTGGAGTTGTTGCTGTTGTTGTTGCGCCGTCGTCACATTTAGATACGTATCCTCACCGAGTAGCAACAAACTGGGCGCCGAGCCGTCATGCGGATAGAAATAGGCAAACTGTCCGCCCACCAACTGTTGCTCCTGTTGCTGCTGCTGTACCCAAGACTGTTGCTGCTGCTGTTGCTTCAGTTTATAAGCTGGCTGCTGCATCAGCACCAAGCTGCCCGTTGCTGCTGCCACATCCTCAATCTCCGCTCTGCTATTGCTGCTAATATGGTTGCTGTTGCTATTGTTGATAAAGTGTTGCTGTTGCTGCTGCTGCTGTAGTTGTTGTAGTTCGAGTGGTTGCTGCTCCAATCACGTGCTCAGCCAGGTGGAATTGCAGGTGCAAATGGTGCTGGGTATCACAGGTGCATAGTAGACGCCGTTCGCATAGATCAAGCCCGGCGGACCCGCCTGTATTTGTATGGTCTGTGGCTGGGCAACTTGTTGTTGCTGCTGTTGCTGTTGTGCATCGGCAACTGTTGTTGCTGTGCCTGCTGTTGTTACTGGCGCTGCTGCGGGCGCTGTGTTGCTGCATGTCGTTTGTTGCAAGTAAATGGTTTGCGTTTGCGGCGTTTGCGGCGTCGCTGTTGCTGCAACTAAAGTCAGCTGCTGCGCATCTAGTTGCTGCTGCTGCTGTTGCTGCTGCTGATGTTGCTGCTGTAGGTATGCATGTTGCTGATGATGATGGTGATGTTGCTGCTGCTGTTGCTGCTGGTGATGGTGATGATGGTGATGATGCTGCTGCTGCTGCTGCTGTTGCTGGTGATGATGATACTGTTGCTCCTGCGCCTGCTTCACCTGGTTTGCCAGCGTGTGGATGAGCAGCAGCGTCTGGCGGCGCTCGTGTCCCATCAGACAGACGGTGGACATCTCGACGACATTGTATAAATGCATCAGGTACTCGTACTGCAGCGGCTCCTCCTCCACGCCCCAGAAATGATTACGCAAATACGCCTCCAGCTTGGTCGTCTGCGTGTTAATGTCCGGAAAGTCGATAAAGAAACGGGAGCACATGTAGCGTTCCAGAGTCTTGATCAGCTGCGAATCGACGGCCGTATAGTTGCGTACGAGTAGATTGCAATATTTGAGCAGGCCGCCGCCGCGTATCTCCTCCGGCTGGCGCGTTGAGATCAATTTATTTTGCAAGTGATAGAGCGCCTCCTGGAAATCCCCATAGACGGACTCCCCGACCACCGTTGGGTAGAAGTTCTCGGAGATGGGCAGGGCGGCGCAATCGTAGAAGAGCAGCAGCGAGTCCAAAACAATTTGGAATGAGTCCACCGAGAACTCGAACTGGCGTCGCATTGTGTCGACGAACTTGAGCTCGACGTTCTTGTGGCCGGGCGAGTTGCCCAGGGAGATGAGGGACCAGCGATCACCGTCGTTGTTATTGTTGACCTTGACCATTTTGCCGACGTAGGCTTCCTTGAGGGAGCACGTGTAGATGCGACGCTTACAGACGCCCTCGGGCATCAGGTCGAGCAGGGTATTCAGCACTGCGGTCTTCACCCGATCAAAGACGCGCGGTGAGCTCAGCTCGATGGCAAAGATCAAGTCCAGATCGTTGTACGGCTGGTCCTCGCTGGCCAGCACATGACTAGCGGCGCCCCCATTCAGCCGTATATCCTTAACTAAGACGCCAGCACCGCCGCTGTTTACGTCCGCCTCCAGTTTGCGTCGCACCAGATTCACCAGATCCTTGAGCGTCACTTCGAGCGTTGGGAAGTTGCCGCGTCCGTGTATGGCCACCTTCTCGTCCATGACGGTGTGCAGCTTGCGCACCTGCTCGAACGACAGCACCGCCAGCCGTTGTGTTCCCCCCGTGTCCACGCTCTCCAGCGAGCCGTGGTCCGAGGTCGAAGCGATCGAAGACCCTGAACTGGGCGACGGCGGCGGCGTCTCGGTGCCACCATCCGAGTGGAAACCATCGTCGATCTGGTAGACGTCCATTCTGTTGTTGCGCTGCTGATGAAATAACGGTTCGGCGGCTCCGTCTAGTGTCCCGCACTGCAACCAAAGAGAGAGAAAGTAGAGAAAGAAAAGCGTTTAGTTTGTGGTGTAATAAAAGTATTTAAATTAAAGGCAGTGAGAGTCAAAAAATATTTGTGAGTTTCAGCCTTGAAACTACGCTTTTAAGCTTAAAGCGAACTTTAATGAGCTTTCACAGCATTTCAAGAACTGTGTTTGGATAGAGTTCTATCTGAGTGGGGAAAGAGTCATAGAGGAACGATAGTAGAAAAATAATTGTAATTTGAATGCGCTTTCTCAGCTTTTTAGTGGGTACGGTGTATATAAAATTAACTAACTTAAATTTGTGCACTTTCTGGATACAATAAAGATAGCTTTGAGCTTTCAGGTGCTTTGAAAATTGCTTTTACAGCTGTTTTTGGTACTTCACATATGCAATAAAGCCTGATTAAAGCTTTTAAATGTATTCAAAACTGCTGGGCCAGTTGTTATAGCTGATTTTACAAATCTGTGTGTACAAATGCAAAAATGAACTGTGCATTAAAAATTATAAAACAAAATTCTTATACCAAATTACTGGTTCAAGCTGCATTTTCTGCATGCTATTTATTTAAATATCACTAGGTAATTCTGTTAAAGATCTTTATTTTATTATTATAACTTTCGTAAATAGTTCACATCTCTTTTCAACTTATCTAACAAATGTTTAGCTTAAAATCTTCTAAGTCTTAAAGATCTCAACTCAAATTTTTCTCAATGAGGCTATAAGTCACATTTAGTTGCCTTTTTTTTAATAAACAAAAGCTTAAGCAAGCTTTAAATCACTTTAAACGCTTATCTTAATATCTTTTTAGCTCTAATTTTAATTTTCTTGCTGAAAACACATTTTATTGTTTTGTATACATTTATTTATTTTGTTTTTATGACATTTTATTGCGCCAATGTCAGCCGCTGCTGGGGGCTTCTTTTAATTAATTAATTTGCTTTAAATTTGCTCAATTTTCGGCTTTTTGTGTGAGTTGGCTAACCCCCTTTCCTCCCCTATAGCCTCTCCGCCCACACGCATTCACTAAATATGTTCTCTTTGTACCGCTCGCGTTTTCCCACACATTTTAAATTGTTGTTTAATTCGTTTTTTTTTTTATCGTTAATTTATTTGTTTATTATTATTTGCTGACCGCCTCACCGTTTAACGTTTGCCTTTGCACTGGTCTAAATTTTTTTCAACTTGACAGAACTGAAAATTGTTTTTGAAAATTTCCGCGTTGTTATCTGCGCTATTTTTCCCGTCCTCTTCTGTATTTCTTTGCGCTCTATGGTGTTTCTTTTCGCCTGCTGCTTTTCGGCTATCGGCGGTATCGGCATATGGGTCTGGGTCTGGGCTATGCCTATTTTATATCTGTCGCTTGGCTCTATCTTTTGCCTTTAATCTGTTTTCGTTTCTTTTTATACTCGTTTACCAAGTGAAATGAGTATATTGGGTTTATGCTAAGTATGAACGTATGAACGCACTTTTTTCGCCGCTAGACTTAAAATTATATATTCGTGTATACCCGCGACAGATACAGTGTTCAGACTTTTTGACTACGTGCACTGGGGGCATGGCAAATCGATAAAATCTATTTGTCTCTCTTAGTTTTAAAGCTACATGCATAAAATTGTTCAAACAGATTACTGATGACCTCTAAAGATCGAACAAAAAAAGTTTTGGCTATGCCCACTGGCATATGGCGTGGCCATATTTTCCACCATTTTAGAGCTAGTCACAAAAGCCCTCACAAATTACAAAAATCTATATTTTTATAAATTAACAATAATAATTAGGGCAATTTTTCAGTTTTCAACTGTCATAATACTGTGAACGAGTATTGCGCAGTCGGTTACTCCCGACCCAGCGTTCTTGTTTCTTTTTCACTCTCTTCTTTTTGTCGTATTTGCATTTGCCTGCCTGTTACTAGGCTGTTTGTGTTTTGTGTCGCTTTTTATCATTTTGTTTGGGCGTTTCACAAAAAAAAATAAATATTAAATTATTTCTCTAGCATAACTAGCTGCTGGCTGAGCATATAAAAGTGTGCGTGTGTGTGTTTAATGCTGTCCGCTTAGCCATTTGTTTAGCTGCGTGCAAATATTCGGACTGCCATAAAACAATTGAAATAGATTTCTGCGTGCCGCTAGTGATGCGAATGATTCACGGACTAACACTAGGTACATTTTTACATACACACAGTACACATACTTTTACAACGTTTACACGAGCGCATATCACAAATAAACTTAATTAGACTGTCCAGATATTATCAACATTCCAGCCTTTTTTCTATATTTATTATTTATTTTATCACACCAATTACAAAAGTTACTATTACTCCAACCTTAATATTGTAAATAGTTATCATGATTTTTCGCCTTTCATTATTTTCTTGCTTTCGTTTTTTTATTTTTATTTTTTTTTTTTAGTCTGAACATCATTCTAATAATAGTAATGGAAAAACTTATCATAATTTTAAATTCTTATTTTTGTTCTTTTTATCTAACTTTTCCCTTTCAGACAAGTTACACGAGTTGCGTTATCTCAATAACCTTGGCTTCGGCAATATTTGTTCTGATTTCGTTTATTATTTCCTTGCTTTCTATTTGATCAGATGTTATCATGATTAGCTGATTTTATTACTTCCTCGCTTTCTTTGTTTTCCTTTGCGTATCAGATAAGTTACGAGATTTATCTGCGACAATCTTTTTTTTATTCTCGGTTCCTAACTTTTTTATTATTCTATGGCATTTAAGCTATTTCATATCATGAAATGTTGTTATAAATCTGCACTTTATATCCGTCTTTGCCCTTTGCGGTTTATCGTGACACAGAATATATATATATACATATATATAGATATATCGTAATGAATGATAAACATGCAAATGCAGTAAAAAGCGAAAGGGCAAATAGAAGCGCAAAAATAGATGACGCACCGCATGTTTAATTCAACAAATACACTAATTAGCGTAGATCGTAGATCTGAGCTATCTTTATGAGTGTTAAACCCAATAAAATTATTATCTCTTGTTGTTTTAGATATAAAGTAGATTTAGATCTTTGTCCAGAAGATTCCAATGCGCCGGAAGTAGGTTAATTAACTGTTTGATAACGTCCTTGCATCTTTGGAGATTTCATGATAAGTGCAACGAATGGGCTAGTTTACAGTCTTTAACAGCAGCTGAAGGCGCATTATTAATGTATTTGAGATGATTTGTAGTCTAGTGTTTGCTTTTTTTTTTTTTTGCCTGGGACGTACCGTGGAGTTGTATAGTGTAGTCAGATCTGTGTTAGCTCGAGCAATTATTTATTTATTAATTGCCTTTGACGTGAACAGTGCGCAAATTGTGGTCGCTGACTGGCGTAGCATTTATTATACATATAATTGTTATTGCATTTTCATGAGGCAAGTACACACAAATTTTCTATATGTTTTTGTTTTTTTATACACTTGCAGAGGGTATTCTACTTTTTGTTACGCAATGTGTAACACCTAGAAGCAGATAAGCCTATATATTCTTGATCAACTTCAACAGGTCTGCCTTGTTTTTGCAAGTAGTACTTATGTCGGAGTCGGCCAGATCAGGCCACAATATCATGTAGCTGCCATAAGAAAAATCGCTCAAAAATTAGGTCTTTCAGTGAAAAACTTTTTTGTTTTTCCAGATATCCAAACCAAACTTGGCAGTTAAGGAAGTTACTATGTTCTCAATGTATCTGCATATTTTTCATATCGGACCACTACTGTATAACTCCCATCAGAACAATCGATAAAAAAAAAAATGGGTTTTTGTGTGAAATGCTTTTTTGCTTTTGGCAATTGTGGCAGGTAACTTTAGATACATAGAGCAAAGGTTCCGCATGTCTGCAAGGGTATTTAATCTTCGACACCCCTATGTATTCTCTCATTTTTTTTATTTTGTGTGTACAAATTTGCATTTGTGGCCGCAACAACACAATAATTAAGCGCACATTTAATTAATTTACTGCGTATATTGGGAGTATTTCTGTCGTAACTTCTCTTCAATAGATTTCTTATGCCAATTGTTGTCGGAATAAAACACACAACTTTTTAAATTGTCATTTTACTTTCTCCTGCCAAACAAAATGCAGCATGCATAATATAAATAATTAACCGAAATTAACACACAATAACTGCAATTAACACACATTTATTTTATACACTTTTTCGCACTTTTCTGAATTTCTGTCACAAATATTTTATGCAACTGCAATTTTTTTTTAATTATTTGACACAGTTTTTTCTTGGTTTTTTTTTTTTTTGGCTGCACTTCAAGCCAAAAATAATTAATTTAAATTTTTCTTCGTTAGATTTCAGATAAGGCCTGCGTCTATAAAGTGGTCGTAATACTTTTTTCTTTAATTGGCTGTGATAATAGCCAAAAAAAACAAAAACTATTTTTGCCATTTGGCATTTACCTTTTTGTTTCATTTTTTTTTTTTTTTTTTTTGGCGAATTTCACAATACATGCAATGAATTCGTTGAACCTTTTTCGCAGCTATACACATTATCAATATATATTTATATATATAAATACATATGTGTGTGTGTACTTTTTCCACAAATAATAAATTAACGCTGCAATTTTCACCAATTTCTTCTCGGCATTTATTTTGCTGCTCATTATTATATGAATGGTTAAACTTCATTATGTATTAACATGATGATGATTATTATGTTGCTGGCTGCAGTTGGATTGCATAGCGACACACACACAAACACACAAGCAGAGTGGGCTAGAGCGAGAAAAAAACACGCAAACAGGTGTATCGGTGTATGGCGTGCCTGGTGGCCTAGACAGACTTGGGACTGGTCTCAAATAAAAGTGAAAATCGTCGTCGTTTTTTTCTTTCTACAGCAGCAGCAAAAAAGAGAAAAAACAACAACAACAGAACTGGCAGAAAGTCTTTGCAAAGCAAAGCTCAAACAAGTGTAACTTAGCAGCTGTGTCTGTGTGTGTGTTTGCGAGTGCGTGTGCGTGTGATGTCCAAAACGCAAAAACAAATATGGATTCCATGTAGAAGAAGCAAAAGTACTCTCGCATGTTTTGCTACTGATAGAAGGAGGGAGACAGAGAGAGTGTATAGCGGGGGAGCAGAGGTAGTAATTACCTTTTTTTTGTAAAAAAAAAAAAGCAGGCGAAGACGAACGACGCACCCGCGTCTGTTGCTTTGATTTAGTTTTTTCAATTATCTTTAAACTGTTTTGCGGCAACTTGGCGCAGCTGCGTGTTTTTCTTTCTGTCAAAAATATTCAATTGAATTTAAACGATATTTTTGCACTTTTCACTAAATATCACGCACGACTCGCACACATGTATCTATATAATAATATATTATTATGCTTTTAAATATTTAACACAAATTATGCTTTTTGAAAAATTTGAAGCTAATGCGCCGCGCGCTCCGTTTTCCAGCGTTGCGGTGCGTTGTGTTTCGCGTTTGAAATCGAAATGAATTGAAATGCTTATTAGAATATTCGCGAGTGAGCGGCGGGCGCGCACATACGAAAAAAGCTTTAGTCAGCTGACGTCACGACGCTTTCTGCCGCTCAACGAGTGAGTTTGTTTACGAGTGCGATTCGTGAGAGGCGTTGTTTGAGTGAGTTTTGACTTAGATTCGTGAGTGTGTGTGTGTTTCTTTTTAGAAGGGCAAGCATAAGCATAGCGCTGCAGGTAAATTCTGACGGTCGCTCGGTTAGTCGGTCGCTGCCCGCTGCAATGCTGCTGCCGCTGCTGCTCGCTCGGCTCAGCTGATAAAGCGATCATGCACTTTCCGTGTGTGTGTGTCGGTGTGTGGGTGATTGTGTGTGTTTATACGCTGCTTTTATGCCATATTTGTGCAGCATTTTTGCTGCTTGCGCGTTTTCGATTTCATTATTTGTTCATTTATTGCATTTTCATCCAAAAAAAAAAAAAAAAATGCAAATAAAAAGCTTTTTTGTGTTTGCACAAACAAGTTTCAGGTTGTCGTTGCTTTTGCTACTGCGCTGGCTGCTTTTGTTGTTGCCGCAACGCAAATTGCTTAAATACTTCTTTCGCTACGCTTTGCTTTGGCTTTTGCTTTAGCTTTGTATCCACTCTATTTTTAGACTGCTATTTTTTTTTTTTTTCTTTTTACTAATTACCCGCTATGCCCCAAGCGCCCACACACACGCCTGCCTCTCCACCCCGCCGCGCGGCCCACAAATGCCGAAAACAAATCAACCGCAATGGGGCCCCCGACAATGGACAAAAGCTGATAAGCGAGCGCGCGCGCTTAGAAAGGAAGCACAAAAAAGCCACACACATGCAAAGCGCTCAAAGCTCGTTAAGTCGACGACGACACAATGCAGCAGATGATGAAGCAAAAGAAGAGATAAGCAGCAAATGCTGCAGCTGTAGCAGCAACAATGAAAGCGCAGCGCAGCGAGCTTTGCATTCTGTAGTCAGCTCTCTGTGGCTGCTGATCTCGGCTTAACTCAAAATATTATGTAATGTTAAATGAGCATAGTTCAAGCCGGGCAGCTTTTACACAATGCGCTGCCGAAAATAGATTAACGGCATATGCAAAGCCCAAACAAACACAGACAGCTGTAGATTTTATAATTAAACACAGTTCAATTATAATTGCCATATTTTATTTATGTATTAATCTTTTTTTTTTCTTTTTGTGCCTCATTTAAATTGTTGGCCTTTCAATTTCGCAGGCACACACTAACAGATACAGGCTATATGCAGATACAGATACATGCATGTACCGTTAGTCTGACATTTTTACGGAGTACGCAATGATCGGCATTTATTTTGCTGCTGCTGCTGCTGGGTGCTGGCCTGTGGTTCAATGTTAATCAGCAGCTCACATCGACAAAAAAAAAATTGTTTGTACACACCCAAAAAAAAAAACTGACACACAGATACACGCACACACACACACACACACATACACACACAGATACAAGTAACGCAATTCAACTGCCAGTGCGGCCAAAAAGATTAATGTTTGTTTTTCAGCCTTTATGATGGAGCAAACTGATGGATGCTCTTGCCAAAGTAACCAACAACAACAGCAACAAAAATACCAGCAGCACAACTTTAATTTCAGCTACAGCTAATGTATCTTGCAGATACATTTGCACACACAGATACCAATGAACAACTGCACTGCATTACAAACAGCCGCCACTTTTGCGTGTCTCTCACAGCTGCTACGCCTAGCCCCCACCCCCTCCTCCCCCTCTCTGCTAGCCCTGGCTTTATTATTAATGCCATTTATTGCATGTATCTGTAACCTATGTATCTGTAGCTGTATCCATAGCCACTTGTAGCTATTGCTGTTGCTGATGACTCTTTGGCAAGACTCGCATTCGCGTCAGTGTGGCAGTCAGACATTCAGTGTGACCCTGACCTAATAAGTATGCGCAAGCGTAAATTGTCCGTTTGCCGTATTTAGCATTGTTTCTTGTTTTTGTATTTATCTCTCTTTCGCTCTCTGTGTAGAGTAAATCACATGTATCTTATATCTTGTATCTGCATCTGCAATTGCTGCCTTGAATTGAAATTCCAGAAAAATTTAGTTAATGGCCGCGTGCAACTGAATAATAATGATATACAATATAGTGTTATGATATGATCGTTTATTGTGCGCTATATAAATGAAGCTCTCTAATATTTTCGTTTAAGATTCGCGAGTAGTTCTAGCGCTGAGTGTCTGAACTGCGTGTTGTAGGTAGACAAGTTCAAAGTAGCTTTCGATTGCCACAAATTATGGAACATTTAATTAGAGTAGATTGATATTTTTATGGGATATTTGTTGATTACATTTCATATGTAAGTGCACTGAAAAACATCTTTTCACAAGTGCTTCTTACAAGGTATGTTGATTTACCAAGTTCTAAAAAAATAGGCTAGTAATTTATTTTTTTGCAGAGTTGGTTTACTATTTAAGAATCTTCACACACTTTTATATTTGTTTCTGTAGTTTTTATTAAAGCGATTCAAAGTAGAGAATCTATTAATTTTCTAAGTTTCGTTTTTTTAATGGATGTAAACGATGGAATACAGGAAAAAAGGAATATGTAAAGATCATTAATGCATATATACCCTTTTTGTAAAGTGGCTTTTCATATTATTATTATATATTTTTGGCTCTAATCTTTCCTCAACATTCTTTCACATATCTTTTCATACTTAAAAACCCTGCCACAAGGTTATTTTCTAGACATGGTCGAGGCTTTCTTGGTTACTTGATTTATCGTTGGTGTTTATTTTATACAAAATGCCATCGAAAGTGCGACTTGTCGGCGTCGTTCCAATTCCAATACCCAATACCAAATACCCGATACTCTCAAAAACAATACCAAAATCGAATCAAATCGAAAACCAAATTCTAGCGCGCCTTTCAATGCAAATGAGGCTTAATTATTATGCCGGGCCGGGTCTGGGGCTACGGTCCGGGCTCGGCAAGTGCCAAATTGAAACCGGTTCGACCGACATTTCAAATACGTGAAGCGCGGCGGACTACAATTCAATTATACAACTACGCGGACGGGGACGGAGACGTGCGAGCAGACAGACGGCCAGTTAGACATACAGACGAACCTTGCTTAGCCAGGCCAAGACGCAACAACAACAAGAGATTCACTTGCGGTTTTTGGCATAGTTTCACATACCGCAAAGACAACGAGGGGGGGGGGGGGGGGTTTCTTTGCCGGACACAGCGCGAAAATGAAAGTGCACAGCGAGAATTTGGAACCGTTTTCGATGATGACGGAAATGCTTTTTGGCTTTGATAACAGCGCTCACAGCCCCCACCTCTTGCATTTCATAAGCTATGCACAGAGGCTCGGAGGGGGGGCAGGGGCATTGCGTATGTCTGGTATTATTGATTTGGCTTTCGTTTGACGTCGTTCCGTTTCGCTTTGTTTTGCTTTTATACTCGTTTTCGTAGTGAAAAGAGTATATTGGGTTGGTGCAATGTTGGTCTGTCCGTATGAAAAACATTTTTTTTTCGCCACTACAAAAGCTGGAGACTTGAAATTTTGAATATATACTTGTGTATCAGATAAATTGTCAAGATTTGTTGTCTACGCCCACTAGGGGCATGGTTAATCGATCAAAACCATATATCTGGGTGGCGGGTAAGCCGCGAAGTTAAAGTTAGTCACCAAATTTGGCAGCCAATATGCTGCTGACCTGCTCTAAAGATCGAACTGAATAATTTCGGACACGCCCACTCCCGCAGCCACAAATTACAAAAATCTAGATATTTCCAAAATAACAAAAATAATTAAGACCGTTTTCGACTGTTTTATGCTGTTATTAGAGTGGAAACGAGTGTTGCGCAGTCGGCTACACCCGACTGCAACGTTCTTTTTTGTTTTTTGGTGTTTTGATTTTGGCTTTGTATTTCAGTTTTTGTTTTCAGTTAATCTTGACCCGACGGTACAAAACGTGACCGCCGTGCAGAGCTGTTGCGGTCAGGTGCGCCGTGTAACCTCCCCATATCTCTCTCCCTCTTTTTCTCTCTCTCTCTCTCTGCTTCATTTGCTTGCACCGATAAATCGAACTATGGACACGAGTCTATATTTACAACTATAGCACGACACCAAAAATAAATTTGAATAATTAAATTACTTTACTTTTTCTTCTATCTTAATTTGCTTTTGTTTTCTTGTTTTTTTTTTATTTCTTCTTCATTAGCTGCGCTTTTGTCTAGGGTCATTTGCACGCGCTTTTATGCCTATATTAAGATAACCCCAGCTGGAACGGGCAGAGACAGTTATGTAATCAACAAAAAGAGACTCTCAAATGAATACGCACACACACGAACATACGCACACGCAGACACAATACCATGGAATCCCTAATTTAAACTTTTGTTTAGCACTGTGCGAAAACTTAATTGCAGATCATCAAAAAAAAAAACTAAAAAAAAAATCCTTAAAAACTAATCAACTCGCAATCAATAGCTATGCAAATGATTTGTAAATTATTTTGCTTCAGTTTAATATACTTCCAAGACTCAAAGAATTTCAATTGCACCAATTTGGCAACGGAAAATTTATATCCAACAGATACACAGACAACAAACAGATTCTAGGCAAATACAGGCGTGCAAATTTTTGCCGCATTTGTGCAAATATTTTTAAATACTATTATTTTTTCTTTTTTTGCTCATTATCATTTTCTTTTTCTTTTAAAGTAATTATGTGCGTGTATTTTTTTCGTTTTGGCCTCAGCTTATGCATACATTACCCACAACACCTGAATTTGTGCGTCCTAAACGAGCGTATTTACCTGCAAATAAAAACAAATCGAGGAAATAGATAACTAAAAAAAAGTCGCATACCAAAACTTATTATATTTTTATTGACAAAAACAAGTAACATTTAATGTCATTGCATTAAAGAATAAATTATATAAATCAACATTTGGCTTATTTATCTATAGTAAGTTGGCTTAGCTATTCATTTTTGAATATTGCAGGATTTATCTAAGCATTGTTGCTTGAGATAGCCTTTTTTTTCTTCCTCACCAAATAAAAAAAATATATATTTGTTTTCTCTTTCTCAGTATCTCTCTCTTCATCTTCATCATTCTCGCTTACTGAAACTAATCTCTATTAACTATCTCTATCGCACACAAGAGAAAGCTCTCTCTCCCTCTTTCTCGCTCACACATAAACCGACTCCCTTTTTCCCTATCTGCCTCCTTATCTCCAATATCTCAAATAAGCAATAATTTGGTAACACTGCGTTTGTTTAAACAGCTTCCATTGGCCTTTTTATTGTTTCCTATAATTAAAGCATGTTTCTTACTTAATTAATACTTCGTTTTAGTGCTAATTGAATTAAACAGACAACAGCTGTTAAGGAATGCATAATACAAATATTGCACACACAAAATCGGTTTTGAATTTAACTCTCACGTAAAGCAGTTGATGTCAACGTTTAGAATTGAAGCTAAGAAAACAATTCGCTAATGGGTGAAATATAAATTTGTTGTTGCTATGGCCAATGCATGAGACTTGATTTAATTGCAACTAGTGGCAAAAGTAGTAATTATGATCACGTTTATAATTAACAGCAGATGCCCTTTAAAGTTGCGCGACGTTGGGTAAACCAACGTGAGATCTTATATCTATGTACTATGTACTAATATGTCAAGTTCAATTACGCTGTTGCATTAACTCAGCTAGGCAGATGTTCTCTCAGGAAGTAATTGATAGCAGCGCCCAACATTTATGGCACGAAAACATTTATCAATTTTAATTACAAATTTAGTTCTCAGGCAGACGGCATTTGGCATGACAAATGGCAACAACAACAATGGCAATAACTCTCAAGTATGACCAAAAAAAAAAAAATAAATAAGGAAAACCCAAATCAAAACTAAAGAACTCGAATAAAAGTCAATCTGTATTTATTTTTATTCACATTATTTTTAAACTAAAAAAGGTACTTTTATAGAGTCAATATCTGGACATACATAGGCCTCAATTGAATAAGAGTTAGCCCAATCCTGTTTACAGGGTATATAAAAACCCACGCTTAAACATTTCAATTAAAACTCAAAGGCAAGGTCTGCCTTCAAAACAACGCATTTCTAAGTCTCACTTAAAAAACTGATTTTTAATTAATTTCAAATAGCATTAAAATAACACTTTGCAGAGATTCCAAAACAAATATGTTTACATACACATACATATGTATAAGTGCGGTGCACAAGCACAATATGTATTTTGTATCTTTAAAGCGATCACACGTTACAGAGCCACAGATACTCATCTGTCATTTTATAGCTGTAATTACAAGTTGCATGATTTTTCGCCATGTCACGCTATAAAACAATGGAAATAAAACACACATAACAGAACAGAACCGAACCGAACTGAACAGAACAACTAAGCAGAATAGAATAACACATCAAAATAATAATATCAAAGCCAAAACGTGCATTACGCAATTAAACTTTAAATACAACAATAAAAAAAAAACAAAAAAAAGACAATCAGTCAGACAGGCAGAACAAAAAATAAATAAATACTAAAGAGTTTGCGCCATATAATCGTTTAATTGAATTCAGTTGATACGCAAATGAATATAAACCTCACCAATTGCAATAACAATAGTTAAAGCAAAGCACGTGTCGCTCTTTTTAATAGAATGCAATGAGATTCAGAAAGATACGGATATAGATGTTTATAAAAACGAACAGGATACAAGGTGTTACCGAAAGATTCGTCATCTTAATGAAATACACACAGAAACGGAGAGTTTAATGCATGCGAATTCACTGAAACTTATTTAAAAAGTCAATGACAGGCCAGCTGCGTGGCCCTTTAATAGTTGCTCGCTAAAAGAGTTGTCATATAATAGGAATACTTATAAAATCATTTACAGATACTAAGACAACTCTCCTGCATTAGCTTTAATCAAGTCTGCGCTTGAACCACTTGTGAATTCTAAACAAAAGCTGCATAAACTGCCTTAAATGACACTTTAACAATAGTTGCGCTAATTTATGCATAAATGAAACTTTTAAAAGTAGATAAATGTACATTTATGCCACATTTCATACACGCCAGCTTTCTTTATAAACTTCGGAATAAATGAGAACACGCCAGCTCCGCAGAAATTTAGTGCACTTTAGTACACTAAAAAACTGTCAGCTGTAGTCGTTAATGTATTAAACAAAAAAACAGTTGTATCAACAAATTCAAAGTGTGTGTGTGCTAGATTAAGCTTTTATATATGAAATATAATATGAAATTATATTTATAGTATAAGGTGCTTTTATTATACGTAATATTGTCAGGTGTTTTTGGGGCTTATTCGTTGTTTAATTGTTTTGCTTGCGTTGTCATAGAGATGGGAAAAATTGATGAGTGCTATGAGCTATGAGATATTTATTTATTTTACTTAAAGTATGAAACAATAAAGTTTATATTTCCTGCACAACAAATAATTGAGCTAGAGCCCACGCACACGCAATTGGCTGGCGTTGTTTTTCTACATGCGGTATGTGGCCTCTATAGATCTATAAATATTTCTATGAATCTGTGGCTAAAGCTAAAAATATGCATGGATGTTATGGGTATAGATGACTAATGCCTGAGAATCTGGGGATTGCCTCGGCCAACACGTGTCTTTGTGATTTATGTATTTAAGTGCCTTCGAATATTTGAGATTGAGTTAAGTGGTTTTTCTCCAAAGCTGCGCTTGGCAGGGAGGTTGAGTCGAGCAGACATGCAGCTCGGCTTTATTTAATTTTTTTTGTACATTTTTTTTGTGCCATCTTTGTGAATTTATTGCGCGATTTTAATAAATTGTTTAAATTTCTTTTTTTTTATTATTTAATTTATTTTTTATTATATTGTTTTTTTTTGCTTCTTTCGCTTGTCAACGCAAAATGTCAAGACGAGACGTGAGTTTAATGCACTCGACTTGAGAGAAAGAGACAGCGAGAGCGCAGACTGTGCATTGGTGCGAAAGAGCTGCAGCTAGACGGCAACAGCTTTCAAATATAATTTGTATATACGGCCGTAAAGTGCTGGCACAAACAATTTTCGCTGTAAATGGACTTATATTGCTCTGTTCATATAAATATACTATATAGTAGCGGTATATACATTATATAGTAAGATTTACTCGGGCTTATCAACATCAATCACAGCCCAAAGGTTCATTAGACCAAGCTACATTGAAGCTGACAGCACGTGCAAAAGTCTCCTGTCCCAAAATGGGGGCAAGCGGGTAAGTTAAATGCCTTTACTTATATAGGGCATACTATCGACTAATCTACACTATATACACATATATTATATACTATTTTCATTCAGCAAGCACTTGACTAATCAGTTTTTCAGGCGCGGGTCAAACATTTGGAATTGACGTGTTTAAATTTTCGATTAGTTTTTTTCTTTTTTCGGATTGTACAACCGCAATCGGGTGAACTGCATTACAAATTTTCTTTTTTCTTTCATTTATTATCATAGTTTGGACAAGGTACACTCCCTAGAGCTGACTGTCTGTCCACACACACACACTCCGTACCGTTTTGAACTTTTCGTAACTATGCAAAGTCTATGAATTTTGTAATTTCACTTTCTTCGACGTGCGGACTGTGTTGGCTACGTGCCATTAAAAATTGGCTATGGCCATCAAACTTTATAACGAGTATTATGTAATCAGCCTCTTACCCCCTCGGGGCGACAGTGACGACAATAAGTAAGTGCATCGAATCAAATAACGAAAAAAAAACTCGATAGTTAAATGTAATTTCGTTAATCAAAATTTGTGGGTAGGTTTTTATGTATATAGAAAAGCAAAATTTTTATGTAATTGGAATTATTCACTAAGCCTCCGTTTGGGATTAAAACTCTCTCTTAAAAAAAACATAGATATATCTATATCTATATGTATATGTATATTTATATTTATGAATATATATATAAACAGAGCAGGATAAATATACAGTAATGTATAGACAGTAAGAAATATATGCTGAAAAAGATATGCACAGATGAATATACAGACAGTGGGAGTGGGATAGTCAGAGATTAATACGAGAGAGAGATGGAGAGCGAGAGTGTGTGTTCAAAATTGCTTTCTAACAAAAACTCAATTTTAGACCGATTGATCCTACAAAACACTATTCATAAAATGCATCTCATATATTAAAAGCATACTAAAACTACCATTTGATAAGTTTTGTAAAAAAAAAATATTCAAAGGTAAGCATTTTACCATATTAATCGTTTCTCCTACCGAAAATTTTCAAGTTTCTACGCAAAGTTCTATTAAATATAGTTTCGAACTAAGGAAATAGTTTTTGTTAAATGTGTTCGTTGTTTAAAATATTTTGTAGATTAGAACATATTTGACTATCTCTCCGATCTTTTGAGTGATGACTTTGTATATCGAGCAACTAGTATAGTCGTTAGTTGTTAATAGAGTGGACCCAAAAATAATAAATACAATTCGCATAAATCACATTTCAATGTACTCTAATTTTGATGATGCTTCCGTTTATGCGTTTTATAATTAGAATCGAGCGACAAGCGACAATAGCATAAAAGGCAGCAACAAATTGAAAACGAAACGAAATCGAAACTGAATTAATTAAAAGAAGAGGTGAAACAAATAACAAAAAATTAAATATAAAAAACAAAAAAAAACTTTCAACAGCACTCGAGACAAAAACAAGAAGATAGCGATTACGTAATGCTGACTATAAAAAAATAAAGGTAAGAAAATAAGCGAACGATATATTTATATTCTGAAGTGTAACAAAATGTCGAAGAGTTTTTTTTTAAAATTTTTTTTAACTGAACATATTGCTTGTCTGCTCTTGAGAAATGCTTAATTGGTACTCCTGGTACTCCTGGCAATAAAAAAAAAGTTGAGCTTTATGTGGGCTGATTCAGCTACAAATTTAATCAGCTTAGCAAAGCACATGTGTTGAACCCAGTCGAGCGCACTCGAGCAACCCACTCCCACTCGATCTCGTCCTCCTCTTCCCACACACATACACTCAAATTAAAAATAGAAATTCAATTTCAATAATAGTTCTGCGGAGAGCTTAAGCCACTTAACAGAGCTGCGAGAAGTACTCGAGTGCATCCACGAGATACACGACATAAACAGATTGACAGATAGAGAGAGAGAGGGAGCAAGCGATTGAGATAAGCGAGCGTGTTCCGGTTCGCTATAATCAGGTATCCCATGCTTGATTTATAGTGGCCGACAAACTACGCTTACGCCGCGTGCGAAAGATTGCAACCGACTTCAACTCTTTTTTCTTAGCGTTCTCTACGTAAATCCCAAGTCAATTAACCTCTGACTAAAAAATTTACGCTCTTAATTAGGAACATAATACATACTTTGATTTCATCTGCACACTGAATAGCCTTAGATTATATCTATTTAAATAAGGAAGTAAACTAAGGTATTTAACAATGAGGAGTTGGATTCGATTCTACGGCTTGAGTGTGGAAATTTGACTGTATCCACAGTTTTGACTTGCTAATGAGAATGTTGCCATTCCAAACGACAAAAGTTCGAATTTCATATATATTATAAATAAATTATCAAAATAAAATCTATACAATTTTTCATTTACCTTGTTGGTGGATTTGTTATTATGTCAAATCGCCCCTTATTGTACACAATTATTGTAGCTAAAACAAAATTAAAAGATAAGCTCTTTGTTTTAAAGCTAAAAAGCCTCTGCCTTTGCTAAAAGTTCATTCAACGCGTTCGCCTTTTCGTGTTTTGACTTCGTTTTTTTGTTGTGCATTTTTATGGAGTTTGCTTCGGTTTGTTCGTTGCGCTTTAGTTGGTCTCTGTGTCAGTCGAACTTTGAAAAATGCCAGATATATATATTTTTATATATATAATAAATGTGTGTGTGTGTGGCAATGTGGCAAACATTCTACACACACAAATACAACAGCCGCAGCAACTGAAACTAAAACTGCGCTTCGTTTGATTTCAACAAAGTGAAAGGAGTTTTTTATTCAAACATTTATCTTGTTTTTTTTTTGCTTTGTTAAATGCATTTAAAAATTTATTTATTATTATTATTACTTTTTGTTGCCAAATAATTGGCTTTATAAATTTTAAAGTTAAATCATTTTTTTTAGGCAACTTCCTAGAGTTGAAAGAAATCCAAAAACGTGCTGCCAAATTTATGGATCAATTGGATTTTGGGCAATTTTGTGGGTGTTTGTTAAGTGAGAGGTCTGAAAAAGGGGTTAAAAATATGAAATGGGTACAAAATGGATGAAGAAATTGATTTAAAAGTTATAAGAAAAAAAAAACTAATGCATTGAGCAATTGGCTTAACAAGGCAACATAAATGTGAATATAATTAAAATGTTTGCTGTCTGTTACATTTTTTTTTAATATTGGAGGGAGTCGGAGTGGCCAGTTTGAAATTGCGTGTCACAACAGGGCAGTCATTAAAACACTGAATGAAAAGCGCTTAACGTTGTTTTTTGCGCTGTTGATGATGATGCACATGCAAAAAGCATGTTGAACCTTAGCGATAACACACGACAACAACAGCAGCAGTTGCTGGTGAAAATGAGTGTTGGCCGCAACAGCAACAGCAGCAACAACAACAACGAACAACGCTTTTCACTTAGCAAACAAACAAACAAACAATAATTGCAAATGCCCAACCCCAAAAGCAGCTTCAAACCAAAACCAAAAACTCAACCACAGAGTTGCTGCTGCTGCAGTTGCAGTTGTTGTTTCTGTGGCAATTGAATGCCTCTCGAGATTCGAAAAAACAAGTAAAATCGTTGCAGTCCGGTGTAACCGACTGAACAATACTCGTGCACAGGTTAAAAAAGTCGAATACGGTCTTATTGTCTTTTGTTATTTAGGGGATATATAATTTTTTGTAATTTGTGGAGGCGGGACTTGGCATTGACGAAATTCTTCAACTCTATTTTTAGAGGATGTCACCAGCATATTGTCTGCCAAATTTGGCGACTCTAGCTCTAGCTTTGTGGGAGATATGGATTGTCGGGGTTTATACGATTGATTTTGTCGATTTGCCGAGCTGGGCGTAGCCAAAAAATCTTATATTATATATATATTGCAAATTTCAAGTCTGCGGTTTCCATAACGACGAAAAAAAATTGCGTTCATACGGACAGATGGACATTGGATAAACCCTATATTCTTTTCACCTCGTGAGCGAGTATAAAAATATGAGCATGCATACACAACAAGTTGCATGTGTGTGTGTGTGTTACAATGCCCCAAGTCATGCACATGCACATGCCAAACCATTGCGCCACAATCAACAACAACAGCAGCAGTAGTAACCACAGCGCACCACCAACCACCTGAACATAGCTAAAACTGCAATTGCAACTGCAACTGCAACTCGTGAGATTTAGCCGCGAGTTTGTGGCATTTTGCTGTTGTTGCTGCTGGTGTATTTGCCAGAAGGTACATATTGCAGCTAGACTTTGATATTGCTACGCTTTCATTAGCCGAAATGCGCAACCCACAACTTTAAATCCAAAAGTAGTTCTTCAAATTTAAAGATATAATTGGAAAATTTGGTACACGATTCGATTATAATCGAAACATTTAGAAGCATTTCATAACATTAAATGCAAAACCTGACAGCTAAAATCAAAACAAAAACTGCATCTTAATCGCTCGAGGGTGGCAGCCCTGTAGCTGCATACGACTTAAAATTTCGCAAAACCCATTTAATTACTTCGATATGTTCAAGCAATCGAAGCATAAGACCTAAACTTTTTTTGGCATTTGCATTTTGTATCATTCTTGTATTATTACTTATCGATAACACATAGTTCGTTAGTCAATCGATAACAATTATAAACAAACACAGCGCTGAAGCTTGCCGTTAATCTGTTGTAAGCATTTACATTTGCGCCTCTTCTGTTGTTGTTAACGCCATTAAAGTGAAATCTTTGGAAACGCGCTTTTCATCGCAGTTGTTGTTGTTGTTGTTGTTGCTGCTGCTGTGGCCAAATTTTAACAGCAGCCTCACAAAACAAACATAAAAGAAACGCAACAACTGTTTGCGGTCATTAATGTGAGTTTTGTTTCTTTATCTTCTTCTTTTTTGTTTTCGCTCCTTTCTTTTTAGCTAGCAAAATATTTACAAGTGCTAAAGCGAAGTCGTAAAGTTGTTTACTCGGCCGTTTACTTACGATTGCAATTGAATAACATTCAAATGATTCATGTGATTCAAAGCGCGCAGCGAATTGGCTTACCTGTAAATAGAAGACAAAATATGCAAACGAAGGCGTCAATAAACAGATGTCAAATAATTCAAATTTTATTCTAAATCAATCACAAGCTTGGAAAATAACTGCGGCATGCCGAAGTTAAAATGCCCTAACAGGTGTATTAGGAAAATATATTTTTAGATGGGATTAAATTGCTATGACAGCTAAATGATATTATGATTCAATCCGGCTGTCTCTAATATATGTATCATATGGATCAAAATTTATAAACATCGCTTTACTAAGAGCTCAGTTCACAGGATTCTTCTAAAAAATCGGTTATAGGCACAGAAAATGTAATTTCAAAAAAAAATTTGTATACCTTCTTTGCTTAGAGTGTTTTAAAAAGGCACCATAAAGTGTCTCAAAACACGAACGTCACTCAAGTCATGTAAAAGTCAAATTGGCAGCAAAAAACCACACAAATCAAAACAAAAAATCCAACAAATGTGAAAAATTAAAATAAAATAATTTACTCTGCGTCTAAATGTGAAATGTTATTTAAAAATATACACAACAACAACAGCAACGACAAGAAATCAACAATACGATGTGGCTAAAATAAAAATCTTGAGCGCTTGACAACCATCCGAATTAAAAGTGGACGCAAATTCTGAAAGTTGCGGTGGGACGAGACGCCGCCTGAGACGTAAACAAAATTTAAATAAAATTCGCAAGTTTTCTGGTGTGCATGTGTTCAAGGCAAACGAGCAAAAAAAAAATTTATTGAAAGAGTTGCTATAAATTAATTTTGATTTTGTTTTTATTTTATTAAAACAAATTTGTAGCTTTTTGTTAGCGACTAAAAACAATTCTAGTTTTGGGCATCAATTTAATTCAGTTCAATTCGACAAGTTGTGCTCTACTCTAGTTTAAAATTAAAAATTAACAAAAAAACCATTATTTATATAGGTTCTATTTATACAGTTGTCGCAGCTGTTTTCCTTTTTTGGGTTCCGATCGAAACTATTCAGATGAATATGAATATTCAATAATAATTTTTAAATGGGAGCAAAAACTGAAACAAAACGAGAATTCAATTGATCTTTTTATGTTGTTAACGAAAAAACAGCTGTCGTTTACTTTGAATGTAGTACTTCCATATGCTGGCACCTAGTATCTCCAACGCCCAAAAATAGCCTCAGAGAACTCGGCTTTAATAAGAGCTACAATGAGTCAATTTGACTGTTGATCTGATACTGGGTACCCATAGTAACAAAAACAGTCTCGTTGAATAATATATACTATAATATATACTATGTTAGCTAGAGTCGGTAAGTTTGGTATTTAAGTTTCTGGACTGTAGCTAATATCGAAAATCTCGCAATCATGAGAACTAAATTTACATATTTGTTTATTTCATAGACAATCATAACAGTTTTTGTTTATGTATCATTAGACATTTTTATCTACCTTTTATAGTGCCCCTTAGCACTCTAGGATATTTATTATTATTGTTTCATATACATTTTCGCATAAATGTTTGTATGTAAAATCATTTATTTTTAATAATTTCTGTTTATATATATATATATATATACAAATGTATATACATATATATATTAAGGCTGTTTTATTTGCACAACGCAATCCGAAAATAGCCAAAAGAGTACCTAAATAAATAATAAGCCATGCCCTTAGCCAACGGCAGTGGCAGCAACAGATACAAATGTATCTACAAGTGACTTTTGATGTTGTTATTGTTGTTTTTGATGTAGCTGCATCTCGCGCCTGAGTCGCCTTCTGGGTCATTGCTGCGTCTGCTAGCCCGCTCTTTCTCTCTCTCTTCATCTCTCTCTTTATCTATCTCAACGCAGCCTTGTGCTCGCGCGTCTTTATTTTCGCCTTCATTTTGACCATTTTGTGCTTGTTGCGTTTGAGTCTTAATTAAATTAGCATTTGGCTTTTCATTGTACTCTTGTCCTTAACTGACGCTTTGGCTTCTGCATACGAAAAGCAATTACAACAACAACAATAATAGCAATAAACTGCGCCCATTTTTAATTAGAACGCAGCCAACAACAATGCAAATTCGCTGACGCTCGTCGTACATTGTAATCAAAGTCAAATCGCGCTACACATATGTTAATGCCACCGCCCCAATGCATATAGCTGGGCATGTGCATAAGTATCTACGTATCTATGTATTTGCGAGTTGAGCTCACAACAGCTATTTAGCTGCTTAGCTATTTAGTTTTGTGCATGAAATACCCGACGGACAACGCACTTGGCGACCTTCGCCGTGTAAGCCGCGGCATACGTAGCTCAAGGTTAACAATCAATAACAACAACAACCACAACAACAAGCAGCAGTAGCAGCAACAACAAAGATAAAAGCGCATTAACTAGAGCAAATGCCGCCATCGCCTGCCTGATATTCGGTTTTGGCTTACATTTTTCAAAGCCTAGCTTCGAGACAGGTAAGGAGTATTAAGTCCGGCAACTCTAAAATAGAATTGGAAGTTGTGCTAAAACAAAAGCATGGTTCTTAATATTCCATCAGAAATTAAACAACCAAACTTCTATCTTCAAGGCCTTTCACAAATTAAATCAAATTCTGAAAAACATTTTTTTTTTTGCATAATGCTATTCTCCATTCAAATTTATATTGTGTATGACTGTCCAATAATTATATTTGTATTATTTTCTAGCATTTCAATTAGTATAAGCTCCATTCCAAATTTTTCTCCAAAAAAAAAAAACAAAAAAACACGCCAAAAGTTACCAAAACTTTGACTTAAAAACTTAAACCGTGGTATGCCACTAATATTTGTAACGTTATTTTTATTTATTATAATATTATTCATTATTCCTTCCTATTGGTTTCCTTGTGTGCATTTTATTCGCATAAATAAAGAAAATGCAACGCTTTTTATAGCGCATTTAAACAAGTGCTTAGCATAACTCTCATTGGAGAAAGGCTTCCTAGGCGAAGTTTTTGAATAGTTACCCAACCCCAAAAAGCCAAGTTGCAACTGGCAACTTGCATTGTTTTGTTGTTGTTGGTGTTTGTGGCACTTGTGGGACTTTAGGCCAAAACTTAATTGCACATTGCAACAAAAACAAACACTTTGCGTGCGATTTCGTTCAGTTTCGGCTTCGTGACTTGTAAATAATAGCAAGAAATAGGAGGAAAAAATCTCTTAAAAAGAAAAAATCGTTTGCTTTAATGACACACACACATACTCATCTTACTGCCATTTAATAGTTCTTTGGCCAGCTTCAGTTTCAGTTTCAAGCTAAGCTGTCTCAACTGTAGATCTGTTATGCAACATCTATTATAATCTATTATGTCTGAACAGTTTGCAATTATATTTACAGCTCGGCATCATCAGCTGGCAAAAATTTCAAAATTTACATTTTTCCTACGAATTTGGAGTATTATTATCAGCCCACACTCTAGACCCCGCACCCCCGTCGCACTGTTTTTTTTTTTGCATACATTTGGTTTCATTTCAGTTTACCCGCTTAGACATTTTACTATCTTGTATACACTTATTTCGACCCAACGGTAATTTGGCACAATTACTTATCGGCTAAACGCAAATGCATATTTAAAAGTGTGTGGAGAGCTGGAGGTTTCTTTATATTTTTAATTGGATCTATGCCAAGGCATTGAAGTACTCAGGTATATTTTTTAGTTTATTTAGAGCATTGAAGCCCTTAAACTGGTTGCGTATTAGAAAAAATTGTTTGAAATACTTATTTTATGTGTCCAATGCGTTCTTAAGTTTTCATAATATATTTAATACTTTATCCAATAAAATAAATATTACAATTATATATATTGACTTAGCTTCATCATTATTAGGCTTAAACCATTTGTAAATTTTAAGCTTACACTTTATTAAATGATAGCTATATATATCTAATGTCGCTATTATGAGCTGAATTATATTTTTCTCTATTTTGTGCCAACAAAATGTAATTTATTCATTGAATTAGCTTGAAATTTTTAAATTGTTGGACGTTTCCAGATAATTTTCATATTTTTATCTTTCTAAGTAAAACAAATAAGCCGCTGCTGTTGCGGTTTCATGCTGAATGACAATACAACCGCCTATCCAGATGTAAGTCCAAAAAAAGCGCCTCAGGTAAGAGTTAAGATTATTTATTTTCCATGTGCCAAGAGCTTAGACAACAAACAGAACACCAACAACCACAGACAGCAGTTGCTGCTTTATGACTTTGAATGGGGTCAGAAGCCAACAAACATCAGTAACAAAGCGTGTGCCACACACACACTCACAAGGAAACACACACATTCATCAAAGTTTACAGGTAGATGCTGCCCAAGCAGTTGGCTAATTTTAAAAGCAGGTTATTAACCTTTACGAGCAGCGTAAAATAACGGAGACCAAGATAAATATCAGGTAGATCATATTGATCCATCAATCTATAAGATACACATAAATATGTATATATACATGTCTATAAACAATTTGCATTGCGTGAGCATTTCTACAACAGGCCACAGCTGTCGCCTTTCATAATAAGCCCCCCTTATTGAAAATATAGGCCCCCAGCGCAACCTGATCACTATCTACTTTATCAAGTCAGTCTGTTGACTATAATATGCATGTTTGCTCTACATTTGCTCCAAATAAATTCAAAATTGTTTGTCTTTTTGTAACTTGTGGCAACAGCAACAAGGCAAATAAATGAATTCCATAACCATGGAACGTGGCTGAGGACAATCGATATTATCAATTGATAGTTGAGAAGAGCACACAATAAAAGTGAAACAATAAAAGAAAAAAAAAACACAAACAATGAATTGTTTACATAATGGACGCGACAACGAATTCGTACGTACAGTGAAAAAAGAATATAAATGAATATAAATAATATGTAGTGAAATACTTCTGAATTTTTGATATATAACTCTGAGTTAAGTTTAAATTTGAAGAAAATATATGTCACATCACGTGTCTCACGTACCGTATTATATTATCAGTTGTAAAAAAAAAAATACAACTTAAGAATAGATTACAGCGATACAACTATTTATTCAACTTACATTTTTTGTTTTTTTTTTCATTTTTTTCAGAAGTTATTTGCATAAAGTAAAGCTAGGACTTTTTGGAGTTTTAGCGAAAACTTTTCTATTTTCTATCACGTGTCACAAATTATTTGTGTATTATTTCACAAACATTATTTTACAACTTTTAAAACAAAGTTGAGTATTTCTTTGTTTTCCTTTATATTATATATATACTATTGTACATTTGGTACGACGTGTCACGTGCGTGACCCTAAATTCAAACATATGTTAAATTTAGCTTTGTAACTTAGTAAACAAGCTAAAGATTACAAACCAAACTGAATAATGAAAGAATGTTAAAAAAATACTTGCACTTAGAGTACATTTTGTTATTTTTAAACAAACTAACAAAATATCTAAGGCAACCATAATTTTAAAATATCTTAATTAGTTCACATATATTTTAAATAGTTCAGTTTATTTTCTTTGTGTAATCTATATATATATATATATATATATGTGTGTATATATGCATATATGTAAAAGACTCGCAGTTTATATCTAGGGCCCATTGATAGTCCAATTGGGCAGCGTTTGGCAACGTGCGTTGCCTGCACAAGTGACATAGAAAAAGACAACAAACACAAAAAAAGAAAGAAAAAAAAAAGAAATAGGTGCAATTATTGTGCCAAGTGTTATATACATACATATATAGCTTTACCCATACATACACACGTATAAAGACCAATGTAATGTAATGTAATTAGTGAGGGTTTGCAGCGTCAAAATGTAATTTGCGCTTGTGAAAAGTGTCTGGGGCTGGGCCTGGGCTGTCACACGTGACCCAACACCCCTGGCAGTACCAACCCCCCACCCCCACATCCCTCCCCCTCTCTTAGCTTCCACCCCAACCTACGCAAAAAGCTGCCAAATGCAAAAAAAAAAAACTGACCAAGTCATTAGGTTTCAGTGCGCGCTACGCTAATGAACCCGGATATATGTACACATATGTATAGAGACAAATAAATATATGTTCACTACATATGAATACATGTACATAAGCGTAAATTTATATATACATCTATCTCCACATAGGTGTTTCATATATAAATTAAGCATGTACATATATTTGTATGCCAACTGGAATATCAATTTCGTATATTGAATTTGAATTGAAATTGAAATTCAATTCAATAGCATTTTAAATGTGTCTCGATTTGAGAGATTGAAATGTTGAAATAGCTTTTGTAACTACATTTTTTTATTTTTTTTTTTAAAATGCGCCAAATTCTTGGCACTAAATTAGCCACAACAAGACCAAACAAAAAGACAAATACGCGCTTTGGTAAACATAATAAACATCAGAGTGCTCTATGAGAAACTATATATTTTATCGATTTGCCACGCCCTCAGTGGGCGTAGCCAAAAAATGTTACCACTTTATTTGCCGCGAGTATACAAGAGTATATATTTCAAATTTCAAATCTCTAGCTTCAATAGTCGAGAAAAAAAATTACATTCATACGGACAGCAAGACGGACACTTCACAAACCCAATATACTCTTTTCACTTCGTGAACGAACATAAAAAGACGATTGGTTTTTGATTTTAATTGACATGTTGAAAACAGGAGGTAGGCCTAAGGAAAACTGAAAAAAAAACAAGCTAACTGAGACAGAGGAGAACCAATATTCCAAATTCAAGCTCAAATCGTCGGGTAAAGAGGTAGTTAGAAATAAAGTATGGTAAGCAAGACGCTGCATTCCATATTTAGGGTTTTCCGCCCAAAAGTGACTAGCTCATTCTACCGATTTGGCTATATGAATTCCACTTATGCTTTAGATCAAGAATATATATACCTTATGCCTTTGTGCAGCTAATTAAACATATTGCTACCACTTTATTGCACCCCTTTTAAGCATTTTAATGCGGCATTGGGTAAATAAAAAAACATTTTTAACGAGCTACGCATCGGAAAAACTTTTCAGCGCCATATGCTACAGTTGCGAATGGGTTGTATGTGTGTGAGGGTGTGGCTGTGGCTGCCACTTGTGGGTGGCAGCTGTAGGGGTAGCTGTGGCGTGTCTCGTGGGCGTGACATTTACCTTTGCATTGCGGTGCGTTGTCGCTGCTGTTGTTGGTGCTGCTGCGGCGGCGGCGGCAGCGGCAGCGGCAGCTGCTGATGTTGAGGCAGATGAGTCGAGCCAATTTTCCGGTTTCATTTAAAAATCTGTTGTGGGCGGCAAAAAACCGCACAAGAAAGAGTTACAAAAAATCTTCAAGAGCGCACTTTGGGAAGTGCGGGGAGCGGCGGGTCGACGGGTCGGGCAGCTCTGACAACGTTTCAATTGCACTTGCACTCACTATTTTCTGTTATTGTTGTTGTTGTTGTCACACACACACACACACGCACACGAAAAAACGTATATAACTCACGAAATGACACGAAACTCTCTTTGCTTTTCTTTTCTTTTTTTTTCCAACTAAAACTTTTGTTGTTGTTTTACTATAACGCTTTTTGGCACACACACACACACAGCTACACTTTAGAGCAAAGCGGCCTCTGGCGGCCCAACATATGTCAGAGTTAACGGCAGTCGATAGAAAGAAGCTTCAGGTGCAGTTGTTGGTATTGCTGTTGTTGTTGTTGCTCTAGCAAACATATGTTTGGGCAGCCAGGCACGTACGCAACTTTTGAAGGGTCGACGTGACGAAAGCTGCGTTAGGAGTGTTGGAGAGAGAGCGAGAGAGACAGTGCACAGACAAGCAGCAGGAGTCGAAGGAGGCGAGCGTTGTAACTTTTGTAATGGTAAGCAACGTTGTCTTCTAGAATATTCTCGAATCGACTTGAGCGTTGGGCTTCTTTGACTTCTTTTGCTTTTGGCTTATGTACAAATTTCGCACACACTACGCATTTAGGTAGGTAGGCAGATTGGGTCGTCTGCTTTCGGACAAATTTCGTTGCTGATTTATCGATCTCGTATCGGGCCTGCTGTGGCCGCTGTCTACAAATATAACGTATGTGTGTACGTACAATTCTCACTCTATTTATTGTTTTTTTTGCTGTATTATATGTGTATTTTTATTTATTTGTTTGTTTGTGCGGGTCCGCTGTGGACTTGTTAAGGCTTTCGTGCGCGGTCACTCTCGTTGAACGACTGAATTCAACGGCAATCGTTGGTGGCATGAAACTTGACTACGCGGTAACCAAGCAAACAGCAATTGAGTGAAAACGCAGCAGCGGCAGCAGCAGCAGCAGCAACAGACGCGGCAGCAACAGCAAAGCTCTCAAAAGCACAAGCGCGACTCTTAAATTGAGTGAAAAGCACAACAAAAAAAGAAACAACAAAAACTTGTCAAGCATTGCGGTTGCTGTTGTTGTTGCTGTTGCTGCTGTTGCTGATCCCATTCGAAAGTTTAATTATATTTGCGCCACCGACACTAGTTGCTATGCTGCTGGTTGTTGTTGTTATTTGGATTTTCGAAACCGGCAAGACGCAAACAGCACCCGCAGCAGCGACGACGACGGCAACGTCGCGCGCTGCGTCGATCAGCAGCAAAGAAGCAACAAATTGTACACGCTCATTGTTATGGTGCTGCTCTCAGTCGGCATGTGTGTGTGTATGTGTGTGTGTGTGCGTTTGACTTGGCAGAATTACGTCAGAAATGCTCACACGGACACACACACAGAAGCAGTGACAGACCGCAAAGCTTTGCACTAAAAGTTTTCTTATACGAATTTCGTGCGCCGTTCTTTTTTTCAATTCATGCGCGACCTAAAGAGACGCGACCCAAGCGAACACACACAAACACACACACATACATGCCTAGTTCGGAGCTCGCTCACAAAAAGCTGCACCGGCGACGGCAACGGCAACGGCCAGAAACAACAAAAAAAAGCGAGCGAAAACAAAAATTAAATTAATTAGAAATAAATATTGTGCTCACGCACGCACACACCGGCAGGCGTGTGTGTGTGCGTAATTAATGCAATTCACTTTAAAGCGTATCGAAATGGCAGCCACAAAAAACAGCAACAACAACAAGATCAACTCAAAAACTTAGCGCCCAAGCACAAAAGCAACTGTAAAAATTGCAAATGAAACAACATTTGTTGAATATTTTTATTCCTTTTGTCTTTTGTTATTTTTGCGTTTTCTGTTGACTTTATACACTTTTGTCGCCTGCACCAAACATTTTTGTTGCGTTATTTTTGGCATTGTTTATTTGCATAGATTGCAATAAGTTAACTATTTTATTTATGTTTTCGAGCTGTTGAAATAGCTTTTTATTTATATTTGTTTTTTTTTCCTATTTTCTTTCATTTGAAAATCTCTTAAATCCCATAGAAAAAACCCCCAAAAATATCTCGTATACGCACAGTGTGCACAGCGCTTCTTCAAGTGCAAACACACACATACACACAAGAGCTAACACCTCGTGTTAGTTAAGCAAATTTGACAGACACTTGGCTACTTGAGGCATTCAAAAACTTGTGTATTGCACTTAAATTAAATTTGACGTATGCGAAAATATTAAGGGTATGCCTGCATACAAAGTAATCATTATTTCTCCTCTTAATTAAATAAATACGTATTAAAAAGTGCCAAAAAAATGTGATAAATAGTTTAAAAATTAAACAATATTTATCTCATTCGATTTACAGTTTAACTAACTGCTTATCTTAATATCAAAAAGTTGTTTTTAAATATTTTCCATGGCAATCCTCTATTAAATTAGTTAAAATATATTTTGGTGACATTGACTAAATTATTATCTACACCTACTCATTTAATATAATTAAAGCCACATATAAATAGATTGTAGACTCATAGTAGTCAATGCCTCGAGAATGACTATAATCAAAAGTCAAAGCCAATGGCAATGGAAACAAAAAATTTTATAAAATTGCCAACGAATTCTTAACTTGGCTAAAGATATACATTTTTTGTAATTATTGTGTGAGTTCAAGCTTCTTATTTTGATTGCCGATTGACTAATTGGTTCACAGAACCCAAGAACAAAACATCAAATGATGTTTGATTAACTTGTAATTCCTTGACTTCTTGGGACAACAAATAAAAAATATCTATTCATTATGTTAACCAATTTCATCATGATTTTTCATTTGTATAAATTAAATTTTAATGTTTGATTTATTTCTAGATTTTTTAGATTTTGGATAAACGAATGCAATTTAAAATCGAGAAATTTCACTTTTAATCGGTTGCATGTGCCAAACTTAGTATAAAATACAACTTTAAATGTTATTCTGAGGGGGTCAATTTTTTCAATAATCAAGCTAAAATGGACACAAATTTAGACATGTAAAGTTCTCGAATCTATTAGTTTTACATGTATATCTAAAGTACCGATAAGGTTTCCATTAAAGTTAAGATTTCAATTATAGATACAATTTCCGTATAATCACAAAACAAACATATTTCTTAAGAATCAAAAGCGCAAAATTCTTATCAATATTGATTGTAAAAGTGTAAAAACAGTTTGGTGAACTTATCAACATTTCTTTTATCTTTTAAATGGTTTCTTACAATTCACAATATAAATATAGCAATCTATGAACAATAATGTGGGTTCAGCTAAAGGTTTATTTGTGTTAAAAATAACTTTTACAGAAGTGTGGATAGAGATAGACGTCTTGAAGTAAAAGAAAAGTACCCCAAGCTCAAGTGCTTTAAATTCCATAAGTCTTAAATATATAGCCGTATATATAAATAAAAGATGTAGCTACCGTTGCTATCAGTGAAACAAACCAATGCATTTTAAAATTTTATTTTTATGAGGTGGGGGCTGCTGCTTATCGAAGTTTTGTGGCCCAACGACCTTGACAACATTAAGGTTGTGTGTCTTTGGGGTGTTCGTTGCTACCTTAACTATTATTGTTGTTGCTGTCGTTGTTGTTGTTGTGGGGGGCGTAACGCTAATTGCAATTAGGCTGCCTGCATTGACACGACACGTGCCCAGGCGCAAAAGAGATAGCTATGGAAATTAAAATAGCTCTATAGCAAACAATACTTAAGACAAAAACAAGAAAAAATAGTCCCTTTTGAAATGCCGAAGTTTAAATACCCTAAACAGGTATATATGACATTTATATATTTATATGTTCTCTTATAAAAAAACTGATTTACGACTATATGATATAGTAAGCCGATATTGATAAGATTAAATTCATATGTTAGGAACAAAGTGGCCAGTTTTTTGTGGATATATTTTTTAATTCATATGTTGCTCGTTTAGCAGCTCTATGATATAGTATGTGTATGTTGTCCTATATTTTACAAGCGAATTGTAGCTGGGAACTGCTGCTTTTAGTTAGATTATTTTAAATAACAAAAATGTTTTTAATATTTAAAATACGTCTCCGTCCATTTTTTCCTTTAGCAATATACTATGTATATTATTTTTTTCAAAAAAAAACCAATATAAGATATCTTTGAAAAATTGAAGATGAACGAATTTAAATATATCTACAAATTTAATTCAAAAATTAAACTACCCTCCAGATAAATTCTTGAAAAACAAGGGAACACAAACAAAAGGTGAAAATATATTTATTTTAGTTTTGGGGGCTGCTTCTAAGGCTTGAAGCCAAAAGCAAAAAGCGAATTCCTTTTGGGGTATGTGTGCGGCATGTGACTTGGGGCGTTAACTAAAATGTATATAAATATATAAATTACGTTCTAAACTAAAGACAGCAGCAACAACAATAAAGGCAACTGCCCGGTCGTCCGTCTGTTTGTCTTTTCTTGTCTGAGTTGTCTGCGTGTTTTGCGCAGAATAAAAAGACCTTGCTTTCGATTTTCAAAAACGCACATACACCATACACACACACACACACACACACTCGGGACAGTCACACTCAGTCGCACACACAACAAGAAACGTTTAAATTGCTATTTTATGCACTGAAATCTGACTATGGAATACCAACAAACCAAAATCGCAAAGAAAAATTAATATTAAAAAAAAAAAAATAAAAACATCAGCAGCCGAGCAAAAAACACAGCAACAACAACTTTTTGATAGATACAAAGCAAAGTCATTTATAAATTGTATCAATGCTTATTTTGCCCCAGTGACACCCGCACTGCCGCCCTGCCACGCCTTCAACTTTGCTCTCAGCAAGACCCAAGTCCAAGCCCAAGCCAAGCCAAAAAGTACAACAACAACAACCAGAGCCACAGCAGCAGCACCAAAAGCCACATCAACGTCGACGTCGACGTCGTCAGCACGCTTCAGTGCGCTGGCGTCGACGTCGGCAGCGAGCGTCAGCAACGACAGAAATCGTTGTCGTTGACGTTGTTCGTAGAACTTGTTGGCCAAAATGTTTTAGTTTAAATACCCTGCACAAACTAAAAGCCATAGCGAGCATATATATACAACTAAAGCTGACAAACTATCTATCATAATAGTCGATAATTATCGATCGTTAAAGAAATTTGGTATTAAAAGTTTAAGGCCATTACGATTTGGTAGAACTCGAAGATAAGTTGGCAATTATCGATATATTGTTATGGATATTTATAAGGCAGTCAAACAAGAAAGTCTTATCATACGATAACTATCGATGGAAATGCCAATTAGCCAAAATAATTTACAGCAATACCAATGTAGCTGAAGCTAAAACATCGATACTCTAACACTGCTTGTAAGTTATCGATAGTGTGAATTAGAAGATAAATAAAAAGATAGAAAGACTATTTGATAGTATCTATTTGTAGTAGCAAATATACATATATGTAAAAGTTGTCTAGTAAATGCAACTACAGCTGAAAAACGATACATAAATTTCAGCCATTCTATAATTATCGTTTATCGATTTTTATAACATTGCTTCAATACAATAGAACATAAAATGCTGTATATTTCTACATATTTGATTTTATCTTTCTCTCTCTCTCTCTCTTAATGGATTTTCTCTATTTCTTTTCTCTTGCTGAATTTAATTATTTCTATCTATTTTTATAGTTTTATCTTATTTTAGTTCTGCTTTGAATTCTTAAAGTTAAGATATTTGCTTTACATTTGTGCTTGTAAGTTTCCAAACAAGTTAAACAATTTTTCAAGCCTATATACACATCTTAGCATTACAGGGTATGTGCAAGTTGAGCTATTAGCTCGTGTACCTGTTTACATTTAACTCGTTGACTTGGCTGATCGGTTGGTCGATTGGTTTGTTGCTTGCCATCGAGTTGCTCTTGGTTTGCCCTGTTCGGCCTATGCCAGGTTAAAAAAAGACACCTTTCAAGACTGGTTTAGTTATTGACTGCACACACACACACACACGCACACAGCAGTTATAGTTGTTGTGTGTGTCTTTGGCTGGCTTCGTGTTACAGCTCATTTGCTGCGAGACTTCTAAAAGGCACCAACTAAGCACAACAACTAATTCTGGACTGTAAGTGTATGTGTGTGTGTATGTGTTTAGTTGGGTGTTGGCTGCCAGCTGTTGTTGTGTTTGTTGTTGCTGTTGCTGTTGTTGTTATGGTTGCAATTGCCAACAAGTTAGAAGAATGTCGTTTATTGTTGACTGAATGCAAAGTGAATTGTTGAAATGCCTCAAGTTACCAAGCGAGCTGGCCAAAAGGGAGTGTATCTTGTGTCTGCTGATGGGTTTGTTTAGGCCAAGAAGAAGAGTCGGAGTGCTGAGGATTTAGCCAAAGAACCAACTCAGGCAGCAACAGCTGCGACGCCTTTTTGTTTCTTTTTGTTCGCAGGCTTTGGAATTATGTAAGAGACACGTTAATTACATTGGCTTTATGCAAGAATTTCAACTGCAAAAAGTGAAAGTCAACAGCCACAACGACAACACATGATTTTATATATATATCTATATGTATATATACATTTGTATGTATTTGTGCATTACGTATACGCAACGCTGCGCCGTCGTGAATTGTCTGCCGCTTGGGGGCGTCGCGTTTTAGCCAGCTTTTGCAAAGACACGCGCATCCAGAATTCCGGACACGTTGCCAAACAAATTTACGACCTAAAGAACGAAAGGCCAACAAACGTGTAACAACAACGACAACAGCCAACAACAACGACCTTAATTCTGTGGCAGCCACACATCGTCAAGAAACGACTCCAAGGGCAGCGACAATGCTGCATGCACTCGACTTATAAACATACTTAAAGGTAAATATATGTATATATGTGTGTATATATAAATATATATATCATATGCAACTGTGCTACACTTGAAGAATTTAAATATCCACTGTGATGTAATTTAGAACATAAAAGAACAAATTATCTTCTGTAAGGAAATAATAACTAAAGACAGTCCCATATAGTTGCTACGAAGTTATATGCCTATATGAGAATTTAAGACGAATTCGTTTAAACTTTTATAAAAATACATCAGCTATTTTAGCTCACGGTTCAAACGAGTGTTTCGCATTTGGGTTCGGTTCATGAGCCTGGTTTTTCTCATTCATGAACCCAGGTTTTGGTTCGACTCTGGGTGAGGCCCCTTTTTATAATATATAGTTCATGGTTATGACTTAGCTTATGGTTGCTTTTTTCTATTTTAATTGTTGTAGAATATTACAAAAAAAAATTTTTATCTGTTAAATAATAAACATTGATGAACCAAACCTTTTTTTAAATAATGGTTTGGTTTGGGTTTATATTTAGCTGTCTTTTTTTCAAGCTGGTTCAATTGAGAGTTCGGTTTAAAATTTAAAAATTATGGAGGTTCCGCGTTCGAACCGATTTGGTTCAAAACTGTATTGCAGCCTTCATTTTAAATCTTTCAAATGATAAAGAATTTGTTGGCAAGTGTAGCTCTTGTCGCGGCATCTGTGGCATACGCTCACTTTACAGGCGCATTATTAGAATGGAACTGGTTGCAGCTGCGGCTGCTGCATTTGCCATCGTCTGAATTGTGTCCTAACACTTGGCGCAACGCCTCCGTGGCATGCAGCCTCCGTTAGGCGGCGTTAACGAGCTCGTGCGGCTGCCACAACAACGCACAAGAATTGCCATGAACCAATTTGATAATACACACACAACACACACACAGCACACACAACACTCGCACACACACGCACAACAATTATTTGCTGCCGTTTTTTGAGGCTCAACGCAAAGAAAAAAAATGAAAAATAAATAAAAATTGAAAGTTGCCGCCAACATTTTGTGGCGTATTTGAAAACTTAGCGAAGCGTGAACACGTGAACAAGCTGAACAAAAACATGAAAAAAATAAAATAAAATAAGACAAAAAACAGTAAATTATGCCATATAGGAGCCAAGACTCCACCCCAATGCCCCCCGCTTGGCCCGCGTCTTGGTAACTCGCTCAACAAATGACCGTGAAATTGATGTCCTGTCGCGTTGCTGGAGTCAAAGCGTCATGGTTAAAGACCCAAAAAAAAAATGGGAACAAACAAGTAGAAAAAAAGTGTTATGCAGAAAACTGCACGACTAGCAGATTCCCAGCATTACGTTTAAATTTATTGTTACAACTTTGAAGTCAACCAAAAAGAAATGTTCGCATATTGTTTGAGTTACACAATCAAAAAAAGTTAAAAGCTGCTTTTAGTGTAAAGTGTAGTATAGCTACAGTCGTCTTTATCGACAAGATGTGAAAACGTACATTAGAATATTATAAATTTAGTTTACAAATACCAAATTTATTACAACCGACTCTTAAACATATGGACAGTCCAAATTGGAATCCTACGTTGCATAACTTAACCTTGATAACAGGGTGTATACAAACAAATAATACGTCAGCTAAGAATCTCGGCAAACAATTTCCTGTCTGCATTTCGTGTGGGCGAGTGCAAAACTGTTGGCAAAATTGTTGATAAGCATTTAATGTTTATCAGCATGAAACACACACAACACCGACACAACAAACACACAAACACACTTGACTTAACTTGATTGAGAGTCCTCCGTATTGCCAGTCTATTTACAAATTGGCATCTAAAAATAGCCAACGCTTGCGTAGAACCCGCCTGCATTCACGTACTTTTTCATGGTGTGGGCAAAAAATATAAAAAAGGAAAAGCGCAAAACCAAAATAGAAAAAGAAAACTAAGTCAAACAGTTGGAGCAATGTTTAGCGAATAATGGAATACGCTTAAAAGAGACAAAGTTACCTTTAGTTAGTAGTATTCGATGTAGATATATTAATCAATATAAATTATCAAACACTAACCCAATATAAATATATATCATAAATTATAATAATTTAATAGACCTCTAATAATACATTTATTAAATTGAACCCAATTCCAATTATTTTTAAGGTTTCACATTATGTAATTATGATAAATAGTCAATTTAAAATGGCTTAATTACACACCAGATAAAAGATCGCTTAGGTATTTCAGGCTTTTCCAGCTAATCACAAAGCATATTCAAATTGGTTACATTGTAAAAGGCCAATGAGCGAAAAAGAAGGAAAAAAAAAGATTTTACATAATTCATTTAAAAGTCGTACCATATTTGCATATTGTTTTTTTTTACACAATATCCAATATCCATCAACAGATTCCCAAATATCTCGACTAATTTTATGCACAGGTAGTTAAAGAAACCTGATTACCAGTAATAAATACTGGTTCCAAAAGGTCGGACAGCTATTCATGTTTGATGTTTACTTAAATAAATAAATAAATACTATAATGTTTTATTATTATTAAAAAATAATTGATGTCTTGCCTAAATATTACAAAATTATTAATAATTTACAATGTTGCTTTTAAAAAGTTTAAGAAAAATATATATTTAGCTCAAGACTGCTTCACCATTGTTAATTTCGGATTCCGAAACCTTTCGACATTGGAACCAGTTATAATAGTTATAATATAATATATAATATAATAGACAAATAATTTCCGAAAATGATGAACAAAATAATTCTGGTGATAGAAAATCATAAAATATTTTTATAAAATATTTTTTGACATGAAATGTGCAAATGAAAATAATTCATTTCCAAGTGAACTCTCTCTCAAGAATAATTATTATCGGTTTTTGCGCTTGTAAGTTGCTTTTTTAGGTCTGGAACCAATCTACTATTTTTCCATTCAGCCAATATCTTTCCTTACGCATTTTTTGAGAACGTTTCTATCGTGTAAATAGAGAGTTAGCTGCATTTTGTTTATTTTCTCTAAGTAGCCTCCAAACCGAAAAGTTTTGAGATGGAACCAGCTTTCGAAAGAGCATCAACAAGTGCTTTTGGGGCTTTGGCACGCACACACACAAGTAGGAAAGAGGCTCCCGAGGAGCTGCTTAAGACGCACAGCTCTCATCGACAGCTCTTTGACGCTGACGTTGATGACGCCAGCCCGTCAGCTAAGAAAGCTCCAATGATGCTTGTTGTAATGAAAAATCGATGAACCGGCAATGGCACCAGCTCCAGCTCCAGTTCGGTGGCTCGGCAACCACTGGGCAGCCGACAGGCGCCCACGCCCAACCACCAGGAGGGCTGGGCAGGAGGATCCCGGCTGGAACTACACACTCTTGTGGTTGCTCTCTATGGGTGAGTGGAAAATTAGACGCTTGGAGAGTGAGCTGCATACATGCGGCATGTGGCGTGTAGCATGTAGCATGTGGCGGCGACTGGCGCCTGTTAAGGCAATGGGCGTGGCGCCCACATGGCGTCGTCGTGGGCGCGCGCATGACCAGCCGCACCACCGGAAACATGGCGTTCAATTAAGTGCAATTTAAGCAAACGCTGGTAAAAAGTGGGGGCGGGCGGGGTGAACAGGGTCACAATTGGCCATACCGGTTGTCAGGCCAAACTTCAACTAAAAGGTTATCTCATACGACACCAACGATATCTAATCAAAACGAGCATATGCCATAAACGTAAAGGATTAGAAATAAGCGATTACCTTCATTGTGGAGCCTGCGTTGAACGGTGGGTGGTTGGGTGGAGGTTTGATTGTTTGACGCCCACGCAAAATCTGGCACAGTGAAAATTACGCATGCTGACGTCATTGTGAATGAGTCTGCTCGAAGCTTCCACATGCCGCAAACTGCGTCATTCATTCATCCGCCCCGCACAACACACACACACACACACACATGCTCACACACCCAATTGTCGTAGGTTTGTTTTGCACTAGGGTGGCAGCAAAAGCCCGCCTGCTGTACGCTTGCCTGCATTTCATTCATAAAAATTTCGCCAGAGTGGAAGAGAGAGCAAAAAGCGCGCAAAAACAGTAAAGCGAGAGAGTACAAAAGCCAGAGTGCTCGCTCGCACTCTCTCACAAATGCCGAGTCCTTTGTTGACCTTTACCAATGCGCAAGCCCTAAGTGTGAGTGCAGCAGCAATAGCGGCAACCAAGTTCGAGTGAAAGCTCAAAGCTTAGCACAAGAACTGCGCAGTATTCGCAACATGAGTGATGAGGAAAGGGGGCGTGGACGAGTGTAAGAGCGTAAATATGATGAGAGCATTAGTTAGAGGTGTGGGTGTGGATGTTGCTGTTGTCGTTGTTGTAGCTGCAATGTCAAAGCCAAAGAGCAGAGTCAGTCGGTCAAATGACCTTTAAGGCACCAATTTAATGCCTGTTTGTGGTCAGGTCTTAGATTTAGACAAGCAACAGGAGAGCTGCAGCAGCAGCAGCAGCAACAGCTGCAGCAGATACGAAATCCAATCAAACCATATTGTTGCATGGCAAGCAGCTCATAAACCGTTCAGTTTATGTGCCAAGCCGAACCACAGCGTCGCAGCGTCGCAGCGACGGCGACGGCGACGCCGACTGCGGCTGTTATCGAGAATTGACAAGCGTCTCACAAACGGGCAGCGGTAAGCGGGGCGAGCTGGAGGAGGGGAGCAAGCTCGCATTTGATTTCAAGGTTGACTCGAAATGTCAAAATTGCAGATGCGACGCCAAATGCGAATCAAGTTTGCACCTTGGTCGAAAAACGAGATGAACGTTAAGAAAATCAAGACGTAAACGTAAACGAAAACGAGACAAAACGAAATGAAACAAGTTCCCAAAGAGCATTAGAACAAACACACGACGAACATACCAAACAACAACAATTGATAATGATAATATAATATCAATGATGATGATGATGATGATGCGCAACAGTCAGTTTCTGGCTGGCATTCCAAACCTTTTCGATTCGTTGCGAGAGAGAGAAGACAAACTGACAAACCCGTATTATAATTTATTGTGTAATGAATGCAATGAATACCAACAATAAATATAACAATAACAGCAGCAACAACAACTGCGACAATATGTGAGGCAAGAATGTGAAAAAAGAAAAAGAAAAGAAAAATATCGAACGACTTGCGCTTACCATAGAAAACGGTTATTTGAAAATGTTTCGAAAGTAAAATCAATATATTTTACGTTACATTCAATATTTATAAGAAATTAGAAATTTGTATTTCAAATTATAAACCTCTAACTCTTTCTTTGTATGAAATTAAAAAATTTAAATTAGAAATCTGTTGAATAAATCTTAAGGGGTCTTTGTTTCTATACGACCGATTAAAAAATTGATTATGTAATTTTTAATTAAAGCACTTTCTTCAATTACATAGGCTTTACAAAAGCTAGCTTTTTAATTTATTTATTTATTTTTTATTTAGTCATATTCCTTACTCCCACACCGCGCATAGCTCGTGCTCACTCCCACAGTCTACAGGGTATCATGCGACAAGTATGCGACGGTGGCGGCGGCTGCGGCTCAATGCAATAAGCAAATCATTTGCAAATAAACAAAAACAAAGCAAAGCAAACACAAAAGGCAAACTCAAATGAAATATACAAAATACACAAACAATGTACCGTTGCTTTTTAAAGCAGCAGCAGCAGCGGCAGCAGCCGCAGCAACCACGACAAAGAACAGCTTAAGCAAGAATAGCAACAGCAGCCACAGCTTTGAGTATGACTTTCAAAAAATGAAAAGCCCAAAAACAATTTTTAAGCAAGGCAAAAACAAAAACACACGCATTGGAGAGGAGCCTAAACATTGGAAGCAACTTAATGGAAGTTTAATGGAAGATTGATGGACGTTGCTGCTCTGCACTCTTCACACCTAGTGTGCGTCTGTGTGTGCGTGTGCTGCGACGCTAATGTAGTTGATTTTGGGCCCAGGGCTGGTCCAGTTAAGCTGATGCAAATTCTGTGCTCGCTGCACAAGTCACAACCTGTTGAAGAGAACGAGGAGGTGTGTGGGGGGGAGGTGCATAGTAGGAGTTGCCCATGCGCTGCGCTCGTGGTCCACAAAAGCCATTCGAATGGTATAAAATGCAGCTCAGTGTGCCAGTCAGTCAGTCAGTCAGTCAGTCAATGAGTGAGTGAGCGAGCGAGAGAGCGCAAGTGTATGAGTGAGTGCAAGAGAGAGGGGGAGAGAGAGCTGCACTGAGCTAGTCGTCAGCCAGCTTTGCTAGTGGTTCTATGCACCACTCGTAGCCGCTGGCTGCTGTCTCGAAAAAGTGAATGTCCACCAAAAGTCCTTGAAACCTGAAACCGATCTTTCCAGTTTACGAGCTGAGTGCAGTCGCCACTGCTGCTGCCGTTGCTGCTGCCTCAACTTGCCAGACAACGAACTCAAAACTTGGACTTGCTGCCAAGATGCTGTTGCTGCTGCCATTACTGTTGCTATTGCTATTGCTGGCCCAGACCAATCCAATTCGACACAAACCAATCCAATCGAATTCAATTTGAGACTACTGTAATCCTTCAGCGAGCACCTGAACAAATTACAACCGGAACACTGCAAGAAACTAGGGTGTTAGAGCTGTGTCTTGAGTCTAGAACGTATGAGAAAACAATTTCAGCTGGCTATAATTATGGAGTCTACTAAGTATTTTAAATACCAATTTTTTTAAATAAAACAAAGTACAAAAAACTGAGTTATAATAATACTTTAAGCTGGCTTCAAAATAATTCACAAGTTTTTCAAAGAAAGAATTCAAGAATCAGATTATCGCTAGATTAAAAAGAAAAACTTATAAAAATCTATAGAAGATTCCCACACAGAACTTATCACAGATGAACTTTACAAATGAATCGAAAAACTTAACATTTTAGAAGTAATCTCTATTTGTGGATGGAGAGGTAAGAAACAACTAACTAGCTTATTTTTGTGAGTTTGTGTAGTTCATAGTTCGACTTATAGAAATAGACGCAAGAAAAAGTGAACAAATGATTAAATACTTTTTAAATGATATTTGAATTGCCATCAATTTTGCACAGTGTTCCTGTCAAGAATTTGGGTTGATTTTGGGTGCGGCTCGCGATGGAGCATAAATTATATAAGAATAAGAATATAAATAATATTATATAGCGCCCCGTACAATAGAGAGATTACAAGGCATATGTGTATAAAGAAATCCTTTCCAACCGGATCTGTGGGCGGGGACGTCTCACATGTAGAACCTCTAACCATATATAAAAAAAATAAAATACTATTAAAAAACCGAGACACGAAATAAAACCCCGTCGCACCCCCTTCCAGACGGTGCAAAAAGCCAAGCGTAATGCGATTACAAAACACCCAAAAAGCAAAGCGAAACAATTAACCGAACGAGTCTGGGGCTATACGTAAAAATTTGTATCTGTATCTGTGTTTCAATTTAACGAGCGTTACAGATAAATCAAAGCGCCGTTGTTTTTGTTTTTCTTTTTTTTCCTTTTGGTTTTTTTTTTATTTTTGTCCAAAAACTGAAACCGAAAGCTGGGGCGCTGTCCGCTAACAGCCACCTGCATTGGATTGACATTGAAGCTGTTTGGTTATTGGATTGTATTGTTGTTTTTTTCTTTATATATATATATTTTTTATTTTAATTTTTTGTTGCTTTTTGTAAGACCAAACCTACAAGTGTCTTGTTGTTGTTGATGTTGTGGCTGCTGTGGCCTGCCTTTCATTTCTTGCAATTGGCGTTTTAATTTGCCCACTTCACCGAGCTATACTCGCGCTGCATACCTGTCTATATCTATGCAGGCAAATTTAATCAGCTTATGTGTGTATATATATGCGTTAAGTAAATGCTTCGAAAAATAATTATAATTGTAATCAATAATAATAATAAAAACAAACGAACAAACACTCGCGCCTAATGCAAATTCAGATCAAGGGAACTGAGATATATAAAGTAAGAAAAAAAATAAATTTCAAGTTTTATTAAGTAATTATGGTAATTATATAGATAAGATATTCATTAAGAGTTCTTTAGATATTATATAAATCACTTATATAAATATTAATGACTTATCACACATACATACACATAAGTGAGAGTTTTAAGCTTAAAAAAAAATATTAATTTTATTCTATCTATCGAAAGTTTTAGACTTTCAAAAGCTTTTGGCGGCACAGGTTAAGCTCAAGCTGATGAAAGTGCTGATAAATCCAAGAGTTGTGCTTATCTTTATGAGTTTCCATTAGCTTAAGCTGTGCTCTCACTTTCAAGCACTCCAGATTAAATTAGAGATTTAAGATACAAGTTGCTGCACCGACAAATGTTTAGAAAGACGTAAGAAAGAAAGGTTTAGTTTTAATTGTACTTAACGGAATCCCATTAAGAATATTATTTTTACCCCTATACATTTTTTCAGCTTTTTATGTATCCATCCAACCGTTACTATATGTATCCATCAATCCATTCATCTATCTATCTGTCTTTCTGCTCAAATATCTATGAATATATTAGCAATAACCCTTTACTTTTACATATATTTTTATTCATCTTTCTAAATATCCAGATATTTATCGTTTATCTGTTGAGCTATTTATTTATTGTCTATTTATATTTTCATTCATCTTTCCTTTGTTTATCTATCATCTTTTCATCCATTAATCGAAATAAACGTTTTTATCTATTTTTTATGATCTATCTAGCTTTCGTTAAATGAAGTTTACCTAAAAACAGAATCAATTTGTTTAAACAATTTAATTTGCTTAAACTAAGCTCCTTTAACTGGAGCTAAACATCTAGTTCTCATGTTTATTCTCACTTATATTTACTTTTCGAAAAGAAATAGCATTATAAAAGCCAATTAGAAGCTTGAAATACCTAAAAGCCAGGCACTTAGCTTGGAAATACCCATAATAAAGTAAACCTTAATTACTTCAGGCACAACGAAAACAAACAACAAGAAACATGAAAACAAAAAATAAACAGAAAAAAATTTGGTATAAGGTCTCTCAGGCGCATACCAACCAAGGCATCAAAATCGCACCACACTCGAGTGGTCTTTCGGTGCTGTTGTAACCCACAGCAAATAACTCTATAAAACTTTATGAAACTCTGTGTAAATATGGCATACTATATGTTTGGTATGTGGACAAGCTTAAGAAAGAAGCCGCCAAAATGACGCTGGGCAAGGTGAAAACATATATATATATATATATATATATACTAGATAATGCGCCATCAACTAGTGACTAAAGTGCTCAAGATTTGTGATTATCATGGAGGAGACGCTGACAAGTTCCTAGAAATGAGCCAACGGTTCACAAATAAACCAACCAATGCAAAATTACAGCTCATTTGCTTTAAACCGAATTCGGTATATCCTGCAAACTTCACCAAATCAGTCAATTAATTTTGTTGGGTGTATATTGAATTTATCTTTGATCTGACTTAAGTTCTAAGCCATCTTTCTATATATTTATCCCAATGATATTCAATTTATAATCTATTTACCTATCTAACTCTTCATTGAACCATCTATATATTATTAATAAGTTTAACTATTCAGCTAACTTTCTATCAATCTATTCATCGTTTTAGTAGTCAATTTATTTAACTAACTAAAATTGTATGTAACTCTCAATGCATTTATTTAAGTATATTTATTTATCTATTTATCATCTATTTTCTTAACCACCTCCGTCGTCATATACTACCCCATACGATATAGTTTTAAATTTTTACCTTGATTACGTTGCAAAATGGTTTACATTTACCATGACATAGCAAAAATACCCACCGTTAGAGTATAGCAAATAATGCTGACAGTTATTGCAGTATATAAACAAGATAGTGGGGTATGTGTAGAACGACCTTGCCGAAGGCAGTCTTCCGAACTCTTCCAACTCTTTATTTTAAGCTCTTTTTCAACACTTCATGGCAAAATATTAAAAAAAAAAAAAAAAAAAAAAAAACAGTCGCAATAAAAATTAATGCGCAAGCGTAACTGAAAAATCGCTTAAAAAAAATAAATAAATAAAAAAATATTTTTTGTCGAATTCTTTGTTGTTTGGGTTTCTCACATACTTATGGAGGTTTTTCAATGGAAGACACAACACAATAGCGGAACAAGGCGAATGATTTGGAGTAAATACGCCATTCATAAGTGGATGCCACAGATATGTGTATATAGATACATACGTATAGATACATGCAAACAATCTTAAAGATACACAGAGTTATTGTAGTAGATATACATTTGAACTACGTTTAAGCGATGCTCGAAACAAAACAAAATCTTTCCAACATCCGCATTCTACGTGACGCTCTAAAAAGGTAAACAAATTGAGCAAAACAAAATTAAATTTAAAAAAATAATAAATTTGATTAATAGTTTTGTTGAAGTTTTATTTCAATGTTAATTGAAGCATTAGCACGTGACTTCTCTCCCCCTTTCCAGGGCTGAGAGAAAGAGTGAGAGAAGTAGAGATAGAGAGAGAGATGAATCAGTTAGTTAGAATTGCCCTGACGTTTGAACTCAACAATACTTAAAGCCACATCGAGCAAATATAATTGCAGCGCACTTATAAAACGATTCGATGAAATTGAGTTTGAGAATTCGAATTGATAATTATAAAAACACAAAAATCAAACTGACAACTCGACATGTGTAGCTGTCAGTTGAAAACTGCTGTTATATAGAGATTGTAGGCAACAGCTTTTCAAGTGTACTCATCAGGGTAAATGACGCTCAACAATTATCAGCCTCGACTATGTTTAGTTTTTTATGGTTTCCATTAAATAACTGTGTAAATAGTTCGATATTGAATGTATTTAAACGTATTGGTTAGGTTGTGCATGTATTAGTAAGCTTTTTTGCTTTGCATGTCAACGCCGAGCTTTATAAGTGTTCTCAACATGTGTGTGATGTGAACATGTGTAGAAGCTCTTACAATATTAGAAGCAATCTGAGCAAAATATATTTTTATCTATATACAAATTAATACACAAAATATTTTTTTGTTAAGCAAAAAACCAAGTTAAATGTCAATTGATAACAATCTAAGGAAAGACCTGTTTAAATATATATATTAGGAATATTTTATTTTATGCAAACTTCAGTTACACAACTGTACAGACCATCGATACGATCGGCTGGCCCAGTTCGCATCGCAAACAATAATAATAAACATAATTTGGACACATTTGCCTTGTCATAATCGTTTTCAAATTGGCTTCAATTAATTTTAAATATAGTGCTTACGAATTTGGTGCGACTGTATTTTTTTCCCTCCTAATATATAAATATTTTATTTTTTGCAAGTCACAGCTCAAACGCAAAACAAGCTTAAAACATAATAATAAACTGGATAATAGACCGAAATAAGCCCACATACTTATTATTATTTTTGAAATATTCGAATTAACCATTAGTTATTACTTTTTAAAGTTTTTTTTAGGCTTTTTGTTTACCATTTGATTGTTTATAGAAGGAAGACACAATCAAAAATAGAAACTGAGCGACCGAAAATTTCATAATTAGCGGAAGTTACTTGTTTCACACACAGATAACCGCACAATTTACACAAATGTGACATTTTTTCGTTTATTTACGCATCTATTTTCAAAGGTATCTTGTTGAAAAGCAACAATTCTAAGAAATTCGGTTAACAAATTACAGTTGGAAGATTCCATGCGGTAATTGCGCTATCAGTGAAAACACCACAAAAAAAACCAACAAAAAACTTTAAAATTAGTTGGATAGCAAATAAAAAACAACAACAGCAGCAGCTACTTCAGTCCAACTGTCAGACCTGATAAGCCCTTGCACTGATAAGCCTGTGGATGCAAAGCCAGCGCCACAGCCAATGAACTTCACTCCACCGAAAAAAAAAGCTTAAAGTAAAATTAATCAAAATTGAAGTACAACTAAAAGAAAGGGAGAAGCCCTTGAGATGGCCGCGTTGAGCTGTATTGAAATGATTGAATGCTAAGGGCAGGTAACACTCACCGGACTTGGCTGATTGCGAAACAGCAAACGCTTAGGCTACTAATGATACAAGTTTAAAGCTAAAGCTGAACGGTAAGCTACCTAATGCAAATAAAGCTTATTCATAGCTTTAAAATGATTCTTAAGCTAGTTTGTTAAGCTTTTAGCTTAGTTCTAAGCTGTCTAAGGGAATGAAAGCTCACTTGCAGCTTTAACTTAAGCTAATTGGTTAACTATTCAACTTAATTGTAACCAGCTTATATAAAGATATTCATTTTAAGTTTTTATACACTGCTCAAACTTTCATTAAATTTTTAAATATACTTAACTGTATGCAGCTTAAGCAATAAAGTTCGCTTTAAAGCTCAAAAATGAAGATTTAGGATTTTAAATCATTTTAAAGTAAATTAAATTGAACATCCAACTTCACAACAAGCATCTAAAACTTTTAAATTTGCTCAAAGCTTTGTAAAGCCTACCAAAGCTATATCGAAAACAATTCATTTCAATTAAAGCTTTTATATGCTGAACAATGCTTTTCTCTAAATTGTAAACAGCCAAAGCTATCAAGTTTCACACTCTCTTCTTAGGCTCTACACACCCCCGCTGCACTTTTACAGCATACAGTGTTGAAAAGCACACTTATTCGCCGTTTGAAAGTACCGCCTGTTGCTGCTGCTTAACGCGAGGTACGAAACACGCTGCAAGTGCCTTCTTGAGGCTAGTGTCATTGGACCATAAGCTGTCGCATCGATCGCTTCGCTTGTTTTGCTTAAATGTCAGCCAGAGCCGGCTAAATAACGTCAGCCGAGCATAAAATGTTAAATGTCTTTTAAATACCAATCGAAGCGCCCCTTTCGGGGCTCGTGCACAAGAAGCGCCACCAGACAAAGCTTCAGTTTTGAAAGTTTGTGCATAATTATTAATCGTTTTATGGCCGCTAAGTATAATAAAAAGAAAAAAACTAAAAAATGATATAAACACTTTTAAACAATTTACCAATTTGCTAAGAAAAAAAAATCAAAAAACATGTGCGGCCTTCTCGCCTCTGCTTTGTGGCAAACTTGCAACAGCGGCAACTACTTGCAACAACAACAACGACAACTGCAAATGCAACAACGCGACGATTGCAAGTCGAACACAGATTAGGCGAAAAAATTTGAAAGGTGCACACACGAATGCATTGCAAGCATTTTGAACAAAGAACTACAACAACTCTGTCTGTCCGTCTGTTTGTCCCACTGTCTGTCTTTAAGTTTTAAACACAAACATAGGCAAACAACATCGTCAGCAACAACATTGCATGTGGCATGCCTTGCATACATTCGTAGCTATGTGATTAAATTTAGTGTTTAACTGAGTATTCACATCCTTATGTTAAATATTCAAGTTGAATAACAATCGATAGTAAAAGTAATCGATAATTTAGATATTTCTGGCAAGAGTTAAATGTGGTTAAAAGGTCGAAGAATATAAATATAGACAACTAAATTCATTAAGTTTAATTTGGGAGTTAGTTTTTTTTAAGCTGAGTTTTTGAAAAATTTGGCGTTGAAATTTGGTGGTATTGATAATATATAATCAATAGTTTTGATAGCTAAACTAACTTAGTAAAAAGACAATACAGTAAGTCAATTAATTATAAATTCGCTGTCAGAAACTTGATAAAGTAATCGATAACACTATCGATAGCCACTTGATGATTACGAGCCAAGCGCCAACATTGAAGTACGCGTTTAACAAAGTATACATTAGGCCGCTTTTCCTTACAAGTATTAGAACTCATCAAAATATCGATAATGTTAACTATCGATAGAATTTATAAATGCACTGACAATATAATTCTCTTAACAAGTTTTACATCTTAAAGACTATAAATTTATTTACCAAGTTAACGATATTTATACAATTATTTTGAAGGTAAAATTGCATTGGGCCGCCTTAGAAAAATATCGAGCTAAAGTACCATATACAAAATATACAATTAACAAATGCTTAGCAACAAGCACAATATGAACAAATTAGCATGGAATGAATTTCAAATAGTTGTATTATATTAACAACAGCACTGTTTTCCAATTGTAACTCGATAATCTTTATTCCGATATATCCGCACATCGATGATTATCAACACGATTTTCTAATCCGATAAAAAAACGATGTTCATTTTAGATTAACATCACTAGTAGAACGCAACAATAATATGGCGCCATTTTTCATCCAAGAAGATATATTGTTTATAAATAACTAAATTGTTTATAGACTTTCAAGTGGCGTTTTTATGTGGTTCCATTGATAAAGATAAAACTTCAATTTGAAGTTTTCACGCAGGTGCGGCAGAATCAAATTCGTTAGAAATAAAATGAGTTTTTCTTATCATTTTAAAAATTGAAATTGTGCGAGGCTTCTATTCTTATCTCCTATGTCTACTAAGAGACCACAAACATTTCGTTTCACATTCTTTCGAGACCTTATCAGAAGTCAAGTCGTTGCATTTATATATATATACATATATATATATATATATATATATATAACTATATATATATATATATATTGTGTGCATATACAGAGTCTTATTTATTATTGTGATTTGATTATTTGTATTTGGCAAGTAAATAAATACATATAATTATATGGTCGTCTATTTATTTACTCGGCTTATCTTGACTTTATTGTAGCAAACACACAGACACACACATACAGAATGTTGTGGCTGCACAATCCGCCGCATGTCAAGTCGGGTCAAATGGGCTCATTCTCTGTCTTTGCCTCTGTCTTGTTCTTTGTAGTTGTCTTTGTCTTTCGGCTCTCTTTTGTATTCTTATAATGACACTAATTGTGCTCTCATTGTTTGAGCGCACAATGTGGCACGTCTCGCATTACACAAAAGCTTCTAATTAGCTCAATTTGGTCAAAGGTCAAATTAGGGTTCTGTCTTTGCTGCCAGCAGAATTCAAAGTTCTTCCACAAACTTCAGTGCATGGCTTTTTGCTTATTTGCAAGCTTTTAAGCAGAGCTTTCAATTACAGTTTATTCTTTTGCAAAAGTGCTGCCTAGTTTTGGGCTAGCTTGAAAATCAGCTAGAATAGGCTAAAATATTTTAGTGCATACTTTTAAGCCAATGAAATTTTTAAGCTCCAATTTTGATATGATCAAAAAATGTAAAGCAATAAAATTTAGAGTAAATGAGAAATGGTAAGTAGAATTTAAAGGTGTATTAACAGAAGGATATCCAATGGGCAGAAGAATAAAGTAGTATGATTTTCAACAAGTGCACCGCAAATGGTTGGAAAAATACCATATATATATTTACCTACTTATATGAAATGAAATATTAGAGGTTATTTTATATAAAAGAAGACGTAAGGTATGTTAGACATCAGATTTATTATATGAAAAGAAAGGAAGACAAAATCTATATTAGCAAGGCGTATCATTTGGCCCAAAGGGGAGGTAAGGTATAAAGAGGCTATTAGGGTATATTAGTGGATATTTTGGTAATAAATATTAGTAGTGTTCATCAGTAGGGAATATTAGTTAACCTCTTATCAGCGAAATATACGCAATGCAAGCAGGCGTCGGTTATATAATGATTTTTTAAAGAGCACTTTCTAACTACCTCACATATTTTTGCATGCGTAGCCATAAAAAGCCACCACGCTTAACAGAGCTCTCGGACCTGTCCAATTAAAGCCATGTCATTTGCTTTTTGCGCCTTTTCAAGACAATACGCTGGCACTTTTCAGTCTTTGAATAACAAGTGATTGTAAATAATTCTATTTAAAGAGCAACAAATAAATAAAAACAATTTAACAGCTGTCTAACTTGGCACTTTCTAAGCCAAAAAACAAAAAAAAAAAAAAACACTTATGGCCAAATTTGAAGTAGGTAAATATTTTTCAGTTTTGATTAAATATTTTATTATTACACTTCTGCACGGTTTTCATTGTTGATACGGCAGCGCTCCAAAGAGCGTTGAACACGTGATAACAAATTATCATAATCATTATTATTAGCATTATCTGAGTTTCTTTACTTTATTTGTGCTGCTGCTGATTTTTATTTTATTTTTTTTTTGCATTTCCTTAAGCCCATTTCTTGGCCATGTCAGCAAACAATTTGAACGACGCAAATTATTATATAAAAAATAATAATAATAAATGCAAGTAGTAAAATTTTGTTTTTAACGCAATTATCAAAAGGGAAAGCGGGGGGTAACAGCTGAGTCAAACATAGCTCAAAATTCACACACAGCTGCGACTGACGCAAAATAATGAGAAACAATCATCGCTAAAGCTGTGAAAGCTCGACATATAAGATACCCTAACAAGGGGGGTTTTCAAATAAAATATATAAACAAATTATAACTAAATTGCTATATAGCTTATATAAACCAAAAGATTACGTTGACAGATTTTAGTTATCTTTAGGTAACAAGACGGAAACCATGAACTGTATTAAGTAAATGTACCTGACTTATCTTCAGTCTTGGCCAAGTCTTAAACCATAAGCTAATTTGTATGCTATAAAAACCTAACGAACTATATCTCTGACAACTATCGATAACATATCGATAATTACTGTCAGGCTCAAATATACCCTCTTTTGGCCACAAAGTTGCGCTCAAGTTAAACAAAGTGCAAACAATTTGCAAATTGGTAACTAAATATTTACCAAATATGAAAGAGAAAATACAAAGCAATAACAAAAGAAAAGCAAAAACACATTGCCAAGTTTGGGGACGTCATAAATATTATGATATTTATTTATGTTGATATATATTTGAAGCATGTTGATTATTTAAACACAAGTGAGAAAAATAATCCAAAAGGAATGCGCTAACAAATTGTGCTAGACTACCGGACACCCGGCAAAAAAAAATTTAAAATATTTCAAATTTAGTTAAATAACTTCTGTGTCTTTGTGATCTTAAGACATATTTTTAGATAAACTTATCAGAATTAAATATATGTATATAATATATGCAAAATTAAAGTTACAATATCCTAACACGAATTTTAAAATAAATAATTTGTTTGTTTCTTGATTTTTAAAAAAAATTAAGAATATTTATATATTATATATATATATATAATTATAAGGAACGTTTATATATAACAAATTTGTTGTCTCTAGATCGTTTAATGTTCTAATTTCATAGCGATTTTTTACTGGCAACAAGGCATAAACATTATATGGTCAAGTGTTTGTAGAATCGAGTGCAGCTGTGTGTAAAAATTAATTAGTGAAGCATCAGAAATGGGTTTTTGTTCTAAGTGGGGCGTAGGCGTAGCCCTCATTGAGGGTTTCCAGCGAGTGAACCTTATTAGCTGCAAGTTATATTGTTACAAATCATTTATATATAGTATAGTATAGAGAGTATATATACATCTGTGTATATATGCTATACTATTATCGATTGAAGTCGCTTGCTTGACGTAAGCGACAAGTTTCAATATTTGCAATGCCTACCGCATGTGCTTTTGTTTCATTGTCGCTGTTGTTCTTCGTCTACTTTTTTTTTATTATTTGTTTTAATTTTGTTCTGTTTTTTATTATTTCGTTGCAGGCAACAGTCGCAGATAACTAACACAGGGAACATAATTATTTGTATACTATAGAGAGGTAGCGATGCGTGAATCTTTGGCTTAGATAGAAATCGGACGTGAGTACATGAAAAGTCCCCATTTTAATTGATATATTTCCATTTATACAAATATTTATATTTATATAGAATATTTAGTGCCAAGTTTTAGTTGTTTTTATATAGCGACAAGTGTCGCCTGCTTATCTTATCTGCACGTTAGTTCGTTTCCGCTGGCCAGTTGATCAGCTTTTGCCACGTGCTCTGCAGCGTTGCCCCACTGTGCTTTAAAAGCTGTGCTCACGTGAAGAGTGAGCAACAAAGAGAGAGGGAGAGTGTATTAGAAAATAGAGCACCGTGTCTTAAGAGCACACTCGCGCTCACTGGAAAAGAGAGTGCGAGAGCGCGCTTAAATGATTCATGTCTAATTAAAAATAATAATAATTGTGTATTTGGTAAATAAGACCACGAAAAATATGTGTTATGATTGTTTGTAAAGCGTTTTTGAAGGTTGGTTTTTATTTTTCTCTTTTGACAGTTGTTTAAACTTTGTTTCCCAACACTATATTGACATGTTCCGCCCAATGTCTGTCAATTGTGTAAACTAAAAGTGCTTTCTGAACGTTCTTTGTGAACGTGAACATGAACCAATTTGCAGTTTTGTTTCAATTTGCGTTTTCTACTCTCGATTTTTTTTAACAAATATATCCCATATAGCATATATCAGGCAGCAAGTGGTAAAACAAGTTTCCCTTTTCGCATACATTTAGAACTAGTTTTTGGAGTCTTTAAGTTAATCAAACAACCCAAGCAACCAACTGATAGAACTGACGCACATGCTAATCAACGCAGCAGCAGCAGCATTTTATTTTATTTGATTCGATTTTATTTTTGGCTATTTTTCCACATATGCAGATTTTTAGAGACTTGAATAATTAGCATAAATAAAAAATGTTAGACTTTTCTAGCTAGTTGTGATTTTATTTTATTTTTTAAATTTTTTGTTTTTTTGTTTTATCTATGCACCGGACAAAAAACATTCTGTTTGGTTGTTTTTTTTCGGAATTCTTTAATGTCCAAGGCTTTGCAATTTCCGCATTAAAGAAAATATCTATCAATCCAAAGCTCGTCTGTCAAAATCAAAATAAAAATTCGAAATCAAACCCAAAACAAAACAAGATTCAACAGATAGCTGTGGTATGACGAATTTTAAATACCCTTGTTTATATAATGTGATAGAAAACAGTTCTATATAAAACAATATCAAAGAAAAATGAAATTTTTACTGAGGGCGTTATAAGATATAGTTTGATACGATTTTTTTTATTTGGTAAAAATGAAAAATGCTGAGTTTGGTTTCTTGTCCAAAAACATAGTTCTTATGAAAAGACTGCAACTTATGTACTTGCTGCAGTAATAAATTGCAAATTTCATCGACTTAACTGAGTTCTCAGTGCAGAAGAACATGAATGATCGATTTAGCTGTTAATACTGATCGAGTATTTGCATATAAGTATAGCGTGGCAGTTGTCTGTTATCATGTCGTAACTAAACCGAACAAATTTGTTCAGCATGTCGTATACGTAATGCGCGGTATGCACGATCCCTGCTCGGGCGCATTGAGCCTAGTGCAAATATTAATGTAATGTGCAAGTGCAGTGATAACAATAACCTGAGCAGCCAAGCTACCCAAACAAACAAGCGTCGTAATACAATTGCAAGCTAATTGCACAAAAACTTAACTCTGGCAGGGCCAAAAGAAGGGGAACTTTCTCAACACTACTTATATATAGATACTTCTATATAGATAATATTCCACGTACATCAGATTTCATTATGTGATGCAATCTGCATTGAAAATATACGGATGACTAATGACGTACAACAGCAATCATTCACTCTCTTTTTCTATTCTATAACATTCTCTCTCTTTTTTTTCTGCCTTATCACTTAACTGCTTTTGCACCATTAATTAGAACCGCTTCCTTCGGTAGCTGATTAGAAGGAACTTCTCGAATCTTTATGTGGCAACAACATCAACAAAAAAAAAAACAACGCACACAAATGGAAAGTTACAAAAGATTACACTGAATATTGCCACAATTGTTGTGTATCAAGAAGTTGATGTCAGTTTCGTGCCAATTGGAAACTGCATTCCAAATGGGTATCATAACTCTATCATCCAATTTGCAAAGCGTCATAATTCATAAGCCAAGTATACTATATCATTTTATCAATCTGAGAATGTCAGGTGAGTCGTATAAATAACAAAAGAAACAGTGCATACTAAAAATAGTTTACTTTTAAGAAGTGGTTAACATTTAGGTATATTTTATGCGAATTTTGTCGAAGGTGAGTTTTTAAAATGAAAGCTGGGCATTTCTTGAGATCATCCGATCGTGACAGATAAATAAAAGTATAAGAAACGATCCTAAATCATATTCAAAACTCAAATCTTAGATTTAATATATTTCTATTGCAGCTTTTGCGAACTAGTTGATTTTTAAACTAGATGAATTTAAGAAATCTACAATCTTCGGAGATTTCTAAGTTATAGTCTTTTTAGATGTTGGATAAGAATATTCTTTTTATTTTATTTAAATAGAATAAAACCCCGTCAAGCTACTAATAGACAGCTACAAAGATCATTAAAATCTAATTTCAGCTTGATAAAAGCTTAATAAATACTCAAAGAATAAGATCAGAGTTTTGTTATTGATTCTAACTTGAGTATAATCTGAATTTTTTATATCATTTGATCTCTATCGATACACAAGAAAATATAAATTATGGAATAACGAAAATTACAGAAAAATTCAACTAAATACAATTCTGTTTGATCACCTTGATGAACCTCATTATAAAAGAAATAACTCTTTTTTCTTGACTGATGCAAATAAGAATATTCTCTGCTGATGAGCCTCAACTCAAAATAATATACAATCTCGAGATATTGCTCAAAAGATAAGAGAGTATTTAAAATACTTGCGACGAATATTCTTCAACTGGGAATGAGACAAAAACCCAACCAGCCAGCCAGCAATAAAGATCGTTAAGTTCTGATTGCAGATCGATAAAAGCTTAATTAAAACTTAATGAACAAGTTATAAGACGCTCAATCTCAAATCAAGCTTAACTTAAGTGACTTAGGTATAATTTATACACATAAATATAATTCTAATGGATCCTTCGATCGATCAACTCACCTGCATTATGGGATAGGCGACGCGTCCTTTGCCGAATCGTTCGATGATGGTCAGCTTGCTGGCGCTGGCTATAACGCCCGCAATGTTCGATGAGGAGAGCACGGGCCGCAGCGGCTGCACAATGGGCACAAAATCACGATTACGTTCCGCAAAACTGCGATCAAATGAGTTACGGCGATCGCTCTGCGAGCGTCTATAAGACACATTGCTGCTGTTGTTTCTGTTGCTGCTATTGCTGCTGTTGTTGTTGCTGTTGGTTGTTGCTTTGGTTGCATGTTGTGAGATGCCCATGTAGGATTTGGATTTACGATATGGAATGCCCGCACAAACCAGCTGCACCTGCTGTTGATCGTTGCTGCTATTGCTTCTGTAGCTGATGCTGCTGTAGCTGCTGCTGCTGGCCTCGGAGCTGGCGCTGCTGCTGTTGGAGGCGCAGCTAGGAAGCAACAGACCGGGCAGCACGGCGGGTTTCAAGCATTTGGCGCAGGGCACGGCCAAGGCGGCGGTTAACAAATCGGCGGGATTTACTTTGCTTGCCAGTTCGCTGCTGCTTGTTGTTGTTGTTGCTGCTGATAGTGTTGCTGTTGTTGCATTGTTGTTTTTATTATTGTTCTGCTGCTGCTGTTGGCTGTTGCTGCTGCGCGTTAGCGGCTGAAAGAAAAGCTGCTGCCGCTGCGGACGCGCCTTTTTGCTGCTCCGTTGTGGTTGCTGTTGTTGTTGTGCCTTGTTGTTGTTGCCTTGCTTAGAACGCGTTGCGTTGTTGTTGCTGTTGCTGCATTTGTTGCTTGCATTTTTGGCCTTGTCGCTGGTTTTCATCTGATTGTTGCTGTTTTTGTTGCTTTGTAACACCTGTTGCTGCTGCTGCTGCTGCGACTTCTCCTGTTGCTGCGTCCCTGCTGGTTTGTCCTTGTCCGCCTTCGCCTGTTTGCCATTGGCTTTGTTTACCATTTTCACAACGGTAACGTTGTCGTCTCGCTTAAAACTTCGCTGGCCGTTTTCTTTGCTTTACCTTTAGTTCGCTTCTTGGTATTAGTTTCTAATTTATTTTTGTTTTAGTTGATTTTTCGCTTGTGTTTGGTTTTATTTTTGTTTCGGCTTTTTAGCGCTTAGAAATGTGCTTCTGTGCTTGTTCTATGCGCAATTGGCTTTGGCCGCTGTTTCGCTAAACAGGCGCTGCTTCGTTGCTTCTGCTTCGGTGCGCTCTCGCTCTCCCTCTCGCACTGAAACACACACACACACACTGAGACGCACGCACTCACTCACACTGCTACACACTTTGCACTCTCAATGGGGTTTTGTGCTCTCCTTGTTGCTGTTGTTGCTTCTAACTTGCCGAAGCTTTCTGTTTTACTTATTGCCACGTTTGTTGTTGTTTTTTTGTTTTTATTTGATTTTTGTGATTTTTTGCCGTTGGCGTTGTGATCGACGCCGCGGTTTTTTATTAAATGAGCTTTTGTTGTACCTCTGAAATATTTATAATCACAAAATTCATTAAATTTTTCTTTTTGTTGTTACTGTTGTTGTTGTTGTTTTTCGCTGGCGCCAACTGACGTTTCCTTTTGTGCATACACTCTTTTTCACTGCGTCCTCTGTTCTGTGTTTGCCCTTGCTGCCGCCATTTACATGTGCAGAAAAAAAGAGACAAGAAAAGGAATAATGAAAAATTTAATTTAAATCTAGCTTTTTTGTGTATTTAACACCAACTAATTGTTGATTTGTTTTGTTTTGTTGGCGCTTTTGCCAGCATATCCCCATTAACCTTATTGCCGCTGTTTATCAGATTTGTTTTTTGCACTTGTGTGTTGGAAGGAAGAAGCACCAAACTGCGCGGCATGTTTGCGTCTTATTGCTGTTGTTGTTTTCGTCGTTTCCAATTCCAACGCGCAATTTCTATTACTTTCGCGTCCACCAATACACCAACAACAACGAAAAGAACGGCAACAAATAAAAAGAACAACAAAACATTGCTTGCCATTTTTGGCATTCTAACGCTCTCTCTCTCTCTCTCCCACACTCTGTCACTCTCGCCCGCTCAAAGTGCTCTGCCTCTCTTCGGCCCACAACCAGATGATGTAAGTTTTGTTTTAAATACAAAACTGTACGTACATACATTTTGATGCGTATATACGTGTTTTATGTACCCTTGAGCGTGTGCAGGTGGGTGTGTGTATGTTTGCAGCTTATTCACAATTGGTTTTATTTTTATGCCATAAAGTGCAATATTGTTTCACATTTGTATATTTAGCCCTGTTCCCAGAAGAGTTGAAGGATATATTAACGTTGCTAAATGCATATTGAGATAATATTATTTTAACAAATATTATATTATTTTGGTAACTTGTTTTTACTATATTTCGTTATTAAGAAAGTTTTTATAATTTGAATATTTTCAATCTATTTAAAGTTTATTTGAAATTTACATATATGCACATGTATGTGTACATGTGCATGTACATTTATAAAGAATTACATATAAAATAGGAATAAATAAATCAAACATTTAGCACTTCTGGGAAATGGCTAAAATTGACTCTGTTTATTTAAAGTGCCCCCAAACAATCAAATCAACATTGGATAATAATTCAACGTTGACAAACGAGTCGAAACGAACATGATCACAAGTGATCAACAATTACTCATGGTATACAAATTATGCCTCTAGAAATTACCACGAAAAGAATGTATTTCACCTACATATGCATATGAGTTATATCTAGTCCACACTATTCCTTATAGAAATCATACAAATAGAAAACGTTTAAGGAAACTTTACCTCATTGAAGACTGTTGAATATTTGAAATATTTATCTAATCTCCTTGGTTGGATAACTGGAACTTTAAGTAGCTCTTCATGCTGACTGTTATGGTTAGCATATGATTCGCATTTGGCGATTTCTGAATGGCTTGGCAAAAGCTTCAGCAGCTTCAGGGATTGTCCAAGAAATCTCCTCAATTAGAACGAAATTTAAAAATTTACATGCTGTTTAAACTTACTGAAATGAATATTTTGTCATAAATTGAATTTTAAATCAATTTTATAGCATATATTTTTAGCCTGCTTTGTGAAATTGTTGTATAAGAATCTATTCCAATTTTTTTTTTTTTACATCGATTCTAATGCCAGAATTTAAATAGAAATAAAGTACGGGAAAAAGTCGTCAGGGCCAAAATCGCAAACGGCCTGAAGGTAATTTTGTCAGCCCAAGCCGGAAATGACAGAGGCCCCCTTAAAGACACACGTGTGAGAATAGTACGTAAATACATATCGCTTAGTGTGAAAGAGGGGGAGAGCTGCACAGTGCGTTTGTTTGGCAACTCTTTGGCAACCCGAGACCCGGCAGCGCAGATTGCATTGCGGTCACGTAGTCCACGTTTGCAAATTGCAAGATCAATATTTTGATAATCTTTTTTTTTTTGCGATATTTACCTGGTAAATTGAGCGACTAGTCGTGCTTCAACGGTTGTTGCCCGAAATTCGCAAGATGATATTTATATTTGCTATTTGCTTAGCTTTCTTCGAAACGCGCTGACAAAGGCGATGCGAGCGGCCACAACGAGGACGATGTGAAAAGGAGACGGCACACGTAACGAAATGACCGTTAATTCGCCTCGTTTTTTTCGCGTTTCGGTATGCGTGATCTCTGCCAGTGACAGAGGGATGAGAGAGAGTCGCGAGATGCGATTGCAGCGTTGACCGTTACTGTAAATCTGACGTTATTGATTACGGTTACACGATAACAAAGTCTCTGTCCACGCTGTTGTTAGATTTGCTCACGTGTGTATGTAACACTAATGTAAATGAATGTGGGTATATAGAGCACACACACATACACATACACAGCCACAGAAACTGTTTGTTGAATTCAAATAGAGCACAGGCACTGTATTAAAATAAATCAGCAAGAGGAATCAACGAGAGCGGACAGTGGAGGTGCAAGACAGAACGGTAGCAAAAATCCAATACGGCGCTCAACTGCAGTGTGCAATTCTTCGACAGTTAACGGAGGGCGGTGAGGTGTTGCGGTGCTTGGGGGGGCTGGCAAAAAATGCCCAAAATATGTATGTATGTTTGATTGTAAAATTCGTATTGTTTTGAATATTACGTGAACAGGGAAAACCAACAACCGAGTCGCTTTACTCTACACTACACTACTAGACTGACAAATAAAACCCTAATTGCTTACATACATATATTCCTTTCGATTTTTGCTTCAGCTTTTTATCTCAATATTTTTTGACTTTTCTTTTCACACACACACACTGAACACAACACCGAAACGCGTGTGGTCGAAGCACGTTGCTCGGAAAGCTTCGAGAATGTTGTGGGCGACAACGGCGCGTTGGCAACTAAGTAGGTTTTTTCTTTTTAAATGTTAACAGTCGTTTAATATATTCGCACACTCACACAACTTTTCGGTCGCTGGCTTTCGACTTTCAATAAATCTCGTGTCTCCCCACTTTCAATTGCACGGTGCGAGAATATCTATTGTGTTTGGTTGGATTGTTCACGAAAATGATCATTGGTCCAATTTTCTGCACAATTTCGGCTAGTTGAGATGGTCTCTACTTGAGTGTCGAACATGTGACGAGCAACTGATGGCCGTTGCTTAAGCAAAACCGTTTGTTTGTATAAACCGCGGCAGCTACGCGTCGCGGACGTCGGCAACGCACAGTGGGCCAACTGCAATTGCCATTGGTCGAAGTTGACTCGAAGGCGTTTGTGCAAATCGTATAAGTTTGATTTAGTCTTATATTATTTAAATTTAATTAATTTTTCAAATTTCCAAAATATAAAAAATTTTGGAAAACAATATACTTTACATGTACTCTATTTATGCTATAATGTCAATTTGCCTGCAATTCGATTTATCGATAAGTTTTTTAGATGTCAATACATCGCAACACAAACATTTTCAGCTAATATATTTATTAGTGCAAGTCCAAAAAATCATTCCAAATAATTTAAATTGAATAGGCAAATAAATAATTTTGGAAAATAATTTTCATTATTGTACTCTAGTGAAAAACTCTTATTATTAATTCGATTTATTTCTGATGACGTTACATCGCACCACACAAACATTTTCAGCTAAGATTGCTTGCTGTTTGTCCACTGTGCGACAACGACAACAATTCTAGAGAGCAGGAATTGAAAGAAAAATAAAAAGTGAGCAGCGAAAAAATTCACAAATAACTAAGTCGCCGGCGGCATATAGCAACAATAACCAAATGTATATGTTTGTATGTGCATATGTGTGCCTCACATTTACATAAGCACACAATGTAAGGGTGTGTGTGTATGTACATACATACATATGTACATTCAAACATTCACATTTAATCGCCGCAAAATTAACAATAACAATTAGTTGATTTGAGCGCTGAAATTTTATCGCTCTCACTCTCAGCGCTGCGCATTTCACAGCACTGGGTCAGACATTAGCGGCCAGTCCATTGTTTTGGCCGTGTTTTCACTTTTAAGCCTAGTTTTTGCCCAAACAACATGTGGCTGCTGTCGCTGCTGGCAACTCTATGCGAATGTTCCACCACAGACACAAAGAGAGCAAGAGCGAGAGTGGGAGAGGGAGCTTTATTAGCTTTCAATTTGAAGATCAGTCGACGCAATTTGTGTAATGTGAAATGTTGTTGTTATTGCAGGTCATAAAGAAATACCGGCCGGCGTCGTCATTGAAATAAAAAAAAAGAAGAGAGAGTGAAAGAGCGCGAGCGCGCGTCTAGAGAAAGCGCCGGCCTTGCCTAACAGTGCTGCCATTTGTAATGCCAGTGCTGCCATTCGCTTATATTCTCTTGTTAATAAGTGAGGTTAATCATATCTTTTTTTTACATCCGCTATAAACATCCGATTGTACACGTGATACGATAGAAGAGCATAGCATAGATGTATGTATGTACATGCATATGTATATATGTATGTATATTTGTATGTTGATATATGCTAGCATGTGGCGTTTTAATGCAATTTTACATTGGCGTGGCATATTTTTGGCTTTGCACAATGCCATCGACTTTTTAAACGCAGCAAATAAACAAAAATATATATGTATGCATGTATGTATGAAAATAGATAAATATGTATGTATCTCTGTGCATAGATATTTAGATTGCCAAATTTCAATGCGTAGTATTCAACCACGCGCTAACCACAAATATGTGTATCTATTTATGTTTGCATATCAAGATGCATCTTAAATAATGCTATCTATATTATTCAAATGGTGCATAAAGCGTTTGAGAATTATAAGAAAATAATACGGTAAAGTACTGTTATCATCGGTGCTGATATACTAGAATCTCATGATGATGTACATCATATAACTATGATTGCACACAAAATCATCATATATTGTGGTTTGATGTTGGTGATATTTTAGATGTTAGGAGATGTTTGTGGTCCGATCTGGACTATGCAATAAAAAGAGAGACCCATGCTTAGAAACTGATCACGAATATACATACATATATTATTATTGGGACGCGTTTCCGTCTACGGTTTAAAGATTTCATGACAAAATTATAATAGATTGTATAAAAACGATGATGTACATAATATTTCACAAAAGTTATAAGTTAAATCTCTATGCGAAGACTTCTCCCGCTTAGCGCAAACGCCGCAGATAGATGGCGCCACCGGCGAGCAAGCCTGCCAGGAGCGTCAAGCGGAACACGTTGCCCAGCAGCTTGTCCTGCCACTGGCGATTGGCTATGCACTGGCTGTAGGGCATGCTGCTAAAGGAGACGCTGTTATAGAGCGGCACCCAGCGGCGGGGAAAAAGGCGGAACAAGCTCGTGTCCAGCCACTTGCGGCAGCGAAAGGACCAGCGCTTGGTCAGATCCCGCATCTGCAATGGATTCAGATTAACAAGTAAGAACGTCGCAGTCGGATGAAAAAAATGTATGTACATTCCTAGCTTTAAAGCTGAGAAAGATTAATTGATTTTATGAAATTGCCACGCCCCCCAGCGGGCGTAACAAAATAATCTTAACACTTTTTTTGAAGCGACTATAGACGAGCATATATTCCAAGTTTCAAGTCTCTCGCTTCAATAGCGGAGAAAAGAATAGCGTTCATACGGAAAGACGGACACTGCACACACCCATTGTACTCTTTCAATATACTTCGTGAACGAGTACAACGAGTTATCAACTTCAACAGCTTTGAACACGCACCTCCACATAGTTGTACATGGCCAGGTCACAGATGGCGTAGGCGTCGCGCCAGCGCGACTCCGTGAACTGAGCGAGAGCCTCGTTCAGCGGCAGATGCTGGCTGAGAATGGAGCTGAGCAGAGTCAGATCCTCCATGCCGGCGTTCATGCCCTGGCCGTAGTAGGGCACCATGGCGTGGGCCGCATCGCCCAGGAGCAGGGCCTTGTCGGCAAAGTGGTACGGCTTGCACTTGACGGACATCAGGTGCTGGGGACGCGTCTTGAAGAAGTCCTTGATCAGCTGCTCCTCGCCAATCAGGGGCAGGGCGTCCACATAGTGCCTGCGAAAGAAGTCCAAGAGCTGCTGCTGCGTCTGCAGCTGGCCGAACATCTCGAAGGGCATGGAGAGCGTGACCGTAAAGGACTTGTCCTGATTGGGCAGCGCGATCATCATGAAGGAGTTGCGCGGCCAAATGTGGAGATAGTGGGGCGGCATCTGGAACTGGCCATCCTTGGCGGGTATGCACAGTTCCAGGTAGCCGGTGTTGATGTACTCCTGCGAGTAGTTGAAGCCTGGCGTGCGCACCAGCTGCTGCCGCAGCGTGCTGAACGCGCCGTCGCAGCCCACGATCAGGTCCGCGCTGGCCGAGATTAACGGCTCCTCGTCCTGCGGCCGCTTGAACTGCATCCGACCCTCCGCAATGTTGGCCGTAACCAGCTTGTGCTCGAAATGGCAACGAATGTTGGGAAACGCATCGCATTCATTCAACAGCAGCTCGTTCAGCTGCTTGCGGCCCACGGAGTACAGACACTGCTGCGTGCAGGGATCGTACAGGACGACGCTGGTGCGGCCGCGCACACTGTGCAGCATCCGGCCACGCATGGGTATCGCTGTGGCCAGCACCTGCTCCTCCAGCCCCACTGCGGCCAGCGCCTTCCTGCCCCGCTGCGACAGCGCCAAATTGATGCTGCGTCCCTGCACCAGCTGCGCCTGGCGAATGTCCTCGCGGTACTCGTACAGATCCACCTCGTTGCCCATGCGCGCAAAGTTCAGCGCTGCCAAGGAGCCCACCTATTAGTTAAAAGTGTAAATCAAATCAAATACAACCAGTAAGAACGTTGCAACCGGGTGTAGCCGACAGCGCAATACTCGTTCCCAGTGCAATAAAAACCAAAACTAATTTTATCGAAAATAAATATTGAATTTTTTTTAAATGCTAGAGGATAAGATCTAGAGTATAACCAATAAACAAAATGCCATCAAACATGAAAATCGGTTCAGTTTTGACAAAGTTATGGGAGTTTAAAATATGGGTGCTATGGATCCGAGAGCTTTACTTGTCAAATTTTTCTCAACTTTTGCATGATTTTTGACAAAAAATTTGACCCCCTCAGAATCAGTTTAAATGTTGTTTTTTATACTAATTACGACAACCACAATCGATTAAAAATGTAAATTTGCAAATCTAAATTTTGAAAAAATTATTTTTTCGAAAATGAGTAAGGGGGGAGCACATGATTTTTTGACCAAAAAATTTCAAAATTTTTTATTTTTAATAATGAACATATTTGAAATGCAGAATGATTTTAGTGGATAAATCATGACCAAAATGCCATCAAACATGAAAATCGGTTCAGTTTTGACAAAGTTATGGGAGTTTAAAATATGGGTGCTATGGATCCGAGAGCTTTACTTGTCAAAATTTTTGTTAATTTTGGCATGATTTTTGACAAAAAATTTGACCCCCTCAGAATCAGTTTAAATGTTGTTTTTTATACTAATTATGACAACCACAATCGATTAAAAATGTAAATTTGCAAATCTAAATTTTGAAAAAATTATTTTTTCGAAAATGAGTAAGGGGGGAGTACATGATTTTTTGACCAAAAATTCCAAAATTTTTAATTTTTAATAATGAACATATTTGAAATGCAGAATGATTTTAGTGGATAAATCATGACCAAAATGCCATCAAACATGAAAATCGGTTCAGTTTTGACAAAGTTATGGGAGTTTAAAATATGGGTGCTATGGATCCGAGAGCTTTACTTGTCAAAATTTTTCTCAACTTTTGCATGATTTTTGACCAAAAAATTTACCCCCTCAGAATCAGTTTTAATGTTGTTTTTTATACTAATTATGACAACCACAATCGATTAAAAATATAAATTTGCAATTCTAAATTTTGAAAAAAAAATTTTTTCCAAAATGAGTAAGGGGGGAGTACATGATTTTTTGACCAAAAAATTCCAAAATTTTTTACATTTAATAATGAACATATTTGAAATGCAGAATGATTTTAGTGGATAAATCATGACCAAAATGCCATCAAACATGAAAATCGGTTCAGTTTTGACAAAGTTATGGGAGTTTAAAATATGGGTGCTATGGATCCGAGAGCTTTACTTGTCAAAATTTTTGTTAATTTTGGCATGATTTTTGACAAAAAATTTGACCCCCTCAGAATCAGTTTAAATGTTGTTTTTTATACTAATTATGACAACCACAATCGATTAAAAATGTAAATTTGCAAATCTAAATTTTGAAAAAATTATTTTTTCGAAAATGAGTAAGGGGGGAGTACATGATTTTTTGACCAAAAATTCCAAAATTTTTTATTTTTAATAATGAACATATTTGAAATGCAGAATGATTTTAGTGGATAAATCATGACCAAAATGCCATCAAACATGAAAATAGGTTCAGTTTTGACAAAGTTATGGGAGTTTAAAATATGGGTGCTATGGATCCGAGAGCTTTACTTGTCAAATTTTTTCTCAACTTTTGCATGATTTTTGACAAAAAAATTTACCCCTCAGAATCAGTTTTAATGTTTTCTTATACTAATTATGACAACCACAATCGATTAAAAATATAAATTTGCAAATCTAAATTTTGAAAAAACAAATTTTTGGAAAATGATTAAGTACATGATGGGGAGTACATGATTTTTTGACCAAAAAATTCCACAATTTTTTGTTTTTAATAATGAACATATTTTAAATGCAGAATGATTTTTATCTTCCAAAATATTCAAAATAATTTTATTTTAAAATTTTAATCATTAAAGAGCACAAACCACGACCAAAATGAAACAAAACATGAAAATCGGTTCAGTTGGAAAAGTTATTGCAGTTTGAAATAAAGGAGCAAAGGATCCGAGAACTTTACATGTCAAAATTTTTGTCAATTTTAATGTCAATAAAAATCTGAACACTATCTGAGGCGGGTATACACGAGTATGTATTCCAAGTTTGCGTTCATTTCGACAGAAGGACGGACAGCAAGACGGACATTGTACAGAGCCAATATACTTTTTGAGCAAGTATAAAACATTTAATTACAATTAAAGTGGCTTAAAGCTAAGAGCTCCAACACTTTAACGATATTTGCGTATATGAAACTATGTGGTTTCATTTGCTTAGATTGGCCTAAATTTAAATAGTTTTTATGGCTTTTTTGGGCAAGCTAATCCCTCAGTCTAGGCTGATATGCTCAGCATCGCTGATAAGATAGACACGCGCAGACAAACAGCAACACTCACCAGACCCGCGCCCACAATGGCAACCGTGCGCCGCGCCACTGCCGCTCCATTGCCATCGGAATAGGCGTACCTGCTGCTCTGGGACATGGCTTCAACTTCGACCGGGTAGACGGACTGGAGCTCCTCTGACTGTTCGCTTGGCGCGTCGTTCGCGTAATGAGATTCAGTCGCAGCCACACAGTTATAATAATAATACGAAAGAGGTAGTTAATGCTATCTGACTGGTAGAGAATACATTAGGCAAAAAAGAGACAAGTAAGAACGTTGCAGTCGGGTGTAACCGACTGCGCAATACTCGTTCACTGTATAAAAACAGCTTAAAGCAGTCGAAAACGGCTTTAATTAATATTGTAATTTTGGAAAAGTGTTGATTTTTGTAATTTGCGGTCTTTCGATCAATAAAGGAGATAATCAGAGAACTTTTTGGCAAATTCGCAGACTCCAAAACTGTGGGAGATATGGATTTTTGCGGCTTACCCGCACCAAAGATATACAGATTTTCTCAATTCGCCACGCCCCAGTGGGCATATCCAACAAATATTTTTTTTTCCTGTAATCTGTAATGAATTTGATGTATCTAGCATTGAAACAGAGGTAGATATAAAGTTATTATAGATTTGCCACGCTCTCAGTAAGCGGTTACAAAACAATCTTAACACTTTGTCTGACGCAGGTATATACAAGTATAATTTTGAAGTTTCAAGTCCCTAGCTTCAATAGCGGCGAAAAAATTGAGTTTATGCGGACAGACGGACATTGCACAAAGCCAATATACTCTATTCACTTCGTGAACGAGTATAAAAATACGAGTAGTTCTGCGCATTCACATCGACTTGGGGGAAGCTCGATAACTGTAGCCGCAATTCCCTTCAGTGGGGCAAACCGCCAGCCAGCTGAGTTTTCGCTTTCAATTGAAAATGAGCGAAATATTCGTCAAAGGGCAATCCAATTTACATAGACTTGATAGTCATAATGTACAACTGAAAGCTTATGTTGACATTTCCTTATGATATTATAATCAATGAATGCCTTCTGGCTGCTTAGGCTTAAGCCGCTGCTTATAGCCTGAAAAAGTTATGGTAACAAAATACATTTGTTTTAGTAAAACTTGGTGGTAGGAAAAGCGAAAGTTCAGCTTGTCTCGGTTTTCCATTCAATTTCAATAGGTCATGCGAAAATCAACTTTAACAAAACAAATTATGATTTAAGAATATTTATTTTGCCCCAACAGCTGTTTCCACTAAAATTGATTATTAATTACATAGAGATGCAAAAGCACTTCGTTAAATAAAGCTGTTAAAAAAAAAAAAACAATTACTTAAATTTTAAAAACCGTTTTCGAAACCGAGAAAGTCACGATCACAAATAAATCGATAGGTTTGCATTTGCTATCGCTGCCCCTTAACAGTGTATTTGCGCTCTGTTAACTCCCATTTGCGTTAGCGCTGCGCCTTTTGAGTTCAGTCATGCTAACAGAATGCCCAATTAGCAATTTATAAGCAAAGAGATACAGAAAACGTATGCCAATTAGAAACGTGCAGCACCACACAGTTGGCACGCTTGGTCACACCGTTTGGAAAACAGCTGATTTTGTGTGCGCGCCACATGCGAATGGTCAGACGCCATTGTGTACAAAAGTGTGTCGCCGTCGCAGTCGCCAGAAAAAGAAAAGAAGAAAAATCCAAGTCTCATAAATTGCCCAAAAAAAGGTCGTCTCGTTGTTGGTGTTTACACACATTTTTAGCTCCAAAAGAAATCGACCACAAAAGGCAAAAAACACATACAAAATGGTAATAAATATTGTTTGCGTGCGCGCAACTTAATTCTAGAAAAAAGTGCTGCACGAAAATACGCAATTTTTATTGGTTTTATTTTTATAGCCAAGACAAAAGTTTATTTTTTTCTTTAAACTTTGCTAATTGGGCAACAACTTTGTTTGTTATTTGCAGGGAAATGAAACGTCGATGCCCATGGAAATGTGCTCGAATTGTAAGTAAATGTCTCGCATAGTCAATGTCATTTGGTTGGAATTTGGCCAACTGCTTATGAATATGCATAGTAAAACACGTAGCTATAAAGTTAATTATGTGTGCAACGGCATTTTATAGCCAGTATTTACAGTGCATTTGAGTATTTGCATACAGTTATTTGCCTATCTTTGCGCTTGTTTGTCCAGCCCATTGTAAATTGGAATGTGAATAGTGCTGGGATGACACTTGTTAGTTTTTGCGTTGCGTGTTGCTATTGGAATATGACTTATGCGGGCATGACCCGTGTTAGTTTTGGCTTGCGTGTTTCCAATTTAAAGGGGAATAATGCTGGGATGACACTTGCTAGTTTTTGTTTGTGCTGATCCAATTGGAATATGAACTATGTAAGCATGACATTTGTAAGTTTTGGGTTCTGTCATTTATTTTTCAATTGGAATATACAAATCCGTGCATGACACTTGTTAGTTGTATGGTTTGCTGCCAGTTCGAATAAGACGTTAATGTGGGCATTTTAATTGAGCATGACACTTGTACGCGATGTGTTTCGCCATATGTTAGAACGAGACAACAATAGTGACAAATACTAACAGCAACAAAGCTGTTTCTTAATAGTTCATTCTTAAGATTTAAGTGTAGAAGTGTTAATGAATGAAATAAAAAATCTACTAATATATAGTTAGAAATGTTTACGTATACATATATACGCACCATATATACAATTAAATTGAAATCCTGTGTGCTAACAAGTGTCATTCACACTCAATTTGCATTCAGCCGCGTTTTGATCAACTTATGCACCGTGTGAATATCAATAACATTTTCATTGTCATCTCATGCGGAGGGTGGTCTAAAAATAAAACGGTCACATCTTGTGTAGACAGCACAGGGCGCACGCTCACACGTGCAACTCGAATAATTAGCTTATGAAATCACCTTGTGTGACCAACAAAAAAAAGACAAGTAAGAACGGTGCAGTCGGGTGCAACCGACTGCCCAATACTCATTCACAGTATGTTAAGAGATTAAAACAGTCGAAAACGCTTTTTTTTATTTATTACTGTTAATTTGAAAATTTAAATTGTTCCAACTTGTTTGGGCATGTATGGGCGTGGGCAAAATTTTCCTCCTTGCTTTTTGGAGGTCAGCGAAAACTGCCAAATTTGGTGAATCCAGCTCTAAAAGTGTGGAAGTTATAGATTTTCGCGGTTTACCCATCCCCAATATATATGAATATTATCAATTTACCAAGCCTGCAGTGGACGCACGGATGTACAGCAGGATTGCACAAACCCAATTAACCATTTTCACTTCGTGAAAGATTATAGAAAATGGGAAAAATTAAACAAGCATATCTAATTCCTCTCTTACAACTCGACTAGTCGATGCGGATGAGATACGTCGACTGGGCAAACGATTCCGTAAACTGGATCTGGACAACTCGGGTGCGCTGAGCGTGGATGAGTTCATGTCGCTGCCGGAGCTGCAACAGAATCCGCTGGTGCAGCGCGTCATCGACATCTTCGATGCGGATGGCAACGGCGAGGTGGACTTCAAGGAGTTCATCCAGGGCGTCTCCCAGTTCAGCGTCAAGGGTGATAAACTGTCCAAGCTGCGTTTCGCATTCCGCATCTACGACATGGACAATGACGGTTACATTTCAAACGGCGAACTGTTTCAGGTGCGTGCTCCACTCTCATCTTATCCATTTAAAAAATGTATTTATTTTAAGCACTTTCTTCGCAGGTGTTAAAAATGATGGTGGGCAACAATCTGAAAGACACGCAACTGCAACAAATTGTGGACAAGACAATCGGTTTCGCGGACAAGGACGAGGATGGCAAAATATCCTTCGATGAGTTCTGTTCGGTTGTGGGCAATACGGATATACACAAGAAGATGGTTGTTGATGTTTAAAAGGAACGAAAGCCAGAGCTGAAGCTGAAGTTGGATAGGTTTACGAGTAACGTGTACTTTTTATATATATATGCAAAATGCAAATATTTTTCACTAGTTACTATTTATTTTTATATATATATATATTGTTTGTTTTCTCTCTTTTTTAATTGAATCGTTTTTTTTTTATTTTATTTTTGTATTGTTATCAAGCTGTGAGTTCATAAAGCAACAACAACAAAAGATATTTACACAGCTGTCGGTGAGCCAATTTTTCAAATCACTCGCTTTAACGCTCCTACGAAATAATATCACATTTTCTAAAAGAAAAACAAAAACAAAAAAACAAAAAAGAAATTAAACACAATTTTATAAAAGTTGTATCTCTAAGTCGTAAAGTAAATCAAAAGGAAACACAAACACATAAATCGCTACATGCAACATATATATATATGTATTCTTATACTACATATATATAGGCAGAAAGAGAGAGAGAATAATTGTGCGCCTCCTACTTACATACTTCTTAAATAAATATATAGTCCTAATTTATTATACAACAAATTATATATATATACACGTCAAGAATTGAAACAAAAGCAAAACTACGTTAATATTGAAGTGAAAAAGCAAATAAAGCAAACAAGTTGAGCGTTTTTTTATTCAACAAACTTGAATGCTCTTTTCAATTCGAAATCAAATACAATCTTATATACAAAACTATTTAAACGTTAATCAAATAAGAGGCCCAACACTAAAGTTTAACAAATGTTGGTCAAGCACAAAAAATCGTGTGTTCATAAGCTTTAAACTAATTTCATAATTAAAAACTGTGTGTGTGTCTGGGTGTGTGTGTGTGTGTGTGTGTTTGTTGTGGTATGTTATGCTGTAATATTTGTTTACAAACTCTCCTCGAACTCGACTTTTGTATGTCTTATACTTAGATTTTGTTAATAACTTCTAATTCTCCTGTGATTTGGCCAAAAACAAAATCTAAACAAGCGCGCATGAAGATAAGCAAAATTGAAACTCCGCTAGCCTCTTATATAATATATATACATATATATATATTTACATACTATATATTATTATACTCTTTATGAAACTCTAATTTATAGAGCTTTTAATACACAAAAAAAAAAAGAAACAAAACAAAAGAAAACTGTGCTATGTTCTTAACTCTTTTTTACTAATAAACAAATTGTTTAACATAAAATTATTAAGGGAAACAACAACAACAAATATGATATTTGATATACTATATGCATTATAACACCATTTTCTCAATTATAATATATATTTAATATGCATATGGATATTGCATACATACTTACAACTAATTCTAATCAAGTTAACTTAGTAATTACATAAATCAATAAAAAATTTATATATATACATATATATGACGAAATCGAATAATTATACATATGACGGTTGATTAACAAATTTTATACTTAACTTATATTAAATGAAAAAAAAAAAACGAAGCGAAATCAAACTCTAGTTAAAAGAATTAACAAAATGCATGTTACAAATTTTTACAATTAGCAAATTTTTTGCACAATCGCCATTCAATTTGTTAGCTAATCCTAATCAATTTTTTTCATAACAACATTTATATAACGAATGCAATGTGTTAAGTCAGCCAAAGATACAAAATGCTCTTTCCACAGCTGCGCAACAACAAATACAACAATAAATCATTAAAGGGAAACTCAGTTAGGCGGCTCGTTGAAGCAATAAATAAATATATATATACTACTTTACAACAACGATGTATTTTATTTGATTGTTCAAATTAGGCTGTTTTAGCGGCGGCAAACGCAAACTGCTTTATTATTGCAGTAGCCGCCTTTGAAGCCCTTGGCAATACAGTGGGCCGCGCAGGCCGTGTTTTTCACATTCCAGATGCTCAAGAGATCGCAGGTAGCGCGCTTTTGTCGTAGATGAACTTTGGGAGCTACATCCGCTGCTGCTTCCAAAGCAGCCGGTTCAGCCAGCTCCACCTTAACTCGCTCCTCGACCGCAGGTTGTGCCTGGGCCAAGGCCAGTATCGCCAGAACGCCAAGACACAGGATAAGCTTCATTGCAATTGAGAATAGTTCAGATACCACGCAGAACTGATAAAGTTATGCGGCATTGCACACAGTTTTTATACTCCCCAAGTCTGTCTTTCTCTTAAGGGAATCCCATGAAGTACATTTCAATATTCTTCCTGGGTGACATGATCACAATCCAATCACGTACAAGGGGACTTTTACGCAACGATCGAAGTTGATGAGCGGTTCTTCCAAGAAGATAACAATGAAATGACAACACCTGGGTCTGGGCCATTGTGTTAGCATTCAGTAAATATTGTCTAGTTTTGGCCTACTAAAGTGTGGTCAAGACTTGTGTGAATACACTAATACTTGTGTAACTTATTAATTTACTTTAGAAATCAAACAGCGAAAAGAAAAATCATTAAACTTTAATGATTGTAAATTGGCGCCAACAGTTTGAATTTCATCAGTCTCCAGCAAGTAGTCGTAATTGTCACGAGTCATTTACATTTTTACAGCGCTGCCAGCCCTTATAATAAACAGCAAAAAGGCAAAGTAGTTACGAGCAAATGGCGCTATCACATTTGAATTTTACTACTCACGCGTACTTGTAACGAGTCATCAGCGAATTTCACAATGTTGCCGTACCGAGTTTCGCCAGCCCTGGCATTTATCATTATACAAAAGTAAACAAGTTGATTTTAAAAACCGGCTGCTGGTTTTTAATGAATTTTTTCAATTTCTGTACGCAAGAAACTAGACAAAATGTCCGGAGTAGACGGCATTTACTCCCTGCGGCTGGTAATTGCCGATTTTTATATGGAAAAACCGATTTTTGGCCTGGATCCCTGTTATTCCGAATTGCGCGGCAAGGAAATTAAACGCGTAAATAACACAATTTGTACGAGAGTAGCCAAAAAACAATAATAATCATTACATTTGTGGTCAACAGGTGCCCATTGTGCGCATATTTGGCGCCAATGTCAATGGCCAAAAGTGCTGCATGCACGTGCATGGGGTGTTCTCGTACTTCTACATACCCTACGACAGGAGGGACTTTGAAACCGTGGACCGGGGTATATTGCAAATCGCGATGAATCTGGACAAGGCTATCAATGTATCCTTGGGCCAGGGCAGCTCCAACGCGCAGCATGTCTTTAAAATACAACTGGTAAAGGGCATGTGAGTGCGTCTCTAGAATATATTTCTTAACATAGATATATCCAAACTGTCCCAACTTTCTTTTAGTCCCTTCTATGGCTACCATCGCACCGAGCATCAGTTTTTCAAGATCTTCATGTTCAATCCGCGCTTTGTGCGACGCGCGGCCAATTTGCTGCAAAGCGGCGCCATACTGAGTAGAAATTTCAATCCCCACGAATCGCATGTACCCTACATTCTGCAGTTTATGATCGATTACAATCTGTACGGCATGAGCTATCTGCATGTGCCGCTCGAGGTGCTCAAGTTCCGCAGGCACACGGATGAGGATGGTAAGTGTGGATTCGAGGCTTTGATCTGACCAGAAGTTAACCTCTAGTTGCTCTCTACCAGTTGTGCCCTATGCAAATGTTAAGCCGCAGCAGCTACTGGACACCTCGAGTGTAAGGAAGATGGCCTGCAGCCCCTTGGAAGTGGATGTTAGTTCCAATTTCATTCTAAATCGCTTTCAATTGGTCGCCAAGAGCAGCTCGACGCACACAAATCCCGGCATCGAGGCCATTTGGCATGACGAGCACGTGCGGCGCCAGAAACTGGCGCAAAGCCAGACACTAAATGCGGTAACTGAGAGCACATAAATCCTGTTGCCCGTTCACATACAAATCTGCTCCCTTCGCAGCTTCCCGTGCTGCAAGTGCCGCCCACGCAGGAGCGTCCCAATGTGGAAATAGCCGAAAGCGATACCTTCTTCCGCGCAGCGCTGGAGAGCAAACTGTTGTCCTTGGAGCAAACGTTGAGCTCGGATCAAACGCTTTCGGATCAGACACAGATCAGCAATGCAAATGTTACGCTGCAGACCAGCGCCAAGGAGCAGCGCAGACAGTTCAACCTGCAAAAGCTGCTGGTCAACTCCGTGTATCCCGATGAGTGCACTCAGGAGGCTCAGCAGCAGCTGATGAATGCATCCGTTATACAAAATCATTTATCAGGCAGCAGCAGCCTGCCGAGCCTGGAGCAGGTTGCGGCCAATACGGAGGCTGCGTTCTTGGATGAGACCCTAATCGATGAGCAGCTCATAAGCACACAGGGTCCAGTGCCACATGATGCTACCTGTGAGTTGGTTCTAATTATAAAACAAGAACGTTGCAGTCGGGTGTAACCGAGGCATTGGAAACGGTCTTATTATGATTTTAATTGTAATTAATTATAATTGATGAGAGTCTTTAAACTAATTCCAAACAGTGCGCGCGGAGGATCTGGAGCTGCTCGACGTGCTGCAGCAGCTGGAGGAGCAAAGTGCAAACGAGTCGCACATCGATTTGGACAGCTCGCTGGCCCCGCTCTCGCAGCAGCACAAGCAATGTAACTTATAATTAAACCCAATCTTGAATAATTCATCAAATATGGGCTTTGCTTGCAGTTGAACTAACGCCTGAGCTGCTGGACAAGCAGACGGCAGCTGCCGCCGCACAGCAGCCGCTCTCGGATGGCGAAAGCGACAACTCGGATGAGGACAACACGGCGGGCAACGTGCACGACTTCTCCATTGCACTGGACGACATTGACGAGCTGCTGCTCAAGCTCAGTCAGAGTCAGCCGAAGTCGCAGCCCAGCCAGCAGCCGAAAATGCCGCAAGTCGATGGCGCCGAAGATCAGCTGCCGCGCACGCCCACCAAGCGGAAGACCAGGCAACGCACGCCGCCACGCACGCCCACAACGCCCAAGAGTCGCATCAGCATGCAGCAGCCGCGCACGCCCAAATCGAGTGCGGCCAAGAAATATGCGCCCTTGCCGCTCACCTTTACAAGCCGATCCGCGCAGAGTAAGTGCGGCGTCTCAGAGACTAAACTCAAATACTGATTATCCCAAATTTTAATATTATTCTACTCTTGCAGAGCAAGCGCAGGCAGCAGCTGCGGTGCCAGCGTGCAGCTCCGTCAAGACGCGCCTCAGCCAGCAGCTTGAGACGGGCGTTAGAAGGTATTCCCTTATATATAATCTAGTTTCAGACGCGTTAAAGTTCCCAAGCTTAAGCTTCGAAAGACTGACAAGGCGTTCGCGAGCCAAGGTCGATAGCAAAGGCTGGTGATCATAGAAGCAAGAGGCTCTTGAAATAACTACACAGACAACCTGATCACTTGTTGCTGATGTTCACATTGTTTTTGTTGGTTAAGTAATCCAACGCTTAAACAGCTTACCTATGCTCTAGGTACCTTGCACCTCTAACTGATCTCTTTGTACCTATCCTATGCAGCTCAACCACAACGCTGCGTAAGAAGTTGGCCATGACGGAGCTGCGCCGCAAAACCATATCCGCAGCGGCGGCCACTGAGGTGTCAAACATAACAACACCGCCAGATGAGCCGTAGGTGTATTCATACAACAATTTGAGGTTCACTCAAGAGTTTCCTTCCTTTCAGTACGCCCCTACGTCGTAGCACGCGCAGTCGCACGCGAGACTTGGACAAAACGCACATCATATGCTCCCTGACGCCACGGCAGAAGAACGTGCGCATCTCGGATGTCTTTGAGGCCGCAACAAACACAACAGCCACAGCGGAGACATCTGCTGTACAGCAGAGGCCGCGTCGCAGTGCACGAAACAGCGCCAAGCAGCATGCAGAGGAACGAGACGTAGCGAAGGCAGAGCCCAGTTTGGAAACGATTAACCAGGCAGTGGATTCACCCGCTGCAACCAGCGATGATGAAGCGATTGTATCCGATACGGAGAGCGATATATCTGTGGCCAAGCTGCGTAAGACGCCGAATTTGCGGCGATTGCGGCGCAGCTTTCGCGATTCGTTGCTGGCCAGGCAAGCGACACCAACGAGCAAAGAGAAAAATCAAACTTTATCGAGTGCAATGAGTCCAGCTCTAGCGAGTCCGGTGTCAGCGAATAAAATAACAGCGAGTCCAGTGAATTGCACTAGAGCGAGTAAAAGGATAATGACTGCAATGGATCAAATTCCAGATAGTAAAACACTGGAGAGTGAAACGGCAAGGAATAAAATAGCAGCGAGTCCAATGAGTCGAACTCCAGCGAGTAAAACACCAGTGAGTCAAGCAGCAGCGAGCGAAATGGCAACGAATAAAATAGCAGCGAGTCCAATGAGTCGCACTCCAGCGAGTAAAGCACCAGCGAGTCAAGCAGCAGCGAGCGAAATGGCAACGAATAAAATAGCAGCGAGTCCAATGAATCGCACTCCAGCGAGTAAAGCACCAGCAAGCCTCATGTATCGCACTCCAGCGAGTAAAACGACGGCACGACGAGCTCCAACGAGTGAAACGCCAAACAATTCAATTCACCCAATAAACGATGCACATGAAGCAGCTGAAAATGGAGCTACTGACACGCCGCAATGTAGTCCAAGGAGCATAGAGTACAATACACCGGAACTGATGAAGAGTTTCTACGAGCATTCGTTGATAATCAACAGTCCATCCGTGTTTAGCGATGATTTGGACAGTCCACAGCCGCTGGCACAACCCGAAATGCCAGCCGAAGCCAGCTCCGCAGATGCCAACACCTTCGTGATGGCGCCACTCGAACTGCCGCCCAGCTACGAGGAGGTGCTGCATAGCTGCCGCAAACTGGACATACCCGAGCACGTGTTCCAACAGCCCTTCTACAGCAATCCCGCCGACGTGAACAAAATGACGGAGGTGGGCTTTTTGGTGCTGCGCATACCGGGCAACAAGCTCAACGATCTGGAGGCATTTCAAAGTGGCGTACTGGCCACCAATCAAGGTCTGGCTGCCTGGCGTCGCAGGCAGCTGGTGGCCATTGGCGGACCTGCCATTTTGCAGCGCTATCGCAGCGAGCAGCAGGTGCGCGAGTTCTTCTGCAGCGAGGAGCGACTGGTCATCGAGCCAGCCGTGAGTCCGCCCAGCAAACAAGATGCCAAGATCTGGCTGAAGGCTAAGCACCTGCTGAAGCAGCAAGGCAACGATGTGGATAGTCCCATCAAAATCAAGCGCCAGAAGATCACCATGATGCTAAACGAGGGCGGGGGCGGGGGCGAGGATGAGGATGCTGATGAACCGGGGAGCTAAACTGCAGCGGGCTAACGCTAACGCCCATGTCACAGACGCAGCTGGCCAAAGGAACGCCGCGCAGCAGCCTGGTGCGCACCAGGCGCGGCACAAAGCTGCAGTTCATGGCAGCGCAGGACGAGCTGGCCGGCAGCCAGTCGAGTGAACAGAGCGTCGCCAGCAGTGCCGCTTTGGATGCACTCGAGCGCAGCTCGTTTGTGCGCCAGCTGGAGAGCGTGAGCAGTCATGAGCTGAGCTTCGGGCTGACCAATGCGACGCTGGACAACACATTTGGCTTCAAGGTCAATCTGGAGAATCTGCAGCAGGCCAGGGCGGACATTGAGGTGGGTGCAGGATCAGGCTATGTCTCCATTTATTCTCTATCTAAAGTCTTGCCATGCAGTGCAACTATTTGACCACCATGACACTGGAGCTGTTTGTGCCCACGCGTGGCGAACTGCAGCCGGATCCACTCTACGATGAGATACGCTGCGTGTTCTATGCCATCGAGCACAGTTTGCCGTCGCAGTCGTTGCCCAGCAAAGCCTGCGGCTACATTATAGTCAGCGACGCCCAGGATCTGGTCGGCGAGGGCCCGCATCACGGCCTGGATGCGGACATTGAGCTGCAGGTGGTGCCGAGCGAGGCGCAGGCGCTGGAAGCACTGCTCGCGCTCTGCACTCGCTGGGATCCGGACATCTACGCCGGCTACGAGATCGAGATGAACTCCTGGGGCTATGTCATTGAGCGTGCCAAGCATTTGTGCTTCAACATTGCCCCGCTGCTGTCACGTGTGCCCACGCAGAAGGTGCGCGATTTCGTGGACGAGGATCGCGAATCCTTCACGGATCTCGACGTGGAGATGAAGCTCTGCGGTCGCATTCTGCTGGACGTGTGGCGCCTCATGCGCTCCGAGATCGCACTCACCTCGTACACCTTCGAGAACGTCATGTACCACATCCTGCACAAGCGCTGTCCCTGGCACAGTCCGCGCGCTCTGAGCGATTGGTTCGCCTCCCCCTGCACCCGCTGGATCGTGCTGGAATACTATTTGGAGCGTGTGCGCGGCACCCTGGCGCTGCTGGGCCAACTGGATCTGCTGGGACGCACCAGCGAGATGGCCAAGCTGATCGGCATCCAGTTCTACGAGGTGCTCTCGCGCGGCTCGCAGTTTCGCGTGGAGAGCATGATGCTGCGGTGCGTTTTTACTCTCGTTTTACACTCGTGCAAAGAGTATATTGCGCAGTCGGCTACACCCGACTGCAACGTTCTCCACTTCCTATTGATTCTCTATTCTTCGCCCCACAGCATTGCCAAGCCGAAGAACCTGGTGCCGCTCTCGCCGAGCGTGCAGCAGCGCGCCCACATGCGTGCTCCGGAGTATCTGGCGCTCATCCTGGAGCCGGAGTCGCGCTTCTATGCGGATCCACTCATCGTGCTGGACTTTCAGAGCCTCTATCCGAGCATGATCATTGCCTACAACTATTGCTTCTCCACGTGCCTGGGCCGCACGGAGCATTTGGGCAGCAGCGGCGCCTTCGAGTTTGGCGCCTCGCAGTTGCGCGTCTCGCGCCAGTTGCTGCAGCAGCTGCTGGAACGGGATCTGGTGACGATCTCGCCCTGTGGCGTGGTGTATGTGAAGCGGCAGGTGCGCGAGGGCATCCTTCCGCGCATGTTGACCGAAATCCTGGACACACGTCAGATGGTGAAGCAGTCGATGAAGCTGCATCGGGACAGCTCGGCGCTGCAGCGAGTGCTGCACTCGCGCCAGCTGGGCCTGAAGCTGATGGCGAATGTCACCTACGGCTATACGGCGGCCAATTTCAGCGGCCGCATGCCCGCCGTTGAGGTGGGCGATTCGGTGGTCTCCAAGGGCCGCGAGACGTTGGAGCGCGCCATCAAACTGGTGGAGACCAACGAGCAGTGGAACGTGCGCGTCGTCTACGGCGATACGGACTCGATGTTCGTCCTGGTGCCGGGACGCGATCGAGCCGAGGCTTTTCGCATTGGCGAGGAAATCGCCCAGGCGGTGACCGCCATGAATCCGCATCCGGTCAAGCTGAAGCTGGAGAAGGTCTACCAGCCGTGCCTGCTGCAGACCAAGAAGCGCTACGTGGGCTACATGTACGAATCGCCCGAGCAGCGGCTGCCTGTCTACGAGGCCAAGGGCATCGAGACGGTGCGGCGTGACGGCTGCCCGGCGGTGGCCAAAATGCTCGAGAAGGTGCTGCGCCTGCTCTTCGAGACGGCGGATGTCAGCCAAATCAAGCACTATGTGTGCCGGCAGTTCACCAAGCTGCTCTCCGGACGTGCCAATCTGCAGGATTTGATCTTTGCCAAGGAGTTCCGCGGCCTGAACGGCTATAAGCCCACAGCCTGTGTGCCTGCGCTGGCCATGACGCGGTGAGCTCAAGATTAAACAAGCAAGAACGTTACGGTCGGGTGTAACCGACTGTCATTATTGTTGATAGTATAAAAAATGATTATAATGATGTCGTGGCTAAACTTTGTATGCTCACAGGAAATGGATGCAAAAGGATCCCAGACGCGTTCCGCGTCGCGGCGAGCGTGTGCCCTTCATCATCATCAATGGGCCGCCGGGTGTGCAGCTGATCCGCCTGGTGCGCAGTCCCCACGAGCTGTTGGCTAACGAGGGCTACAAGATCAACGCGATTTACTATATAACCAAGGCCATAATACCGCCACTGAACCGCTGCCTGCTGCTGATAGGCGCCGACGTGAACGATTGGTAAGTGGATTAGCTGCTCTGCCAGGCTGAACTCCAACTATGTCTTGTGCGCCCGCAGGTTCAGCAATTTGCCCCGCAAGCTGCTCATGACGCCCGCCATGTGCACGGCTGGCGAGCTGATGAATCGCGGCAGCGCCAAGTCCACGATATCGCAGTACTTCTCGACGACCAGCTGCATCATTGACTGCGGGCGCCAGACCAAGGCGGGCATCTGCTCGGATTGTGCTCGGAATGCCAGCAAATGTGTCGTCACGCTGCAAACTAAGCTGGCACAGCTGGAGCGCGGCTACCGGCTGACCCAGCAGATATGCCAGGCCTGCTGCGGCCGGCTGGGCGAGCTGCAGTGCGGCTCCCTGGACTGTCCGGTGCTGTATGTGCTGGAGGTGAGGCGGCGGGAGCTGCAGCAAATGCCGAACATACGCAAACAGATGGAGGAGCGTTTTTGAGTGCAGAATGAATTGCTCGTGTATAAATATATTTTATGTTTTGATGTATATTTAACTTGGCTGTTTAAAAAAAGTTAAAATACCACACGCACAACATTCATATATGTTTATAGCATATATGCATTGTTAACTATTGATATTGTTTGGTTGCCACTTGTAATTTGATTTTGAATTGCTAAAATAAGTTTTCTTTTGTTTTTGCATTAAATATGTGTATATATTTATATGTATGTTGGGGTGTGTGTGTATAATATTCAAATGGTAATGCGGTTGTAAAATCTAAAATAGTATTACGAGAACGTTTCAATTTAACAATTTGTTTCCAATGTGTTTAACCAAATATAAATAACAATTAATATGTAGTATGTATGTATATAACCATGTACATAGGTGAATTTTTTGTTCTTTTTGATTTTGTTGTTTGCCCTGATTTATCATTTATTATTATATATGTATGTATATGTACCTAAACAATTTGCAATTGTATATGGTTATTAAATTGAGCGCGTGTTTACTGATAAACAACGTTTATCGTTTACATTTATAAACTTTCGTTTCAAAAAAAAACAGTACAATAAAAGTAGTTTCAAAAATCGCTTTGAAAACCTGCCTCGAGAAATAACACACGCACAGTTGGCTTAAGGAGTGCTTCAGCTGCTCCTTAGATATCATCTTCCTCATCATCATCATCATCCATTTCAAACATCATGGCATTCTTGGCATCAGCCTCATTGCGTTTAGCATCCGCTTCGTTGTTGTGATTGTTTTTATTGTTGTTAATGGAACCGTTAGTTAAGTCCAGGCCACTGTCGTGCAGTGACTGTTTCTTGTTCTCCTCGTTATGACGATTGTTGTTGTTGTTGTTATGCTGCTTGAAATACTGTGCACCGGCAGCGGTCTGGAAGGAGAGTAATAGACAGCGTCGTAAGAATTTGTTGCAAATATAAGCTTAGGGAATCTTGGAGAAGTTTTCAAAATAAGCTAGTCAAAAATAAATAATATACTTAATTCCTGTGTTACCTCAAGAAATCCTGCAATATTTGAACACATCGGTGGTAAACTAATATATTTTAAGCTAACCGAAGCAGATTTTTTATAAGAAGTACTTAAAAACTCCCAAAAGATGGATTAATAAATTAAATAATTAGTTGTACATTGAGTTAAAATGAGTTTTCACTAACATTTACATGTTATGTTAAACAGCTGTTGTTAGGTCGCACATTAGCATGTTACATTTAACAGCTTTTAAATGAAAACTAACATGACAATAATAAGAGTTCATCATTTAATAAAGTATTTACTTAAATTACACACAAACTGTAAGCGCAAACTAAGGTATTGTAGTTAAATCTCATCACTCGGTATCACTTGCCGCTTGACCTTCATTTAATCCCGCTGGTTTAACTTAAATCGCAATAGCACCGCGGCAAACTGGAAATAACTTGGTGCTCAGTTTACTTTAGTTTCAATTATTGTATTTACTTGCGATCTAATTCGCAATTGGCTACGTCTATTTAACCAGCTCACACGCGTCCAAGACTAGATCTAAAAATTCCACTAGCCACAAGGGGAATACAATAGAGATTCTAACCAACTCTGACTAGACTGTGTTAAGGAATTACAATCGATTTTTAACACTCTGAATATACAATCAATATTTGCGTCTGCCACTAATTCAATTAGCTGAAATCGGCTGTCGGAAATCACAAGTTTACCTTGTGGGCGTTCTGCTGGCCATTGTCGTGATCCGCCTCCTCGTAGTCGACGGAATCGCCCTCGCTGAGGCGACGCTGTTGGGCGCGCAATTTGCAATCGCGACGCTTTTGATTCTTCTTGCGCTGGCCCAAAATGCTCGAGTCGAGCCTAAAAATAGAGATGCGAAATTCAATTAGAGCTGATTGCATACAATTGGAATATATTTTTAGACGCACCTGAACACTTGCTTCATGATGTGATCATTAAACCTAACAGTCTTCTTGCAGCTCTCCGAGAGGCCGACATCCCGCTCCTCGGGTATGCCGCCAAACGATTGGGAGAAACCCAGGCCGGAGCCCGCGTCCACCGAGCACGAATACGCGGAGGAGCAGTCATCGATGGAGGAGCAGCTGTCGGAAATGGACGGCCGAGGTCCGTACCGACTGAAGCGCTTTAAGATGCTGCGCTGCACGCAGCTGCTGCTCTCGTTGCATTCCGAGTAGCTGCGCTGCTTGCGCTGCGGCGGCTTCAGCGTGGCGTCCTTCAGCAGCTCTGGCGTGGTCTTCTCGGCAGGTGGCTTATCCTGCTGGTGCTGCTCCAGGTGCTCCTGTGCCGCCTTGAGCTCCTCGCAGGCGGACTCCGAGAGCGAGCGTTGTTTCTTGTTGCGCTTGCGCTGCTTCTTGTTCAGCTTCTTCTGCTGCTGTTGCTGCTGCAGCTCCTGTTGTTGTTGGTGCTGCAGCTCGAGACTCGCTTGGCTATCAATGGGTTCCTGTGGCACGATGGTCACCTCCATTGCCTGCTCCAGCTCATTGTGCTCCATGCTTATGTGCAGCGACTTCTCGCAGCTTTCATTCTCATTCTCATGCTCCCTCTCTTCGTTGTTGTTATTGTTGTTGTAGTGGCCAAATACTGGATACTCCTTGAGATCACTGCCATCGGGTCCGGCCAGATAGCTAGTCAACAACGTGCACTCCTCGTTCATATACAGCCTCAGGACCACATTTTGATCGGCCGCATCAACTTCGACACGCTCGATGCGCAGCTGAGGCTCAACCCCATCGGGCAGCTGCATCAGGAACGCGTAGTGGGTGGGATAGTAGCCACTGCCCATGGAGGCAAACTGCAGGTGGAGGCTGCGCGCCTGCTGCAGCTGCTGCAGGGAATCAGGCTGCACATTGGCCACGTGGAACACAAGGGCCAGCACGTTGTCCAGCACGGTGCAGCTGAACTGGGCGGGCAGCTGATAGTGCAGGTTGCTCTTGAGGAATGCTCGGGGCGAGACGACGACGAAGGGTGGGACTGCTGGGTGGGTGGGGATGAAGATACGAATGAGAATTGTGTGAAACAAGTGGGAAAGTTGAATTCGGGTGTAACCGAGACAACACTCGTTCAATGCGTAAAACAGTCGAAAATGGTCTTAACTATTATTATTTTGTAAATAAAACAAATAAAAATATTTTTTTAAATGGTTTGAGCTCAGGTTTTGGTAACTTTCAATTCCGATTTGGTGCAAGCCTGGTCAGCAGCCCTGCTATAAACCTCATATATGATTAACAACTTACATGAATTGGAATCTTCAGCTGGATTCTCCAGCTCAACGATGGCCTGTCCCTCGGCCTCATCTTCGGCCGGCGACTCGCTCGGATTGGAATTGAGCTCCACGCCGCTGTCCTCGCGGCTGAGCGTGCGCACCGTGTCGTGCATGTTTCGCTGTTGGCGGGCCGTGCTCCGCACCACGGGCAGCCTGATGCAGAGACGCCTGTGCTCGGTGTCGAAGCGGGCGTTGCCGGCCTTCTCGTTCACAGTGTAGGGCAGATCCAGCTTCAGGCGATACTTGGCGCCCTGGCGCTCGCTGAGCAGGTAGACGGACTTGTCCGTCACATCCAGATGACAGTCCGCCGTGGAGCTGAGCAGCGGCAGTTCGATTTCGACGACCAGGGCACGTGGCACGGTCATCTGCAACTTAGCGTCCAGCTCGTCCGTGTACTCGGCCAGGTCGACGTCGTGGCTGTGCTTGATGCTATACTTGGGCACCGCAAAGGTGGGCGTGGGCGTCACGTTGGTCTTCACGGGCAGCACCTTGGGCTCGCCGGCGCTTTCCTCGGGCTTCTTGGGGTACATGTGCTCCAGCGGATGCGGCTCCTGCTCCTCGGTCGTGGCATCTTTGGCCAGCTTGCGCAGCACAGTGGGATGCGCCAGGCCCTTGTAGTCGAGCTTGGGAAACTTGAGATTGGCACGATCCAAATTGACTTTATACTCGCGCTCCACGCCGTCCAGGGCGGTGTCGATGAGGCACTGGCGGAACTGCGCATTGCGCTTGCCCAGATGCAGTGCATCCGGATGGAAGACGACATCGAAGACCTTGCAGTGCTTGTTACCCGCATCCAGATCGTCGCGCGGCGGTGTCTGGGCCATGGGTATGGACCAGCTGAGGCCCTTCTGGCCCGTTTGTGAATTGACGGACACCTCATTGTTGGGCCGCTCCACAACCGTGGAGCTGGCAATGTTTATGAAACACTTGAGCTCGCCATCGATGGAGGTTTTGACCACAAAGCCCGGCTGGGGATGTATGAAGGTGACGTCGACGCCGCGCTCCTTTTCCAGCTGCGTGATCTCTTGTTCGTAGAGCTTGCGATTCTCCGGATCCTGAATCTCATCCACATAATCGAAAAACAATTTACGAAACTCCTCGTTGCCTAAAGCCTGGCGAATGCGCTCGAACTCATCCGTGCTTATGTCAACCTTCTCATTACCGTGGATCTTTGAGTGTTTATTGCGCGTGGAAGCGGACATAGCTTCAAAAGGCTCAAACTTGCACTCTCACTATCACTGTCTCCCTCTCACTCTCACTATTACAGAAAAGATCGTTTTAAAACACACTTGCTGCACTATTTTAATAATTTAACAGTAAGTTAGGAACACGTAGCCGCATGAAATGCTAGTAAAAGTTGATAAATGTTGTTGTTGTTGCGTTCTAGTTGGTTCTGCAAAGAGAAAAGAGTGTAAAAGAGGCTCATTTAACATTCGACAGCTGATGCAATAATAGTTAAAATTGATTTTCTATAGAAGCCGTATTCCGACGTACGCGCACACACAGTGGCGTAGGCAGGTGGGGCGGGGGGGGCGGCGGCGCAATTAAACCCCTCCATCTGAATATATATATGTATTTTTGGTCAAAAAATCATGTACTTCTCTTACTTATTTTCATAAAAATAATTTTTTCAAAATTTAGATTTGCAAATTTATATTTTTAATCAATTGTGGTTGTCATAATTAGTATAAAAAACATTAAAACTGATTTTTAGGGGGTACATTTTTTTGTCAAAAAAAGTTGAGAAAAATGTTGACAAGTAAAGCTCTCGAATCCATAGCACCCATATTTTAAACTCCCATAACTTTGTCAAAACTGAACCGATTTTCATGTTTGATGGCATTTTGGTCATGATTTATCCACTAAAATCATTCTGCATTTCAAATATGTTCATTATTTAAAAATAAAAGATTTTGGAATTTTTTGGTCAAAAAATCATGTACTCCCCCCTTACTCATTTTCGAAAAAATAATTTTTTCAAAATTTAGATTTGCAAATTTACATTTTTAATCGATTGTGGTTGTCATAATTAGTATAAAAAACAACATTTAAACTGATTCTGAGGAGGTCAAATTTTTTGTCAAAAATCATGCCAAAATTAACAAAAATTTTGACAAGTAAAGCTCTCGGATCCATAGCACCCATATTTTAAACTCCCATAACTTTGTCAAAACTGAACCGATTTTCATGTTTGATGGCATTTTGGTCATGATTTATCCACTTAAATCATTCTGCATTTAAAATATGTTCATTGTTTAAAATAAAAATTTTTGGAATTTTTGGTCAAAATATCATGTACTCCCCCCTTACTCATTTTCGAAAAAATAATTTTTTCAAAATTTAGATTTGCAAATTTACATTTTTAATCGATTGTGGTTGTCATAATTAGTATAAAAAACAACATTTAAACTGATTCTGAGGGGGTAAATTTTTTGGTCAAAAATCATGCAAAAGTTGAGAAAAATTTGACAAGTAAAGCTCTCGGATCCATAGCACCCATATTTTAAACTCCCATAACTTTGTCAAAACTGAACCGATTTTCATGTTTGATGGCATTTTGGTCATGATTTATCCACTTAAATCATTCTGCATTTAAAATATGTTCATTATTTAAAATAAACAATTTTGAAATTTTTGGTCAAAAAATCATGTACTCCCCCCTTACTCATTTTCGAAAAAATAATTTTTTCAAAATTTAGATTTGCAAATTTACATTTTTAATCGATTGTGGTTGTCATAATTAGTATAAAAAACAACATTAAAACTGATTCTGAGGGGGTAAATTTTTTGGTCAAAAATCATGCAAAAGTTGAGAAAAAATTTGACAAGTAAAGCTCTCGAATCCATAGCACCTAATATTAAACTCCCATAACTTTGTCAAAACTGAACCGATTTTCATGTTTGATGGCATTTTGGTCATGATTTATCCACTTAAATCATTCTGCATTTAAAATATGTTCATTATTTAAAATAAAAAATTTTGGAATTTTTGGTCAAAAAATCATGTACTCCCTCTGCATTCTGCATTTAAAATATGTTCATTATTAAAAATAAACAATTCATGATTGTTGTCTTCTTTTTCTTTAAACAAAATATTTATTTTGAAACCCCCTCCCAAAAAAAAATTCTCCCGACGCATACACACACACACACATGTATATACATTTACATAGCTTATCGCTCAATTGTCGTAGGTTTGCAATTCGCAACAGTTAATTACATACATACATATGTATGTAAGTACATACAGTGGCTCACAGCTTATTTTATGCAGTACATACTTTTCCTCTATATAGCTATAAATTTAAATCAAATGGAAAATAATATCATCCAATTCGCCACTGCCCTCTCTCTCTCATTCGCACCCACTCCCACTCTCTTAACAATTTGCCGGCTGCATTTCGCATTTATTTATTTTCTTTTATTTTGGCACAGCGAATGTATAATTACATTGATTATGTAACAAGACAACGTGAAGACGGGAAAGAAAGACGGGCAGAATAGGAACACACTGCGTTGGTTTTATTATTGAGCGAAAATAATAAATGTACTGCGTAGTTTGCCGTTTTGTTGTGGCCGTTGTTTCGTTTTTCAGCGTTTGTGTGTTGTTGTTTGCGGCGCGAGCGAACTTTTACGAATGAGCATGAAACGCCGGCAAATGCTTTTGAGCGCAGAGGAGGCCGCATGCTGATGTGATGTAGGAGAGTGAAGAGGGCGGCCGCCAGATAAGCACGGGTAGCTAACCAACCACTTGCCCTCAATTGTTTGTGTCTGCCATCGTCGTTGTTGTTGTTATTGTTTAGCGAGGTTCTGTATATTTATGTACATGTGTGCATTCGTGTTGCGCAGCCCGGACAAGATGGGATGTCAAAACAAACGGTATATACACATACATACTGCGTATACAGAAAGACAGGACGAGATGTTGATAAGAAAAAAGGGACAATTTGGAAATGGACAACAACAACGAAACACATGTTCAGGCCCCTTTTAGCGTGCGCGTGTGTGTGTACGTGTTTGTGTGTACACGCGAAAAAGAAAATGAGGAAAAATGATTACAGTTACGTGACCAAGGGGAGCACACGTGTGTGTGCATGTGATGCACAACATGAAGCGTTTGATCAATATCGATATTGATTGATTTTCTGCATATAGTGTGGCCCACAAGATGAAACCGGTCCGAATCCTAAACAGGATTCGCGGAGAGAATCGCACAGTTGACAATCCGCTTGAACTTGGACACACTAAGAAAAGTCAACGACCAGAGAACTAGCTGCTGCAGCAGCCACAATGAGAAAAACAATAGAACTAGACTCTAGACTGCATTTTCTTCAAGCACACACACATATAGACGCACTACACTTACCTAAAAAATATATATAAATACATACGCGTATATAAATATTAAGCGCACTGAATTATATTCGATATTATTTTTTTTTTTTTTGTGAGATTATATTACTCTGGAGACAACTCCAGTTGACGTTTTATTCAGAAATTCTAGAAACTTTGCAGCTGATCAATTTTTTCCAGGCGAAGCAAGCTGAGGACCGGCTCAGTGTGACCTTAACGCAGTTACGACGAGTGCCTTAAATAGTAAGCCACAACAGCATTTGGCATTAATATAACATTTACCAGTACGGTCAGCCAAATCTCTGCTACTTAGCATTTTAGCATATGTTAGGTTTTTGGGGTGGCCACAGCTGCATAGCTGTCGGTGTTGGGTAACGCAATATCGTCAGTGTTGGCAAAAAAACAATGGCAATGGAGTCAAATTTATTTTTGGTTTTTCTGTTGTCATTTTTTTTATATAAAAATGCGAAAGGTGTGTTAAATCATGTTCCCACGTATAAAACAATGTGTGCGCATTGTAAGCGGCTGCCTGCAGGCACAAGTGTTTGACTTTAACAGCGGCAAATTGCGCTGAAAAAATGATGCCTACGCTGCTTATTTGTTTGTGTGTGTTTGGACCACAATTTGTTTTCATATGCTACTGTTCTGGCCAATTGCGCCGCGTATAAAAGCCAATGTACAATAAAATGGCCGTTAAGTGAAATAATCGGGGTGAAAATATTGCACAAACATCAAAATATGCGTTATATAAACGCTTCAAAATTCTTATGTGGGCGAGCGCAGCATAAAAGTGCATTTATAATCCACACACACACTTGCGTATTGCTTGTGTATACATAAAAGCGAATGCGTGTGTGTGCGCTGAGTATTTCTAGCCTGTGTGTGTGAATGTGTAACTGTTATTCTTCTGTTATTGTTCTTGCAGCGGAAATCAGCGGACTTCTGCTAGATGAGCAACAGGATTTGGACATGGAATTGCCGCCGCACATCAATGGAAAGGAATTTCCAGCAATACCACAGAACTCCCTATTAACGCATCCCAGGTAACATCGAAAATATAAATCAAATTAGTTCCATTAAAGATCAATTGCTGCAAATAATTAGAGCCAGATTTATTTGATAATTGACAAGTTCCGTTATTAGGCGCTCAAACAAAAGAGCGCGATTTAAGAGAATTTGACGCTACAATATCACGATTGAGAGATTTAAATATTGCTCAAAGCACAGTTCCGTTATTTGGCTCTAGAACAAAAGAATGCGATTTAAGATAGTACAATATCGGTTTGTGTTTTGTTTATATTCCGTTGCAATTGGCACGCGTTAAATTTTTAGCTTGAATAGAATCCATATAAAGTAATAGTCCGATTTTTGACAACACTGGCGGCTCAATAATGCACCAAATTTGAAATTAGATAATAACTTCTTTAAAAAGAAAAAAGTTTAGTTTTTATCCGATTATTCCTAAGGAAGCTATAAGATTTTGGGGTCCGATCGAGACAATCTTGATATATGTGCTGAGTGTACTAATAATACATGGCAAGTTTTATTAAAATAGCTGCCTACTGTAGTCGTTATGCTACTTTAAGAGTGAAATTGTCGTTTTAATTTTAAGAGATCAAAATTCTTTGCATAACCCTTGGTTCTCAATCCTGGATATATTCCAGTATTGAAAATATTGGTATTCTAAGACTATAATTACTACAAACATATTTCTTTAGTTAACACAATTATTGCTAAAGCCTAACTGCCCTCTAATCCCCACTATTTACTAATTCACCTATTTCACATGCTGCACTCCTAAATAGGAGACATGTTAAGAGTAAGCGACGCATGAAAAGAAGGTAAAAACCTGAGCTTTGGCCCGGCTGTTTTCATTAACCCCACCCACACACACATATATATGTTTATATTATACGTTTGTATATATTTTTTTTAATCTGATGTTTCTGCATACACAGATTAAAGTGTTTTGCGTGTGAACCGCCCTGTCTCGATCCCAACGAGCACGCCCATACCTGCCAGAATGCCATACAGGTGAGTACTCAGATTATTTGTATACTCGTTCACGATGTGACGAGAGTATATGGGGTTTGTGTCTGTCCGCAATTATTTTCGCCACTTCCGACTCCACAAATTACAAAAATCAATATTTTTTCCAAATGATACTAGTTATGACCGTTTACGACTGTTTTAATCTGTTGTCATGCTGTGAACGAGTATAGTGCAGTCGGTTACATCCGACTGCAATGTTCTTACTTTCTATATATGTAATTTTCAACATTTGAACATCTTTTGCTGCAGTGTTGGAAATCACGCACACGCGATGCCGTTGGCCAGGAGAAGTTGTCGCGCGGATGCACCACGTCGCAGGATCAGCTGCCGCTGATTTGCAACCAGAACGGACTGAACAAGCTGAGCGGACCCGCCAAACGCAACACGGCGAAGTTCATCAATGTCGTCTGCTGTGCCAGCGATTTCTGCAACGACGGCGAATTCCCGGAGCTGCCGCCTTTCGTCAGCGGCGACGTGGCGACGGTGATCACCGCCGACAGCAGTAACATTAGTAAAATGGCGGCCGCCATTCTGGGCCCCTTCATGGTCATCACGCTGATGGGCGCTGTGGCGGTTTACCTAATGCGGCGCAGCCATCGCAAGCGCCTGGCGGCGACGCGCATCAAGCAGGATCCCGAATCCTATCTGGTCAACGACGAGCTGCTGCGCGCGACCAGCGCCGGCGACAGCACATTGCGCGAATACCTGCAGCACTCGGTCACTTCCGGCTCCGGCAGCGGCCTGCCGCTGCTCGTGCAGCGCACACTGGCCAAGCAGGTGACGCTCATCGAGTGCATCGGCCGGGGCAAGTACGGCGAGGTGTGGCGCGGCCACTGGCACGGCGAGAGCATCGCCGTCAAGATATTCTTCAGTCGCGACGAGGAGTCCTGGAAACGCGAAACGGAAATCTACAGGTAGGATAAAATATGATTAAACTTGGATTTTGTGTTTTAACCAGGGACCGTAACGTAAAAACCTCACTTTAAAATTTTTTATACTCGTTTACGAAGTGAACAGAGTTGATTGGGATTGTGCAATGTCCGCTGTATAAACACAAGTTTTTCGCTGCTATTGAAGCTAGAGACTTGAAACTTGGAATAGATACTCGTGATATCCCACATCATATTAAATGTTAAGATTTTTTGACTAATATAATATAATAGTTATTTTCGGTGCCTGGCTTTAACGTTTTCGACATTTTCAGCACCGTGCTGCTGCGCCACGAGAACATCCTTGGCTTCATCGGTTCCGACATGACGTCACGCAACTCGTGCACCCAGCTGTGGCTGATGACGCACTACTACCCGCAGGGCTCGCTCTTTGATCACCTAAACCGCAACGCACTCAGCCACAACGATATGATTTGGATCTGTTTGTCGATCGCCAATGGGCTGGTGCATCTGCACACCGAGATCTTTGGCACCGAGGGCAAGCCCGCCATGGCGCATCGAGACTTGAAATCGAAGAACATATTGGTCACTGCGAACGGGACCTGTGTCATAGCCGATTTTGGCTTGGCCGTAACACACTCGCATGTCACGGGACACCTGGACTTAGGCAATAATCCGAAAGTGGGCACCAAACGCTATATGGCACCCGAGGTCTTGGATGAGAGGTGAGTGCGTTTCTTATTGGACTATTGGGCAGCCAGTTGTACCGCTTTGTTTGCCATTGCAGCATTGACATGGAGTGCTTTGAGGCACTGCGTCGCACTGATATCTACGCCTTTGGCCTGGTGCTGTGGGAGGTTTGTCGCCGCACAATATCGTGCGGCATTGCCGAGGAGTACAAGGTGCCCTTCTACGATGTGGTGCCTATGGATCCCAGCTTCGAGGATATGCGCAAAGTGGTCTGCATTGATAACTATCGGCCATCCATACCCAATCGCTGGAGCTCCGATTCGGTGGGTACCAAACACTTTATATATATAACAGCTATATTTATAATTCTGGGCCTATTTGTTGCAGCTCCTGGCCGGCATGTCCAAGCTGATGAAGGAGTGCTGGCATCAGAATCCAAATGTGCGTCTGCCCGCGCTGCGCATTAAAAAGACTATACGTAAATTAGCTTCCGTTGATGAGAAGATACGTTTAGACTTCGATGAGGTGTGCGTTTAGTAGCTTTTAGTTTAGCAATTTAAGTTAACTATTAATTAGGCTAAGCGACATTAGTTGAGTTCATTTTGCTAGCAGCTAAGTTTCATACGTATAGATATATAAGAAAGCTTTCTTTACATTTTCTTTTCATTAGCCGAGATTTAGTTTTGTGCCTTTCAAATTGCCTTAAAGTTAAAATCAAACTTGACTAGAAGTATCATCTACCTAAGTTATCACATCAAGCTGCCCCATGGAGCAATCATTTTTTCATTTCAAGTGCCATTACAATTAAGAATTGGTAAAACATTTTTTACATTACATTTAAGCTCACTTTTTACACCCACACCCTACATTTATTCGTACACTGGACATGAACAGCTATCAAGCAGCTATATAGTTTCTTTTCTTATCAAGTCTAATGAGTTAATGAGAATGTAAGCAATTGGCGCCACATACACACATTCACACACACACACACATTTATATTGCGCACCTAGTTAAGAGCATATGCATGTACATGAATAGTTCCCAACTACATATAGAATATATATATATACAAATATACAATACTTTGTATACTGTACAAATGCGCGCTAATTAAGTTGTAAATGTAGTTTACAAATAACTAAGATACTATCAACAAATAAAATACACTTCCTAATTGTTAAGTACAAGTTAAAGAAGTCTTATCATTTTTGTGATTAGATCTAAAATTTGGACGAATTCATGGGATAATATGAGGTTAGCTAATGAAGTGAATGTTTGATCACTATTACTGATCCGCTGGGATGAATTTAAAAAAAGAAAATAACGTTGCCGTCGGGTGTAACCGACAGCGTAATACTCGTTCGCCCTAGCATTATTTGTACATGTTTTTTTTATTTAACAAATTATTAAAAATATTTGATTTTCAATAATGCATATATTTTGAACGAAGATTCTTTAGAACACTAACCATGACTAAAATGCCATCAAACATGAAAATCAGTTCAGATTTCACAAAGATATGTGATTTTGAAATATGGGAGCTATGGATCTATGGAGCTTTACGTCTCAGTTTTGGCATGATTTTTGTCAACAAATCTGGCCCTTTCAGAATAAGTTTAAATGGTGTTTTTATACTAATTGTAACAACTACAATTCAATAACAATACAAATTTGGAATTCAAAATTCAATAAACCAATTTTTTGTGAGTATAAAAATCAGATTGCTATATCATATAGCTGTCATAGGAACTATCCTTTGAATATTGATTTTTTGTAAAATAAAATCTGTATAGTGTGTATTTTTGTTTATTTAAGGAAAAAGGGCTAAGCTCTTTCTCTAGCAGTTGTAGGCCAAACTGAAGACCGACTTTGGTTTTGTGCGATTTTAACCAAGCTCAGAACGAATGTTTTCAATTTATAACAGAAACTTTATTGAGGACTTCATTGAACATTTATATGGTGCTACCATAAATGCGAATATAAATATATATATTTGTAAATTTCAGTAAGGTGACAGAGCTGACATTAGATGTCCTTATCATCTTATCATTTCCCATTCGCTGTGAGCAGCCTGAAGGTCTCGTTGTTCTGCTCGTCGAGGAACAGCAGCTTGAAGATGTCGTTAAAGAAATCCGGATAGTAGTCGCAGGCACGCTTGCAGTCGGGCGTCCAGTTGATCTCCAGCAGTTTAGGCTGCATGCTGCACTGCTTCTCATCGTCTCCCGTCCAGGCAAGCATAATGTCCGCCGCGTAGAGTGCGCGGGATTGAGCACATGGCGCTAGCCCACGGGGCGGCGGCTCCTGGCTGGCGCACTGCAACAGCTCGTACAGCATGCCGCAGATGTTCTGCTCCACTGCGGTCCAGTCGTGCTGGGGATACTGCTGGCACCACATGTCCACGAACTCGTCGCAGCGTATGTGATGCAGCTGGTCCGGCGCCTGGTAGTTCATCACCGTGTAGTGCTTCTCGTAGTCCTCGAAGCTGTCCAGCGAGAAGGGCCGGTTGGCGAAGCGCAGGAAGAACTTACGATGCACGTACGCCTCCAGCGGCTGCACGCGCTTCACCAGCAGCACATAGCGCACATCGAACTTGACCTGGGCGTTCAGCTCCGCGCGCTGGAACAGCACCGGACGCTCGACATACTTCTGGGCTATTTTGGGACCCGTTGCGGGCAGGCGCACGATCTGCTTGATGTTGTCCGTGATGTGCGTGTCCAGGCCGCGTGCCAGGTTCCAGGGCTTGATGATCCAATGGTTGTCCAGCCCCTTAGCCGCACGCCGCTGATAGTAGGCGACAAACTCGCGCAGTTCCGTGCTCAGATTGTAGGTGGTGGGCAGCCACGTGGGATACGTGTCAAGCGTCTCCGCGTTGTGATGCTCCGGTGCGGCGCGCCGCCCTACAATGGCCAGCAGATCCTTGATGGTGATGACGTACTCGAAGGGAAACTGGTTGACGAACTTGTGCGGAGTCTTGCGCGCCAGTTCCGCAAAGTCCTTGTAATGGCAGGTGAGCCACAGCACATCCGCATCCTCTTCTTTATCGACCAGCACAAACTCGGGCGCGGTTAGATGCGCGCGCAGCACATCGTACTGCGCGTACACCTTGAGCGGATCACAGCGTGCAGGCGGGGCACTGTTGCGAGCAGCTTCTTCTTCACCGGGATACGTTTCCGGGATGTGACCACTGGCAAAGTAATCGGCGCCCGGCTCCACCTGCACAAAGCTCTCCGCGCTCAAATCGCTCGCCTGCCAGGGCAGCAGGAGAGCCGAGCGCTGCGGCGCATCCTTCGACACGTATTCGGCAAAGTCGCGCGTCACCGCCGCACCCCGGACACAATCCCGTACGGGAAACAGCAGGCTGTACGTGGTCTGGGTGGGCAGGTAGAGCAGCGGCACCAGGCGGAAACTGGGCTCGTCCGCGTGATTCACGGCGGAACCGACCTCATCCATGACATACCAAATGGGCAGGCGCTCCTCATCGGTCAAACCGTCGCTCGCAATGGAGTAGGCATGGCAATACCTCCACAGACGTCGCAGTATCTTGTCCACGCGTTGTTCGTGCTCCAGATCGACCCCTGTGATGGCGGACAGGCGATCCGCCAGCTGTGGATAGTGTTCGAGCTGTTGGCGTGCGCTGTTCAGGCGAAAGGTCCAAGCGTGATCTATTAGATAAACGGCGTGCGGATCACTCGCCTTGATGCCCGGTTCACGTGCCACCTCCAGGGCAAACGCCGGCTGCACATTGTCGTCATCATCGAACCCTTCCTCCTCCTCGTCGTAGTCGATCAGCATTAATTGCAGCGTCTCGCCGGCATCAAAGCTTTCCGTGCTCAGTTTGCGGTAAAGAGCCGGCCAGAGATGCGCCGGCACCGCCGACGTTTCCAGCTGTGGCTTGTGCAGAGCCACAAACTCATTGTACTTGTTAATGCCGTCCATGTTGCGTGCAGAGCTGCGAAGGCGCTGGCTATTCCCGACGTTCACATAGTCGGTATATTTAGGATGGCAGTATTTTTGCACAACAAAAATATACTAGCTACCAGCAAAATACCAAAGACCAGGACCACTAACAAAACTGTGACTGGTAGCAAATAACGGAAAAAATTTAATAGTAACACTCACAATACGATATAAGTATGAACATTGCAGTCGGGTCTAACCGAGGATAATAACAGCTTAATACAGTCAAAAGCAATCTTAATTATTATAGTTTTTTTTTTTTTGTTTTAGAAAAATAGTAATATTTTTTAATTTAGACACAAACCCAATATACTCTTTTCTCTTCGTGAACGAGTATAAAAACTAAAGCTTTATTTAAATCACCCATCACTAGCTCTACCGGCGAACGGTGTTGGTATTTATTTAAATGTGTGTGCATTTTGCCGGGCAAAATTAATACTAACTGCGCAACATATGTCAGGGCTGCGGCGAACAGCTGTTGCACGAGTCAACTTTTTTGGTGAGCAAATATAAATAAACGACAACAATATACAATTTCACCATTAGAAACGCTCGCACGTAAGAAGCGGCCGCACACTCTATCAGCTGGCTAGCTTAGCATAAAAATACATAGTCATCACAACTCGACACTTAACCGAGCCTTGTCAGCTAATGGGGTAAACTTAATTGCTGCTTCAAACTAACAACAAAATTCGTAGTCGCATGCTAGTATTATTCTAAACTCTTGCTCTTCTGGCAAACAGTCAAACGCAAAAGAAAAAAAAAGAAAAATCGAAAGCAAAACGAAAAGGAACGAAGTTAAAAAAAACAAAAAAAAAACTAAATGAGCGGCACGTTGTCATTGCCAAACAACGCCGAAGGCGCTGCAGATGCTGTGCTAGAAGCTCGGACCGAGATCATGGACGTTACGGTAAGCGAAACGGGGCGCAAATCAATTTCGAGTAACTTGCTAACTTTTGGCTCACATTGATTTTTAAACAAAATTAAGCGAATAAACTGTAAAAGTTGTAACGCGTGTATTTAGCTTATTGCGCAGTTTTTTTTTGTGGGCGCGCTCGCTGCGCCCGTTAGGTAATCCACGCCCATTTGGCGGCACTTCCGCACATCGAGAATATGTGACGTATAAATATGTCTATGTATATGTACCGTTACAAAATAGTTCATGGGAGTACGAATCGCGATTTTTTTTAGTCTGTTATATCGTATGTTAGTTTTGTCACGATTTTTTTTTTACCCTTTTTATACCCTCACAAAAGGCGTGTTGGTTTTGTCATGAAATATGTACCAATCACAAAAATCAAGACCTCCCATCTGTCTGCATAGCTCTCTCTGCTCTCTGTCGAATCGGAACAGATTTTGGGCTACGCTCACTGGGGCGTGACAATTGCGATTTAATCTATATATCTCCTTCAATTTTAAAGTTAGATACATGACATTTTTCAGACAGATTACTGATGACCTCCTTTAAAGATCGTACCATCATTTTTTTTTTTAATAATATTAATTAAGACCGTTTGCGACTTTTTAAGCTGTTATTATAACGTGAACGAGTATTGTGCAGTCGGTTACACCCGACTGCAACATTCTTGCTCAAGATATACATACATATGTTATCTAAACTAAGCAACAACGATCCTTACTACGCTTCTCATATATAATATTATATTGAAAATCTCGTAACATCGGACTACTATATCACATGGGAAATTTCAACTCCATAAGCTGAAACGCGTTTCGCGATTTCGTCTTGGATTTTCATTTGAATTGAATGCTTTGCACTTTTCATTTGTTTTAATTTTCAATTTGTGATCATGTTTTAACTATTGTAAAATTCAAGTGTGAACCAAATCGAACTTTATCGTTTTCAGGTTCCGAAAAATAACGGTTTCTTTCTATGGCAATGGTTGTATAACTGGACATCCACATCCCCAACAATGTTGCGCGCCGTCGAGAAGAAGATTCTATCATACCTAAAGCTGCCGTATCGCGGCTTCTTTGTGGACATTGGGCCGGCTGTGGGCGATGCCGACAAGATCTGGACGGTCAGCATGAACACCGATTCCAAGGAAGTGCCGCTGGTGATGCTGCATGGGTTGGGCGCCGGCGTGGCACTGTGGGTGATGAACCTGGATGCGTTCGGCAAGGATCGTCCGGTCTATGCGATGGACGTGCTCGGCTTTGGCCGCAGCTCCAGGCCCCTATTCGCCAAGGACGCACTCATATGCGAGAAGCAGTTCGTAAAGTCTGTGGAAGAGTGGCGCCGCGAGATGAACATCAATGATATGATCCTGCTGGGCCACTCCCTGGGCGGCTTCATTGCTTCCAGCTATGCGCTGAGCTATCCGGATCGCGTCCGGCATCTAATACTGGCCGATCCGTGGGGCTTCCCCGAGAAGCCAGCCGACTCGACGAACACCAAACAGATTCCATTGTGGGTGCGGGCGATTGCACGCGTCCTGACGCCACTGAATCCGCTGTGGGCACTTCGTGCCGCCGGCCCGTTTGGCCAGTGGGTGGTGCAGAAGACGCGACCGGACATCATGCGCAAGTTCCAGCACACCATTGAGGAGGACATTAACCTGCTGCCCCAGTACATACACCAGTGTAATGCCCAGCGCCCCAGCGGCGAGTCGGCCTTCCACAGCATGATGCAGTCGTTCGGCTGGGCCAAGCACCCAATGATCCATCGCATCAAGGATGTGCGTCGAGATATACCCATCACGTTCATCTACGGCTCGCGCAGCTGGATCGACTCCTCGTCCGGCGAGAAGATCAAATCGCAGCGCGGCACGAATATGGTGGACATCAAGGTCGTGACCGGCGCCGGCCACCATGTCTATGCGGATAAACCGGACGTATTTAATCGCTATGTCAATGAGACCTGTGATATATACAAAGTAAGTGGCGGGCAGTTGGCACCCTCGCCGCCGTTGCGGCTACTGCGCGACGCCACCGAATCGGATGAGGAGCACGAGTTGCCCAATCTGAAAACGGCCGTCGAATCGGTGGAAATCAAGCAGGAGGCTGATGTTGTTCAGGGCGTGACTTCGACGACAACATCAACGACGACAAAGAAGTCCGTGTCCAAGAACGAGCCATCGGCGACTCCAGCTGTCGATCTGGCCGATGTGAAGCGGAAATAGCGTAAATAGCATCCGTTTTGCCCGCCCTAAATTATAAATTTAGCTCTACTCACTTTGTGTCTATTTTATTAGCGTTTTTGCCTAGTATTAAATGTTGTCTTATCTAACTCTTGCCTATTTCATTGTTCCACCATTTACACAATCTTTCGCCAGTGCCACAACCTTAACGACTCTGGACTGCGTGATTCAGTGCTCACATCTGATTAATTTCGCGCTCGCTACAAAGTTCAAGTTGTGTGCTTGACTATTTCTCGGCTCAATTTGATAAATAAACATTCTGGATACGTCATATATGCACATATGTATATATATATATACATAGATATTTAACAAGAGCGCCCGAAAGAGCGCTATGGCCGAACCCAATTCGTATCAGCTCGGCGAGTGCTGACGTCTGTCCACCACACGCGGAAGTCATCGACCTAACCCAGTGGCCTATACTTAAAGATGATTTGGCTTGACTTTCAGCTTAGCTAATCACAATTAATCATGCATTGAAATCAACAAGCTCGGGGCCGTCCTCTAGAAAATAAAAATGTAAATATCATGAACTTAGCTCATTTGCTCTTGGATTTACTCGCTCTCTTACACGCGTTCTCAATTACTCGTTTTCTTATTTGGCTCTTTTACTTAGTCGCTCCTTTACTCACTCGTCCTCTTGCTGTCTCGTTCTCTTAATTACTCGATCACCTTCTCTCATTTATTCTGTCACTTGGCCTCGTACTCGTTTTTTTACTCGCTATTTTACTTACTCGCTTCCTTATTTACTCGTTCTCTCATTTGATCTTTAACTTACTCACTTATTTACCATCTACTCTTATTTATTCGCTGTTTGACTTAGTGTTCCTCTTACTCGTTGTTTTATTCACTCGCTTAATCGTGCTCTCCAACTCACTCGCTCCCCACCTCTTCAATATATCACCTTTCTATGCAATTTTCATAAATTCAAATGCTGGTTACGGGAGTGGGAGCGGATAGTTCAGGAGTGTAATATAGAGATATAGGTGGGAGTGTAAAAGACAGTGAAAGCGAGAGGGAGAGCGGAAGTCAAGCAACCAGATTAGAGTCAGAGAGAGAGAGCGACTGTGTCTAAGGCAAATCATGCATACATTATAATACTTATGTGCACTGAAAAAGTACTTTTATTATTATTAAAATTAAATCAAACAATATAACGTAAATTTTAAGTGTGTTTCCTGTAAACTTCCTAAATTACAGTAACGTCAAAAATATGTTTATTATTAAAAAATTACAGCTAAACATTACTTGAGCTCATGAAAATCGCATAGAAGGGCGTTCCGCATAAAACAATGAAAGCCTTTTGTACAGCTATGTAATTATTGTATACCTATATGGAATAAAACAGTCCCTTGTAGAATAGTGTAACAATGATTTTTTTTGTATGCCTTCAAAGCGCTATCAGCAAAGCTGAATATAATAATCTAGACATATAAGCAAAGTGTATGTATATTTAAAAAAAAACCCAAGCAATCAATTGTGTTTAAACTATATGCACATATATCAGATCAGTTTACTGTATTGCTGTTGGTCATGCAATCCGAGCTGGAACAGAGCTCTGTGGCGCCGGACATTGGAAGAAGTGGCAGATTTCACTGGAAAACAAAAGTAAAACATAAACAAAGCCGTGGGCGGCCTTATCAATTGGCAAAAGTAAAAACAAAAATAATTGGCTGCCTGATAAGCAAAAGTCCAACGCATGACTAACAATCAGAGGCTGCTGACAAACAAACAAAGGCAAAGCACAAAACATTTTATGGACTATAAAAATAATGCTTTAATTTAATTCGCAATTTAAGGGAAGTCTCTCGATTTCACATTATTTGCGAGCTACAATAAAATGTTTCAATATTGTTAGTAATATAATAGACATGTTTTGGTTGACGCTCTACTTGGCATCAGCGAAGCCCACGCGATCGTTGCCCATGTCGAACTCGGTGTAGTATTTGCCGATGAAGACATCGCCGAGTATCCAGATGGGTCCGTTGGGTGGGGGTATGTCCATGCCCATGAAGCCGGACAGACAAATGGTCTTGCCCATTTGTGCGACGCGCAGTATGTAATCCTTGCCCTCCAGCTCGAAGGTCTTGCCGCCCAGCACGAACTTGATGACGGGCAGATTGGGAATCAGATCACAGGACACCACATACTGCAAGAGACGGGCATTAGTTGTGACAATCATATATTAGCTGTAGTAAAAATAAATCGATTATATTTTATAAGGCTGGATACAAAAAGAAGGGCCGAACTGTCATCTGGAATCGCAACAAACTCGACGTATTTCTGAAACGGCCGATGACGGGTGATGAAAAGTGGATCGATGGCCCAACCATGATTGACAGGTATTAGGATGGGCCGGGAATCATATACTATGATCTTCTCCCCTGCGGCAGAACTGTTGATTCGGACCTGTACTGTCAACAATTGGACCGTTTGAAGGAAGCAATCGCCCCGAAGCGGGCGCTGGGAGAGGAGTTGTGTTCTATCAGGACAACGCCAGGCTAGACACATTGTCAGTGGCTCGAAAGAAGCTCCGGCAACTTGGTTGGGAGGCTTCTTTGCATCCACCTTATAGTGCGGAGCTGGTACCAAGTGATTACCACCTGGTCCTGTCTACGGCGACTCCAGAAGAGGCTTGTGACATCGACTGCCTTAGTTTTTCCAATGGGCACGAGGGCTTCTATGATGGAGGGAATTACCATCAAAATGGCAACAAGTTTTTTGACCTAAATCGGATTTCATCTATGCCAAATAAAGCCTTAAATTGTATTCAAAAATGGATTTTCTTTTACCACGCCTTATATATATGCGCGATTCTTACCTGTCCTCCAATGATGGGCGTGCCGCCAATGGCCTGATTGATGGAGGTGGCCTCCGCGGCGGGCGCGGCAATTAGCGAGGTGCCCGTGTCGGCGATGACCTGGCAGCCGCCCTTGCACAGCTCCAGATCGTTCATCTGGGCGGAGTCCATCTTAATCTGCCAATAGCCCTTGCGGGTTACCGGCAAATATGTGAAGTCGCCCGTATAATGATTAGGGTCGGAACCGCCGAAGATGATTTCGCCACCCTCGGGAGCCTTGGGATCACGATTCAAATAGAACGAAAAGACCGGCTGTGAGATTAGGCTCTGCTCGTACATCTCATAGAAGGGAGGCTTGACGCCATCCACGGAGATCGAGCTGTAGCCCAGGCCGAGAATGCCATCAAATTTGGCGGCGACAAAGACCAGGCCCGGCTCGCTTAGCGCCTCGGCGAACGTTTGGCCCTTGATGTCCAGGCCGGCGATGTTGACCGTGTCGCTGGAAAGGTAGCCGGACAGGCTGCCCGAGCCGTAGTGTATGGCGAATTCGGTGCCGTTCTTGGTGTAGGATGACGACTTGCTGGCATCGTACTTGTTGTGCATTAGGCACGCAATGTTGGTCAGGTGACATTTCTTCGAGGGCACCCACAAGTTGGAGGAGCCCGTATCAAACACGACCTTGAAATTCTGCGGCGGCGAACCAATCGATATAGGGCCGTAGTACTGCGCATCTAGATAATTGGACAGCGGTTCGGGCGAGACGCCGCCGCCGCCATACTTGATGCGCAGTTGATGCAGCTCGGTGCCGACATCGGCGAAATGCCGGCGAGCGGACTGGAATTTGTTTAACGGTACACGCAACAGTTTCGGTTCTGCGGCGACGGCCAAGGCCAGGGCCAGGCACACGGCGAACAGCAGCACAGACTTCTGCATGGCCACTGCAAGCGATTGGAAACGTTTTAGGTTGTGAAATACGCTTTCGACTGATTGAATCAACTGTTTCTGCTGCAGTTAGTTAAATATTGCGGCGCAGCGAAAATGATTCAGCAAACAAGTGGCGCTAAATATGACCAAAAAGGCATTTCACCAGGGCTGCAGCGGTTGCTGCGTGCTCATGTTCAGTTAATGAAGCAGTTCAAATTACAGTACATATCGCTTATATGCAACATCGAAAATGCATTGAGTTTATTGCACATAAGCAACATTTTCTTTAATGTGCGATCACTTATATTGCCTATAAAATACACATTTTTGCATAAATTTCATAAAATTCAAAATTTTACAACTTTTGGCGGTCTTAATGGCAAAAAAATAAATCCATGACTCTGCATGGATTATAAATCGCACATCGTTTTGTTCAAAAGGCTCTGTATATATTTGTATATATTTTGCAAATTATGGTTTCAATTAATCTTACATACTTTACTTTATCCAAAAACCGAAGCGCTCGACTTATTGTTACTATTTCAAAATGTGCATAGTAATAGCTGTATAACAGGGGGAGGGGGATGGAGGGTCATTTACAACATTTATAATTTTGCTTTCTATATATATATACCATTCTTAAAAATGCATTTTAATTGCTTAAAGTACTCTCTGACATTACGGCATTTACCAATTTCAGTACTTGTAGCGATAAATGGCCACGCCAGCGACGCCAATCAATATGGTGCCCATCAAAAAGCCAAGTAGTTTCAGCTGAGGAAGACATAAGGAAGTTATTCAAATCTATGATCTATAATTTAAATCGTTTAACGTACTTTTGAGTTATCTACTAGGGGCGTCTTTTGCCTAACATTAGTCTTCTGTTCCATTTTCTTGGCCTGGCCCAACATCTTCTGATACATCTCCTTTTCGTTATGCTCCTCCCGGCGTGCCTTGATGAACAGCCGAGCCAAATCCGATTGAACGGATCGATTGTCCGGCTCCAACGTAGCCACTTTCTGCAACAGCTTGATGGCGCCCTGCGTATCGTTCTTGCCCTCGAACACCTGATAACGAGGTCGAGGAGAGGTTAAGTATTTATAATTTGCCACGTGTCCACAGCTGGCACTTACCCGTCCCTTGCGATACAATGCTTTCGGATTGTTGGGCTGGCAACGCAGCACATGTTCCACGGACTGCAGTGCCGCATCAAAAGCGCCGATCTTAATCTGCGCCATGGCCAGGTTATTATACACAATCAGTCGATCCTCGAGCAGGCTTTGCAGGTCACTGTTGGACAGCTGTGGAACGTAAATAAAAGAGATAAGCTCAAATTGCTGTAGTTGTTTGCTCCACTCACCTCTAGATCTTCTTTACCAAACTCAGCATCTGGGTCCCCATCGCGCGTATCCAAATAGTCCAGAGCGCGTCTGTACAGATGGATGGCATTATTGTATTCCACACGCTTGTAGAAGTAATTTGCGCGCTCTTTTTTTCTAGCGCTGATTTGGGAAAAAATCATTTGATTAGATTAATTGTTATCTCAACTATAATGTTTTGCGTTTAGGTTCGGTTTATGAAGTTTTCTCATTCATGAACACGGGCTTTGGCTCGAACCTAAGTTAGTGTGAGCGGAAAAACGCAAAAAGAAATTCCAACAAACATGCAAGTATAAAGCTGGTTTTGCAGCTTTAATTCTAATCTACCCACCCATATTTGCGCAGCACTTCAAACGATTTAAGATCTGCAAAGTCTTCGTACTTAACATCCAAGAGCTCCACCTCATAGATCAGCTGAGAAGGCGACAAAGAAACGAGTGATGCAGATAGAGATTTATCCAACTACAACTGGTTTACTTACATGAGCATTTGGTGGTACAATCGTTTCTGGCGGATTTTCCGTTTTGAGGCCAACGACGCCGAATCCGAAGCGCTGATCGACGCTCACCTGGGCCACCTCACCCACGTGCATCATGGGTAGAACCATGTCCAAGCCCTGGACCACCTCGAAATCCCCGACGTGGCATTGGAAGCGCTCCTCCCGCTCCACGACGGTGCCGTCCTCCAGTTTGCCGGTGTATGTGATGGTCACCAGATCGCCGCGAGTGGGCCGCTTGGCGCTGGCCGGCGCCTTCCTGATGATGCGCTTCAGTAACTGCTTGTTGCCCAATATGTCGCACTCATCCTCGTCCTCGTCCACGTCATAATCATCGTTCTGCTCGTGATTATCAACCTGAGAGGATTTCTCGTCGTTTACAGCCGCCTGGGCGGCGCGTATGTCCTTAGTGTCGTCGGCATTGGTTAGATCTTCGAAGGAGCTGCTGCTTGATTTCTCCACGTCCATATTTACCTGCGAGATGAACGTTGAAACCTCCGAACAAAGGGCAACGCAACGGGCTGAATACTCACGCCAAGTCAAATGAAGTTTAATTTGGTTTGAAATGTGTACGGTTTGGTCATAAGCGACAACTGGTTTCAAGTGCTAAACTTTTCAACGGGTTGCGCACCGTTATGAGCCAATAATTTTTTTGGAAACTATTTACTTTTTGGAACAATAAATGTAAAATCAAGATTTGGAAATGAATACTTTCACAAGTACGTTTGACATTGCACAGGGCTGCTAGGGTTGCCAACGCACACAACCCAAATATGGCGAGAGCATGTTTTAATTGCTTTAAAAGGTGTCAGTATGCTGATCAAAAATCAAAGTTAAACTACGTGTGGAGATTGAAAAATGTCTTCGAAACAAGCTAAAAAATTGCCATATCGAACATCAAAATAGTTAAAGACTGATTTGAATTCGCAACACTTATTGTGCAATGTGGTGGCAACGCCAAACAGCTGTTGCTTTTTGTCTTTGCACAGGGCTGCCAGGGCTGCCAACACACACAAGATAAACATGACGAGTTCCTGTTTTAATTGTTTAAAAAGTTGTTAGTATGCTGAGCAAAAATAAAAGTTATACTACGTATGAAAATTGAAAAATTCTTCGAAGCAAACTAAATATTGCAATATCATGTATCAAAATAGTTAAAGGTTGATTTTAATACGCAACAGCACTTATTGTCCGTCGTGGTGGCAACGCCGAACAGCTGTTGCTTTTTGTTTGTTGCTTGCTGTGTATACAACTTGTAACAAATTTAAATATTAATCATGGGTAAACGCAACAAAAGTAGTTCTAAAAAAAAGGGCAAAATCCACAGACATCGCCATAAGCCCGAGCGGCATTTGTCCCCGCGCAAAAGCCGCAAAGCCTTGATGTCAGACACAGACACGTGCCAGGGAAACGCAAAAGCCGCTCCCCCGAGCACGTTCCCGCCCAGTGCTCCACCGGCGGCACGTCAAATTGATGTGAGTATCAAAAGTAGTTAAAAACGTAGTTGATTAGTTAGTTGTAGATTGGCGGTACGTTATCGTTTTCTTAGGGGGTGCAGCCGTCGCTGCATTTCCCACTGCGCACGCGTCAGTTCCCCCAAACACCCGAAAGAGATTTGTGAAAATTTCGTTCGAGTTCCAGAACAAATTTCCAGTAAAAGCCAAGTTAACGCGTGTGTGGAGCCAATAAAGTGGCCAAAAAGTGTAACTGAACCCACCAAAAAAAACGTACGAAAAAACAATGGAGCAAATCTGGCGTAACATTTGCGCCCACTACGAGGTGCCCGAGGATGTGACCAACGTGTGGTACGCCCGCATCGAGGAGCACCTGAGCGTGGATAGTCCCACGCGCGCCTACCACAACTGGCAGGAGATGATGCAGCGCAAGCACGCGCACCTATCCGACTGTGCGCCCAGCATCGCGCTGGCCGCCTTCTTCCAGTACTATCACTTCGACGGCAATCGCAGCTGTGTCCAGCAGAACTGCGAGGTGTTCGAGGAGTTCTGTCGCGACGCCATGATCGAGGATGTGAGTAGAGACACCCTGCCACCCATCGTCTATCTAGATTAACCAGGTGTTGAACATGACAGGAGCACGCCAAGTCGCTGATCTGCAATTTATTGGGACGCAAGACTCCCGATAATGAGGTCACCTGGTCGCACGATGACGAGGCCAATTTGTTACAGGACGTGGATCTAGTTGTGCTGGCGTATGTACTTCACAAACACACACTATTTTCTGTACCCATCGAAAGTGCCTAAAAATAGGGGTATATTGCAGTGGTGCAGTTGGGTGTAACAGGTAGAAGTGGGCATTAACCACCCCATTAGGTATATACACATAATTGCATATCAGGACGTCGTGCTGTAGCTGTTTTTCTGCCTGTCTGTCCGTCGCTTCGTGTGAAAACTTCTGATACCATAGGATAATAAATAATCTTTTCTTTTTTATAAAACTTCATTAATGATACATTCCAAAAAAAATTGGTGAAAAAATGTCATTGGCTAATGGAAAAGTAATAGATTGCTTTCTGACCTAAAAATCCACTTAAAAGTCCAAAAATCAATTTAAATTTTTATTAGAGTTCACTTGAGAATTTAATAAATAAAAAAAATTAAGTGTATAAGGAACAAGAAGCTTTTATTTTTTGGAAACTTTCCCAAAGTTTCCCATCATCTTTAAGCTGTTCCTAGTCTTTATTTTTGAGTATATTCAAACGTCCTCTTCAAGTTCTTAAAATTTCATAAAAATCAAGCAATAAACACAGAAGTTATTTTGCATTAAATTAAACTACCTGGGTACAGGGTATTTACTGGTCGGACATCCGCTCGACCAGAGCACTCCTGCTTAGAGTCTAATGCCAAGTTGCTCTGTTCTGCACAGTGCCCCGCCGGATGAGTATAAGCACTACACGCAGCTGCTGCGACACGAGTACGCCAATCTGGACGATGAGAGCTATAAGATGATGCGTGTCAAGGTGCTGGAGACATTGTTGCTGATACCGTGCATATATGCCACAGCCGAGTACCATGACAAGTACGAAGAGCTGGCACGGACCAATATACGCAATGAGATTAGCGAGCTCAAGCAGTAAGCGTGTGTCCTGGCAGTAATTAAGTCAGCGTGAATCCCACTTTGCTGCTCTACTTTGCTAATCTGTTCGCCTTTTATAACTAAATGTTGTCTTGAATGTTATTTTTTTTTAATTAATGTCTAAACTCGTGGTTGAGACGGTAAGGAAACACAGTAGCTAACTGAAATTGTCATTGAAGTCATATTCAAAAGGAAGATCTTAGCTAGCTGAATTCAAAAGCGAAGCGCCATCATAATTTAGTTGAAATGTCGAACCATAGAGCTATTTAAATAAAATTGAATGTGATCAAAACTGTAACAGTTTTGATATATACGATACATGATAAATATGCAATACATACGTAAATATACTGGCCTGTCTGTAATTCAATAATAAAGTCGATGTGTATATATACTCAACCAAGTTATAAACTGTAGTTTTATTCAAAGAACCCTTATGAAACCGATTCCACACGCAGTAAGTATGAAAAGTAGCACGTGGCTACTTTTCAACATTTCGAAAAAGCAGCTTAAAATTATATATATTAATATACTTACATTTCCTATCCGGCATTAGTTTCAAATAAACCCAGACGCTAGTTCCACAATGTTACCAATGCATCCAACATTTCAAAAGTTCAAGGATAGTCCAACTAAGGTATGTAATAGCCAATAAAACTCATTACGCTCTAATCTTAAAGTGTGTTGATTTTATTTGAAGAAACCACTGAAGCGCTTGAAAAGAAAACCAAATCAAAACCGAAACAAAAACAGCTACTCACAGAAGCTCGCAAACTCAATAAAACGTCGCGCGTTCAATTCGTTTCCCAAAAACGCAGCAAACGCCAAACGAAAGCTAAACTTTCAGCAATGTCGAAAGCAGCAGCAACAGCAGCAGCAACAGCAGCAGCAGCAGCTGCAGCAGGAACAGTCGCTGCCAAAACCAAAGTTTTATCGTAACAACCAGGTAAACCCAGAGCTCGATTCTTGTTTCGTAATAAACTCCGCTGAATTCAAATGTCGCACAACTGCAGCAGATGCCAAACTTGGGGATTATCGAAGAGATCGTGAGTAGCGATGAGGATGATTGCATTGTCTTGGAACCGGATGTGGCGAAAATAAACATAGACGATGACTCGGACGATGAACCGCTAGTGGAACCAAAAACCAGCAATGTGGACGATAACATTCCAAGCTGCAGTAATTTCGAGGTGGACACAAACCGAGAGATTCAATTGTGGGAGAAGTTTTCGCGAAGCACAAGCCGTACCACGAATGGCTATCGAATGCCAAATGATGATGCATGCATTATAATAAACGATAGCTTCGAGCATTCCTACCGAGATGGCAGTCCAGTTAGGATTATCGATGATCGAAGGGATGCGCCGTTTGTTAACCTGACCAAGCCACAGCAGCATCAGCAGCAGTCAAACAAGATGTTAGATGACAGTGTGGTATTTATTGCAGAGGACTTTATTCCTCTGCCAAAGGACGATGACATAAGTCCTCGAAAGAAGCGTAAAACAAAATGTAAGGCAGAGAAGAAGGAGGAGAAGAAGGAGAAGGAGGAGAAGGAGGAAGAAGAGGACGTACAGTTCGTTCGCACGCCAAAGCTGGTCAAACAGAGCATGGACACAAGTCTCTTTACAAAAACGGAACGCAAAAAATTGGCAGATTACAACAGCAACACATACAATCCAGATGTAGAAACTGATGCACCCATTACCCACAAACGTCCCATTATCATCGACGGCAGCAACGTGGCCTTTGGGTGAGAATACAAACTGGTGCCCTAGTATAATTGTTATACTCGTTCACGAAGTGAAAAGAGTATATTGGGTTTGTCCAATGTCCGTCTGTCCATATAAACTACATTTTTTTTGAAAACTTGGAATATATACACATTAATTTTTTTTTGATGCGGGTGGCGGCGAGTAAGCCTCAAAAAGGTGGATATCTTCCACAATTTAAGAGTTAGAGGCAACAAATTTAGCAGGCAGTTTTCGGAAGATCTCGATCGATATTTTCCAAAAATAACATTCGTAAATACGGTCGTTTTTGACTGTTTTAAGCTGTAATTCCACTATGAACGATTATTGTTTAAGCTGTAATTCCACTATGAACGATTATTGTTTAGTCGGTTCCACCCGACTGCAACTCTTACTTGTTTTGATATATATTCAATTTCTTTATTAGCCATGGCCGATCCAACATATTCTCTGCGGAGGGCATAAAATACTGCGTGGAGTTCTTTCATAAAATGGGGCACGATGTGAAGGCTGTCATTCCATTGTTTCGTCGCAATGCCTTTAAATCGTCCAATCCAGCGCTGCTTGATCAGCTGCACAAGGATGGCAAAATTGTATTTACGCCCTGCAAAAATCTGCCAAATCAACAGAGCATCAGCTACGATGATCGGCAAGTGTATATCTGAATATATATATAAATATTTCTTAACTGCTTTTCAATTTCAGCTTCATACTACAGTTGGCCTATGAGCGTAACGCAGCGATTGTCTCGAATGATAATTATCGCGACTTAATACACGAGAATGTAGCATTTAAGAAGATCATAGAGAACCGCGTGATCGGGTATTCGTGGTGCGATAATATTTTAATTCTACCTAAAGATCCCTATGGCAGATTTGGGCCACCTTTGGCTGAGATTTTGCGATGTTAAGAGTTAAGAGTTTTGTTTTCGTTAAATTTAATAAAGTGTAATTTAATTAAATGTACGATATCAAATACACTTGAATACGCTCGAATGTCATCTTAGGTTCTGGGTGTAACTGAAACAATCGTCGTCGTGGATATTTTGGTCGTCTGTGCTGCTCCGCTGTCAATGGTGCCCTGATAATCTGGCGGCGGCTCATTTAGAGCGGCTGCCAGATTTGGATTGCTGCACTCCAAGTCGGTGGTAATGGTCAGCGTGGAGGCGCCCATGTTGCCCTCCTGTTTCACACTGTTGCTAATGTTTAGCTCGTCGTAGCTGGGCGGCAGATCCATGCCCTTGGGCAATATGGTCATGTCGTTGTCGGCTTGAACACAAACGCTGCCATCGTTGCCTATGGTTGTGCTGTTGTTCGCGACGCTTATTTCTATCTCGCGTCGTGCTGTTGGTGGAGAAAGGGGTAAGAAGATTTCACAATACATTCTCTAATATAAATACACCTAGCCGTCGCTTAACACGAACTCGGTGAATCTCTCATATTTGTATTGAGTTGTTGAGTTGAGTTGTATTAAACACAATTTCGCTTAGCACGAGGTTTTCTAGAAAGGCAATCCCCGTGTTAAGCGAGGATTGGGTGTATTTTCATAATTAAATTATCTTATCTCTGCTGTCCGTTAAATTTAAATTATGACTTATCGACATGTACTAAAAAGCTGACCACATCGTTATCGATAACATTTTATACTTGCGCTTGGCGTTGCATACCTGCCTCGCACAGCTGACTGTTAGTTCAGTTGCGCGCAGCTGACCCAGCGGCAACAGATTTGAAGCTGCTTTATTATTTCTAGTGTAAGTGTTAGCAACAGTCACTAACAGACACACAAACACATGTGCCGCAACTAGCTCACGTTTAACACACGCACACCTTGTAAGTATTGGCTAAGAAGTGTTTAGAGCCGTTAAGACTTCGATGGTCATTTATGTAATAGCCAAACAATTGCTGACGTTGTGGGCCCAATAAAAGGTGAAAGTGGCTGCTTGGGGGTTTTTTTTATCGGAAAATATGTAAATGTGACTTAAAGTAGCTGCAACAGGTTTTCGGCCAAACATCTTAAGTTAATCAGTGAACGAAATTTGTATTAAAAAAGTGTAAAGTTGTGATAAATGGTTTTTCGTTTTGGTGTTGCAAATTGATGGCCTTACTTTTTTGGCAGTTCAATTATGAGTGAAAGTTGACGGCAAAGGGTTAAAGACTTTGTTCAGTGGGTAAGCCAAAGCTTAAAAAGTTCAATTCAGCTGATAAAAGGTCTGCTTAAAAGATAAAGTTAATAAATAAGCTCTTGCACAGCATGTGCTTACAAGTTGAGCTCAGTTCAAAGGTTCTTGTGTTCCGCTTAGTCCAAAGGTTCTTAGGCCGATAAGCTATTGAACTAGTTCTTTGGCTGGAGCAGCTGTGTGCAATTGGGGCTTACAGGTGAGGGTGGCGTTGAGACTAAAGCGAATTGACAACCTGTTGTTTTAACGGTTCACTGCACTCGGTTATGCGTGAAGGCATTTAAAATTCAACAAGAACGTTGCAGTCGGATGTAATCGACTGCCCAATACTCGTTCACAATATAAAACAGTCGAAAACGGTCTAACTATTCTTGTTATCTTGAAAATATTGATTTTTGTAATTAGCGTGGGCGGCTCGATCTTTAGAGGCGGTTGTTCGAACACTGAAATTGTGGGAGACGGATTTTCGCGGATATATAGATTTGATCGATTGAGCATACAAAAAATTTTGTGTGATATCTATCTGATACGAAAAGACGGACATTAAAAAATCCGATATATGAATTTAACTAAAATGCACTCAGTTTCATCTTTGTAGCCGAACTGTGCTGTACCCGTATCCTTCCGCACCTGCCATAGATGCTTCGACGCGTGATCGGCTTTGGCGCCCTGGGCGCCGGCCTCGTCGGCACGGGATTGAGCCTGCATACGAATGACTATGAGCTGAACTCGCTAGGCATTGTGCGGCTGTCGCGGTCGGCGTTTGCCGTGGTCGATGTGGCGCTAACCTACAAGCGGGAGCTGTACTACAAAGAGTGGGACAAGACGACGCCGGAGTACAAGGCGGAGAAGAGTCGCGTGCACAAACTGGCCGCCGACAAGCTGCTGCAGCTGATCTGCACCAACAAGGGCGTCTACATCAAGGTGGGCCAGCACATTGGCGCGCTGGAGTATCTGCTGCCCAAGGAGTTTGTGCAGACCATGAAGGTGCTGCACTCGGATGCGCCACAGAATCCCATCGAGGACCTGTACAAGGTGATCAGGCAGGACTTGAAGCGCAATCCGGAGGAAATATTTGACAGCTTCGAGCGGGAGCCGCTGGGCACCGCCTCCTTGGCACAGGTGCACAAGGCGCGCCTGAAGACGGGCGAAATCGTGGCCGTCAAAGTGCAGCATCCGTATGTGAAGGGCAACTCCCGGGTGGACATGAAGACCATGGAAATGGCCGTCAAAATACTGGCGCGCATCTTTCCCGACTTCAAGATACAGTGGCTGGTCGAGGAGTCCAAGAAGGTGAGTTCTACATTGGATTATAGAATATAGATCAACTATTCCTTTGCTTGCAGAACCTGCCCATTGAGCTGGACTTCCTCAATGAGGGCCAGAACGCGGAAAAGGTGGCCAAACAGTTTGAGAAGTACAGCTGGTTGCGTGTACCCAAAATCTACTGGGAGCTGAGCACATCTCGCGTGCTGGTCATGGAGTATCTGGAGGGCGGTCACGTCACTGACCTGGACTATATAAAGCGCCACAAAATTGACGCCTTTGCGGTGGCCAACCGAATTGGCCAACTCTACTCGGAGATGATCTTCTCCACGGGCTTCGTGCACAGCGATCCCCATCCGGGCAACATACTGGTGCGTCAGACGCCCAAGAACAATTTGGAAATAATACTGCTGGATCACGGACTGTACGCCAACCTGAGCGATAAGTTTCGCTACGAATACTCCAAGCTCTGGCTGAGCATACTGAATGTCGATCGCAAGTCCATGCGCCAGCACAGCGAGCAGCTGGGCATCAAGGGGGATCTATACGGCCTATTCGTGTGCATGGTCACGGGGCGGCCGTGGGAAACGCTCATGCAGGGCATTACCAAAGTCAAATATTCCAAAGAGGAGGTGAGTCCTGGGGCTGAGGTAGCCAAAACTTGCAGTTGATACCCTTTTTGATATCCTTTCACATTCCTTTTGCAGAAAAACACGCTGCAGAGCAACACATCGCTGGTGCTGCCCCACATCTCGGACGTGCTGGAGCAGGTGGATCGCCAGATGCTGCTCATACTGAAGACGAACGATCTGATACGCGGCATTGAGTCCACGCTGCGCACACAGAACCGGATGACCGCCTTCTGGGTGATGTCCAAGTGCTGTGTGCAGTCCTCGTATGCGGAGCAGCGTGCCCAACAGCCGGCGGCCACGAAACGCTGGCGTTTGCAGCTGCGCGAGCGCTGGGAGCTGTTCAAGCTGAATATCTACTACCTCTACTTGGGTCTAATTAACTTTGGCTTTCTCGCCTCGCTCCGGCAGGTGTTCTAGACCTCGATTAAAGTACAAATTTATGGGCAAACATTTACCTCGTTGTCGCTGCGCGGCCAGCCTGCGAGCGTTCTCCTGGCGCTTGCGTTGCATGGAATTCTTTTTGTTTAGATTGAGATGGAAAATATACAATTAGCTGTGGCTGGAACAAGGCCTGAACTGTGAGGCTTACGTTACCATTATAATTGCAAATGGCATCAGGATGACAAACACAACCAGAAGCACTATGTAGATGGCATAGCCAGAGTAGAAGTATACATAGCCCGGCGAGGGTGTATACGACACTCCATCGTTCCAAACGTAATCCGTATTCTCTGTGGTGGTGCTTGTGGTGATATACGAGCTGCTCACAGCGCTCACAGTGCTCACTGTGCTGGATGTTGCATTAAATACTGCTGCTGTTGCAGCCGTTGCTGTTGCGGGCGCCATTCGTTAGCGATAAATGTGTGTTCGAGGACGCACGAGTTCGACTCGTCTCGATTCACTCGATGTGTCCGTTAAAACTGAACTGAAACCCGAAAAATTGATGGGCCGCGGCGACCAGTCATCATGGGTCAGGCACGGCTCACATATTTGCTTTGTAATCATTAGCTGATAAAGCTGACAAAACCAGTGCCTAGCCATGGCTTAAGTTCTGATATTGGACATGGTATGCGGGGGAGGGGATGGGTGCCACTCTTTATCTAATGAGGCACTATGATGAATGTGTGCAAGAGTCACACAAGTTGCGTGAATGTGTATCTATATCTATATCTATTTGCAGATATCTAATGCTATCTACACGAATATGTATGTAAGTGTCTATATCGTATTTTTGTATGATTTATGGCAAGTTTTCAATTGTCAAGACGTTCGTATTTTCGGGACGTACTTTCAGTTTAGGGATGGGCTTCCGGTTAGGCGCGCATATTGTTATATTATAGGAAATCAGCACATAACTGACCTTAACTATATGCTTCTTAAATATTTCTATATCATACTTTCGTAAATTTGCAACATTTTTTACGAAGAGCATATTGAATAAGATCAGTTTTAAGAGGATTTTTGATATTTTTTTAAGCTATTCAGGCAAATTACCTGAGTAATTGTGTTATTAAAATGTATATTACTTAAGTAATATCTTTGTTTAGTTCAATTACTTAATTAAATAAGTATATATAGACAAATTTCCAGAATTGTACATTCTTTAGCGCCTTCAAAATTTAATTATTTGCATTTAAAATGCAATTACATAAATATAAGTTAATTTAACTTTAGAAACTGTGCTTTTAAATGGTAATTACTGTTGTAAATGTGAATTAAAATTATAACTTCATGAGAATATATGCCTTAAAAGTGAAAATGCTGGTGTAATTGCGCCTTGAAAATTGAATTATTTAAGTATTTGTGCCTCGAAATTGTAATTACCCGAGTAATTGTACCATAACAGAGTAATTATTTGAGCAAATGTGCCTTTAAACAGTAGTTATTGAAGTAATGGTGCCTAAGTTGTGAATATAATTAAGTACTTGCGGCCTAAAACTGTAAATACCTTTGTAGTTGTGATATTATATTGTATTTATTTAAGCAATTTCGCTTATATAACGTCTTACTTGTGTAACTGCGCTTTTAAAGTATAATTTCTAAAGTAATTGACAGAAATAATAACATTCAAAGTTTAATTACTTGAGTAATTAGGCACTCTGAACCGTTAGTTTTCGTAGTTCATTACTTTTCAGCTTTTATCTACCCCTTATGAGCAACTTTAGCAATGTTTTCTGTTCTATTCATACGGAAAAGCTTATTTAGTCACGCAAAAAGCACGAAACGTGCTCAACTCTAAGCGAGTTGTCGAAGTCCAAGAAACTAGTGCAAATATTTGCGAATATGTTTGCTCACCTTGGTCGTTTTGTGTCGTCTCCTTGAGTTGTTTCAACATATAAAAGCGATAGGCAATCATAATGGTCTGCAAATTCAATGTCCAACAATAAGTAAGAAAATAATACTATGAACAATAATAGCAATTGCAATTTAACTTACGCGCAAGAAGAAGAGGCAGAAGCATATTATGGCCAGGGCAATGAACAAAGCTGACGATTCCATTTTAATGCACTTTACGAATTTTCTTTGTTTACGATCTTTGATTATGATTTCGATTGCGTAGAAAATATATTTTCAGTAGCGTTGAGTCACAGTAAGCCCCGGCGCATGTCCAACGATAAGATATGAATGGATACACTGGCAATTTCAGTTCGTAGGCATTTGATTACATTTTAATCAGTTTCGCGAAATTGTATATACACCACAAATCGATTCCCGTGCGACAATCTCGCGCTCTCACTGGCTCTGTGTGGAGTCCCCCCGAACGGAATTAAGACAACTCCAATTGGCTGGCAGATTGCGAATGGATTTAACTGGCCGTGCGAGCTAATAATATAATTAATATTACTCTTTCTCACACACTGTTCGAAAAGTGGTAAGGAGCATATTGGGTTTCGTCTGACTGAATCCTAAAATTTGTATATATATAAATTTGTGTATAACTGTTAAATTTATTTTTGAACCGCAAAAAAACCCCTTTAAGATCGAGCTAATTTTAAATTTGTGTATCAATCGACGAAGTCTATAATCTACCTACCATAATATATACTCTAACGGCATTTAAGCTACGAGGACGATCAAAACCAGTTTATTGTTAAACATTGTTAAATAAGTATGCATCATTTGTGATTTAAAAATTGAATCCCAAGTTTTCAAATTTCACATTTTAAAGTCACTTTACCTAAAAGCAAGCAGAACTGTTTAACTGTTTTCAGCTATTTGTACACAGCAAACAGGGCATTGTGCCGTCGACTGCACCCGACTGCAGCGCTCCGAGTTCTTTTTTGTGTTTCATCTTGTTTCAGTTTTTTTTTTGTGGCATTGCGTTATCGCTGCTGCTCTGGGTCCCCACTTCCCACTTCAATAAGCAGATTGCATTCGGCTCGCCTGTTTATGACTCTGGTTATCACTGTGCAAACCTGGCGCTGAGGCGAGACGTTTTGTTCTCTTTTGTTTGCCGCGCGGACCCCGAAGCTGTAGCCAGCTTTCCAAAACATAGAGCCGGGCCAGTTGCAGTCGTTAACCGTTAATTAAAGTGAATGGCCGCTTGGCTTTTTGGCTGTCAGCGGCACACGGTATGCGCAATCGTTTGCCATGCACCTTGACCCGGCCCGCAGTCATCAGGCTTGCACACACACACACCCGCACACTCCCTCACACACCTCAACATACATGATTATCGCTCTTTTGTGCATTGCGTTGAGAGATTTTTGTCGAGTGGCTGCTCATTTGCATAAAGCGCGGCTCGAACATAAATTATGGAGGAGCCTTTCGCACCTGAGCGAAATTCTTTTGTTGTTTTTATTGCATTATGCAAGCACACTTAGGCACAGTGTGTGTTTGTGTCAAGGTGTCTGTGTGTCTGCTTGTCTGGGCTTTCATGTGTGCGTCTCTTTTGCGTTGTGGTCTTTGTGTCAAGCATTAACACAAATCGCTTTAGGCTTAAAATCCTATCACAAATAAGAAAAAACTTTGACTAGGGGTATAAAATACTCCTTTTCGACATTAAGCCTTCCACAACTAAACCGATTTAAATAAATAATGTATTTTGGTTAATATTCATCCTCTAGATTGCTTCTACATTCAAATTTTATTAACTTTTAAGAATGAAAGTTTACCGACTTTTTCGAAAAACTATACTTATTTAAATTTTTGTTTCTAAACTAAAAATCTTTGTTTTTAATTTGTACATAGCACATGATTTTTTTATAAAAAAATTCGAAAAAATTTTATTTTTAGTAATGCATATATTTTGAATGCAGAATCAATGTATGGTATAAGCCATAAACAAAATGCCATCAAACATGAAAATCGGTTCAGTTTTGACAAAATTATGGAAATTTGAAATTTGGAATCTATGGATCCGTGGGCTTTACTTGTCAAAATTTTTATCAACTTTTGCATGATTTTTGATAAAAAAATTTACCCCCTTAGAATCAGTTTTAATGTTGTTTTTTATACTAATTATGACAACCACAATCGATTAAAAATATAAATTTGCAATTCTAAATTTTGAAAAAAATATTTTTTCGAAAATGAGTAAGGGGGGAGTACATGATTTTTGACCAAAAATTTCCAAAAATTTTTATTTTTAATAATGAACATATTTTAAATGCAGAATGATTTAAGTGGATAAATCATGGCCAAAATGCCATCAAACATGAAAATCGGTTCAGTTTTGACAAAATTATGGGAATTTGATATATGGGATCTATGGATCCGAGGGCTTTACTTGTCAAAATTTTTGTTAATTTTGGCATGATTTTTGACAAAAAATTTGACCCCCTCAGAATCAGTTTTAATGTTGTTTTTTATACTAATTATGACAACCACAATCGATTAAAAATATAAATTTGCAATTCTAAATTTTGAAAAAAATATTTTTTGAAAATGAGTAAGGGGGAGTACATGATTTTTTGACCAAAAATTTCCAAAAATTTTTATTTTTAATAATGAACATATTTTAAATGCAGAATGATTTAAGTGGATAAATCATGACCAAAATGCCATCAAACATGAAAATCGGTTCAGTTTTGACAAAGTTATGGGAGTTTAAAATATGGGTGCTATGGATCCGAGAGCTTTACTTGTCAAAATTTTTTTTAATTTTGGCATGATTTTTGACAAAAAATTTGACCCCCTCAGAATCAGTTTTAATGTAGTTTTTTATACTAATTATGACAACCACAATCGATTAAAAATATAAATTTGCAATTCTAAATTTTGAAAAAATTATTTTTTCGAAAATGAGTAAGGGGGGAGTACATGATTTTTTGACCAAAAATTTCCAAAATTTTTTATTTTTAATAATGAACATATTTTAAATGCAGAATGATTTAAGTGGATAAATCATAACCAAAATGCCATCACACATGAAAATCGGTTCAGTTTTGACAAAGTTATGGGAGTTTAAAATATGGGTGCTATAGATTCGAGAGCCTTACATGTCAAATATTTTCTCAAAAATTTGGTTTAAAATTAAACACAGTTACGTTGAGTTTTCAAACATATATTTTTGATTTGAAATCAATAAAACGAATAAAAAGCACCAGACACGAAAAAGTTTCTTCATTTCAATACAACAAATCGAATTACTCACATTAATTATATAATTATATGTCTAACATCAACATTTCCATTTAATTACCAGTTTATATTCTGTCATATATATTACACGCTAATTTCTTCCTAAGAATCTTTAGTAAGTTTTATAATATTTCTAAGTTTTGGTTAAAGTGTCTTTTGTTTAAATAAGTTGGCACAGTTTTTGGTTTCATTTGGAAGGGAAATTTGCCAACATATACTGAATACTGCGAATATTACGATTATATTTTGCCTTGTTTAATCGATTTCTATTTGATTTCAATTCTTCTTTATATATGTTTTTTTTTTCGTATTTAATTTCCGCATTCTTAACTTTAGTTAAATAAAGCTTCCTGCTGCTGACTGTTGCCTGTGGCGTATTGCAATTTAATTGGAAAACTAAATGCAAAGCACACACAGACATATACACACACACATACACATGATGTGTGTGTGTACGTGTAGTTTTCGCACGCGCTGTTTAAGGGTGTCACATGCAATTAACATGCCTTTTTCAATTTAAATTTAATTAGCTGCATTTTGTTGACATTTTATTTACTTTTGCATACTTTTCAGTTGATGGCTGCTCGTCATCTGGAAATGGAAAATGTGAAATTTTATTATCGTCATCAGCAGTGCATAAAAATTATGTATATTATCTAAATAATTTAGTTACATATTTAATTTTTTTCATTTTACTGCCTTTTATCGTACGTACACACACACACATTTTGGCTCATAAAAAATTCATAGATTTTCATACTTTTTGGCCTTAAATCACGCCTCGCTGACGGCGCTCAGAGAGCTCTTTCCACATAATTTTTCTATATATAGTCTCTAGCACTTGCATAATTTATGATCCAGCCTGGATATACATATGTGCACATGTGCATATGTAATAAAGTTATATGTCTGTTTAAATCATAAGCAAATGCTGTAAATTCCTTCGCAGGGTGCGACTGAGAGTGTGCTACAACAAATTAAAACCGACGAACTGACGCCTGTCAAAACTTATAATACCCATTGTAGTAGGGTATATGAAAACAAGGTGAATTGTTTTTGGACATTGACATTTTAATTAATTTAAATGCGAATTTCTTGTTAATAGTTGTGTGTTGATTTTAAGTTAACAATGTTAACTGAAATGTCAAACATATAAGACCTTAATCAAATATGCACACACACTCACGCACACACACTCAGCCAGATTGTAAGGTAAACTGCAGAAATTGTGGGAGAAACACAAGAAACAAATCAATTTGCATGAGGATTGAAACTTTGTAACTTGCAGAAATGAAACTTTGTTTCAACATGTGGCTGTGTGTGTGCGTGTATGTGTGTGTGTGTGTGTGGGCCTCTGCTAGGTCTAGGACTGTCTTAAATTTGAAATTCAAATTTATGAAACTGCTGCAGTCGCTGAACGTAGATTTTCCCAGGCAAACAAAAACTAATATATGTATGAGGATTTTTAGAGCTAACACACACACCACACACACACAAATTGGTGGCATTTGCTTGATGCCTTTACAATTAGATAGCATACTTTTTGGGTGTCCCCCGCACACGTCATAAAAACCTTTTATGTGGTGCAAATTTTGTGAATACTCCCCCCTCGGCTTGGCCCTGACTTTTTGTCCATTTGCCCGTTCAAAGTCGTTCGGCTGGAATCAAGTTGTTAGCACAATTAGTGTGGGCGTGGCTGTTTCTGTGTGGGCGTACCATGTCGGCGGCTGGCAAGGGGGCGTGGCTGTTGCGGCTTTCATTATCGGCTACGTGCCTCATTTTGTCCATGAATGTTAAGTAAAATTAATTGCGTAGCCGCTGGCGCCAAAGTGTGCGAATTGTTGCCGCTTTGTTTGCTTATTTTGATAACAACAACAACAACGAAAAGCAACAACAACAGCAGCACCAAAAAAGTTTTTGAATAATTTCATTAATATATTTGGTAAAATTTGTTGGCGCGTGAGATGTGCAAGTAATTTTCACACACATACACACACACTGCTTTTGCTTATTACAATTTATAATTAGTTCAAAAAATAGAACAGCAAATTCGCTTTGTTTGCTTTGGCCCAGCTTCCGCGCACGAGCGTTACCTTAGTCGGGTTAGCAGGCGGCCTAATAAAGTCATCTTCTGACAAGAAACTTGTTTTACGCTTAAATATCCTGAAAATTTCATGAGCTTAGCTTAATAAACACACAAGTTATTTAAGAAAGCATTTTGGCAGCTTGAGTTTAAATAAAGTTGAGCAATTTTATTCCAGTATATTTACCTAATTTATTTTATTTATTATAAAGAGTTGACAAACGATGTTAAATAAGTAAACAAAATATATGTATTTACGTTTATTAAAAGCCTAAAATAATTTTCAACATTTCTAATAAGATCACCGACACGATGGGGGTATTTTATTTGCCTGTCCGGTCAGTTTATAATAAACAACAACAAGTTGATTATTACAGGGTAGATGATAGTCAGTCTTTGAAGGTGAGCCCTATAAACTTGTTTTGTTTATCAGCGCCAATGCCAACATTTTTAATTATACTTTTAGGATATTGGCAAAAAGTTTGCACTTGGCGCATATTGGGCCAAAAAAATAATGGGCTAGCGGTCGAGTTGGAGCCATGGCCCCAAAAAACAGGTCAACAAAAATGTTGTACAATAAACTTTAATGAATTACAATTTACAGTGGATGCTAAGGGAGGCGAGGCAAGGCGAGGCGACTGAGGCGGACAACGCCTGTAAATCCTTGAGCAAACAGCAACTGCAAAAAAGCAACAACAACGAAGCGAATGTAAAAGGAAATGAAAATATGTCGACGGAAATGAGCATTGACGCCGTCTTCTGGTGCTGTGCCTGGTCGGACTGCGGATTGCGGATTGGGCATTGGAGCATTCGTATTGGACTTGTGTTTCTGGTCAAGTCAAGTTGCCTTGACGCTGATTTCGCCTCCAATAAGGCGAGTGGGGCATTAAGTTGCCGTTTCATCATTGTCAACAGTCGCAGTCGCAAACAATAAATATTGTAAACAATTTGTTGTGCGACTGATGCCTGATGCTTAATGCCTGTCTGTGTGTGTGTGTGTGTGTGTGTGTGTGTGTGTGTGTGTGTGTGTGTGTGTGTGCCTGGGCAATAGTAGAAATGCCAGTGCAAATATTTGAACATGCCCAAAGAGGAAATAAGGTTCGAATGCGAAATCCGCAAACCCTTCGAGCCCATAAATTATCATCATCAGCAAATGGCTGTGGCTGTGGCTCCTCGCGCTGCGTTTACAATTTCCAATTGCCGCATTCCCAAGCATCCCCCCCCAATATCCTATCCCAAGTGGCGCGTACACGTGGCCAATGCGGCATTAATTAAATCAAGTATCATTAAGCGACTGTGGGAGTGGCAGTGGCAGCGGCAGCAGCGGTAGACACTGCTGCATTTGGATTTGCAGTCATGTGGCACAGTGGGCACATAACCTTCTTCATATCCCTCCCTTAATAAAATGTTTAAGTATACAAATTAATTTATTTGCTGCTTATCTGACTATATGCTCATACTCATACTCATATCTAGCTATCTAGTTTGATGTTCAGTTTTTAATAGTTGTATTTCAATCTAATCAAGCCTTTATATTTCACACGAAAACGGCAAATATTCATTGGGTTGGATCCGTATTTTTAGCCACTGTGCAGTCGGGTAATTGAAAATACCCCCCGCTGTTTGTGTGGGTAAAATTTCATTTGGTAGAGTGTAATTTTACGGCATTGGCTGTTGTTTTTATCTAACTGACAATTAAAGTGTGTGTTAAGTGCTCAATGGGGCTTTAAAAGCAAAGACGCAATCATTTTTCATCAAGTCTTAGACCCGCTGAAAGACGCAAAATTTTAAGTCAATTTATTCTGTAAATCTGTTAATATTGAATATATTACAGTATCAAAAGGTAGAATTTTTACGGGAAATTAAATAGATTAAATTATTCGAGCCTACACATTCAAATGCAGAGTTAATCTAGATGACAAATCATAACTAAAATGTTATCAGAAATTAAAATCAGTCCAGTTTTGATATGGAAGCTATGGATCCGAAAGCTTTACATCTCAAAATTGTTGTCAATGCAACTCTTTATCTGATGCAGGTTATCACGAGTATATATTTCAAATTGCAATAGCGACGACAAAATTGTGTTCATATGGACAGACGGACGGACAGCTAGACAGCCATTGTACAAAACTAGAGCATATTCCTTGCGTGAACCAGTGTAAATACGTTCGATCCTTGAGCCTGGCTTTAAATGCCTAAAAAGAAGGTGTGATGGGAAATGTGGGCAATTTTTGGAACATTTGCGCACATATACAATAAATTAAATGGAAACACAAAAATGTTATTACATTCTTATATTATGTGTTTTATATGCCAGTGCATTTTTCTCTAGCCAAGCGCTTTGTTTTTGCTGTAAGCCTGGCAGCTGGCCAAGTCCAGGAAACAAAAGTCGAGGCCAGGAGGAGCAGCAGCAGGAGCAGGAGCAGGAGTTGCCGAAAAGGCTAAGGGGGATCAGGGGTAATGGGGCCGGGTGAAATGGCAGAGAAAGCGCCAGATGCGCTTGTTGGTTTAAACAACAGCAAATGCACTTCGAAGAGGCTTTTTGTCGGGGACCCACTCACACACACACACACACTCAGACACACACACATGCGCAGCATGGCGCCCTTTCTTACGTTGGCTTAAAAGGGCTTTACGTACACAACGTCTATTTATTGCGCCGCTTGTTGAGGCCATTTTTCACTAGGCGAGGATTTTGCCACGCGAACGCTTGAAATTTCATTTGCTAAATGTAATTCGATTTAAGTTTAAGGCATTTGCCATTTCCCATTCGCCATTTGCCATTTGCTTTTAGCCATTTGCTTTTTGCCATTTGCCATTGTGAATGCCAATGAATTTTTCATAGCTCCGCATTTTTTTCACCCCATGCAGCACTTTGTGATAAAGGGAACTGCATATAAATATAAAATGTATATTCTTCGCTTCCTTTTTTTGTTGTTTGTCAGAAATAAACAGTGCGTAAAGTGCATGTTTGTTGTTGTTTTTTGTTTGCATCCATAATTTCATATTTTTGAAAGCTCTTGAGCTGCATGAATTGTATTGTCAATTAAGCGCACAAGCTTGGCTGAACTGCAGAATTGTTGTTTAAAAAAAGATTAAAACTTTATTTTGCATTGAAAGCTCTTTAAAGCTGGGCTCAATTAGGCTCACCCACAGTTTTGTGAAAATATTAATTTTATTACATTTTTCTTCTTTTAAATATTATATGAATTTACAGGTTCGTTTCGAATTTTTCACTTTGAACTGTTTCAACAGTTTCTTAAATTATTTTTTATGAGATTTTATGCTTTTAGGATGATTTTAAAGTTAAGCGTGCAATTTCATTAAATTTCTCTAGTTTTAGTTTTTTGACGATTTACAGTCTCTATCAAAATTTTTCACTTTGAACTGTTTGAAAATTTTCTTTAATTATTTTTGTGAGTTTTTAAGCTCTTGTCAGGCAATTTTATTTTTTTTTTAGTTTGTTCTTTTTGGTTTTAGCCAAAATATTCGTTTGCCAGTGCCCGGCACTATTCAATTTCTCTGATTTTGCTGCTCTCAATTAAATTGGAAATTTGAAAATGCTTTTCGGCCAGCGAGCAGAGCACTCGGCGTCGGGCATCAAAAATACAAGTGCAGCAAATTGTTTTGCATATTGCTTTGTGGCGCCGCACAAATATGGAAATTGCACTTGTCCATGTAACTGTGTAAAATCAAATTTGCCAACCTTCGGCGGGTCAGGGAGGTGGGTGGTAGGTAGTGCTATCCAAAAAAAAAAAATGTTGCGCCACGTATACAACAATCGGCTAAAAACACACGACAATAACAACAAACACAGCTTGGCTAAAAGCAATAAACTGGTCTAGTTGGCCAAGTGGCTGGCATTGCCAGTGTTGCGGTATTTCCCGCTGCCCTTAACCGCCGCCCACCACAGCCACGCCCCAGCCCCCGCCCCCGCCCCGCCCCGCCCCGCCCCGCCCATGCCGGTTGAGCGAAGTGGAGCTTTGCCAACTCAGCAGGCATTTAGTTTTGTGTAAAATGCAATTTGCTGCTTTTGCATAAAAGCCCCATTGTAGTTGCTGTTGCCACGCATACTCTATAAAGCACTTAGTAAGGGGCATATGCATTCTGTACTAAAGCGATTGAAGGCTACAAAAGCTAGTCAGCAAATTATCATTAGCGTGGGCAACACAAAAAAGGGGTTTGTACATTATTTAAGTTCAGAGATCGTATGCAGGCTGGGATATGATAAAAAAAGGAGACAAATTTAATATAAATGCGCGGGTAAAATTTAAATTAATGTTGTGATTAGATATCCAATTAGCGTATGAGCTGAACAGCGGTTAAAAATTATTGAAATACTTGTAAAACGATCTATGCAGGCTGGTATGGTGTTACATGACCCCAACAACTATCAAAGTATTGTTAAGCAAAGGCAACATGATATCAAAATTTACTAATTCACAAAGGAATTTGTATTTTCTTTAAAATTAGTTCAAGATTCATATTTGCTATTTAGCCTGGTATGGTGTTAAATAAACCCGAATTTGTAGTTCGTAACAAAAAAGCCAAATCATATAAAAATTTAAAATATGCTAGTTTCTGAACTAGAACACAAAGGAATTTTGCAAAGTTTATTAAATTAGTTCAAGGTTCATAGCTTAAATTTTGCTGTTGAAATTCGCAATGCAGCCAGGTATGGTGTTGAATATGCCAAAAATGTGAAATAAAAGTGAGACTAGAAACATGACTTTGTGTACTTACAAGCCTGTGGGGCTTGCTGCTCAAGGATTATTGCTAACACGATTTTGGCATGGCAAATGCACTTCAATATTAAACTCACACAGAAGCACACACACAAACGCACACACACACCCACAACATAGCTCTTACCTCAATTTACGTAAATGGCCCCACTTGCTGCTCGGCATCCAATAGACTCAAGTCGTTGAATGTTGCACAATTTTGCAGCACTTGGCTGCTGGTTGCGTTAATTAAATCAAAATCAATGGCTAAGCGATGCTCGGACTTGAACGGAGCAGCCAACTCGCAGTTGGTGGCCACCGTTGCCGCCGATTCCTCCCCAGCTGCTGCGTCAAGTTTGCAGCAATTCTGCTGGCAATCAACTGCGTAGCACAGCTCCAACTGCCCCGCTGCCTCCCTCATGGTTGGGGTGCTTGCCACGTGCAACACCTGCTCCTCGTAGTGGCCGTAGCCGTAGTCGTATTCATCGTACTCGTCCATGAGTGATTGCTCCGAGTAGCTCTCGTCGTCGTCATCGGCGCAATCAAAGTAGCCACTCTGTGGGGGTTTTAAAAATCTTGTTTAGTTGGACGATGGGTTAACCTCCCTCACCCCTCACCCCCCATCCCTACGCACCTGGCAGTCCAAGCAACGGCAATTATCACAGAGGCTGCAGCTGAGGCCCAGTATGTCCGCCGCCTCCTGGTACAGTTCATAGCTGGGGGACCTGTTGGCTTGTTTATAACTCTCCGGCTTCCGCTGCTCCTCCCCCTCCCTCTCCCCATCCCCGTCCCGTGTATAGTTGGCCAACTTGTTGTTGTTGTCATTATGCATGCTCCAATTGTTCAATTTATTTTGCTGTAGCTCTGCTCCAGGTCCAGGTCCAGCTCCAGCTCCCACTTGACTGTTGTTGTTGCTGTTGTTGTGATTTTTCATGTTGCCGTTGTTATTCTTGCTGGCTGAGTGACCCGCAAATGATGATGCGGCCGCTGAAGTGGACGTGAACGTGCAAGTGGAGGCTGTGTGGGGCGCCGCCTCATTGCTGTTGGCCCTGAAATGAAAAGTTTACTCGTCGTGTATTTAGCTCTTGGTTGACTAAACTAAACGCCCACAGCACAAATGAACAGGAACTGGCAGCGCAGGAAGCGTGTCCCCGTACGGGGCACGTGGCACGCGGCACGGGGCGCCAGCGGTTGCCAGCGGGCACGCAGAAGCGAGGGGCATGCAAATTTAAATAAGGCGTAGCATACTTTTCAGCGCGCTTTTATTGAAGCCTGGGCCATAGTCGCACTATAAAAAAGGCTTTAATTTGCTGAGAAAGGGACTCTGAGCAATTAAAAATAAACTTTTATATTTCATTCAGGTATCTACGATTTGAAGACACTGAGAGAAATTAAGCTACGATAGTTAATATTATGAATTTTATAAATAGTTGTTAATAAGGTTTTAAATTATTAAAATTATTATTAATTAAAAATTAGCATACTTTTCAGCGCGCTTTTATTAAAGCCTGGCCCATAGTCGCACTATAAAAAAGGCTTTAATTTGCTGAGAAAGGGACTCTGAGCAATTAAAAATAAACTTTTATATTTCATTCAGGTATCTACGATTTGAAGGCACTGAGAGAAATTAAGCTACGATAGTTAATATTATGAATTTTATAAATAGTTGTTAATAAGGTTTTAAATTATTTGAGCACTTTATTTGACAGCAGTGTCCACATTTTATTATCACTACTGTGCTCGCTCGGAAATCGGAACATTCAGAAGTTAGAAATGTTCTAATTTGCGGGCGATCATTCTAATAAAATGTATCCACATATCCTTTAACCCCTTAAATAAAAAAAAATTAAGTATTTTCCTTAATTTAATAGAATGTGTTTTCTATGAGGAAAAAATCTTGCTATCCTACTTTACATTTATTATACAGAGTTGCCACGTTGTTGGAGCATGTCAAATTATTCTTGTTGCACCTGGCAACCTCCACCCCTGTCAACCCCCCGCAGCTAGGCCATTTAGTTGATATCAACTGCAATGCAGGCCATTAAAAACAGGACTTGCCTGTCCTTGTGCTGAGAGCCGCTTATCAGTGCGGGGCGGTTGGGGCGGGGTGCGCTACAAAAAAATGCAAAATAGTTGCAAGTGAGCGACAAACTTTTCTGTTCAAAAAAGTTCTCAAAGTTATGTTGCCTTACTTGAAGCAACTTGATGGAGTTGTCCTCGCTGGTAAGCCCCCGTGACCCCAACCCCCCAGCCCGCCAGGCTTCTGGAATGTGCGCAGGGAACTCTCTTGTAATCAACTGTAAAAAAGAGGCGAAGAAGCAAAAAGAAGGCCGAGTGCATTTCCCTGCTGATGCGTCGTACTAATTAAAGTCGCTAATAAATCAAAGGAACTTGCCGCCCGTCGCGCGCCCTCTCGGTTGCAATTAATGAAATATTCAACGCTTTGCACTTTGACATCATTATTACGTCGCATAGAGCTGGCAGCTCTATGGGGAACTTGCCTGAAAATTAACGGGCGAAAATCATTTTGGGCCTTTTGTCTAGCAGGCGACTATAGAAAGCCGCTGGGGGAGTGGCACACCGAAGGGTTGGTATACAGAAAAAAAATTTAACTTTGGCGTAAACTTTTTGTATACCCTATCCCTAATAGTTAAAAAGGGTATACTCCAATTATGCTAAAGTATGTAACAGGAGGAGGGACGTGTTTCGGGCTCTAAAAATATATACATATATATCTATCAGTCTATCAGACCGTCTGTCAATCTATCTGTCAATCGGTTTGTCAGCCTGCCAGAATGTCTGTCTGTTCTGTTTCTCAGTTTGTCTAAGTTATTCACAGCTGTTTACAGTGTATATCCTAGTCGGGCACTCTCAACTAGAGCACTGACATTATTTGCACTTTTTGTGTTTGCGTTTTGGCAGCTTTACATGCAGGCCACGCCCACTAAGCCCAGAATGCATCCACAGCTCGTTAACTCTTGAAATATGATTATTGCACTTCAATACTGTGTGAAGGCTTCTGTTGCCAGTTGCAACATGTGTGGCATGCATTTTAATCAACTTTATGCTGCAGCCACCCCGCTTGGAGGGTAGTGCGTCCCTTGGGACGTCGGTCGCTTCGCCGCCTTTCCGTTAGCACGTTAATTTTTCAATTTCGCAAATGGCTGGGCCAACTAAACGACTATCCCCCCTGCACTCCCCCATCGCCTCCCCGCCGTTCACAAAGTTGGTCCGTGCTAAGCGCTGGTGATCAAAACTTATGACTTCATGAACAATGCAACAAACTTGCCCAGCAAAACAAGAGGCGCGGCGGAGTGGGGTAGCGGTAGGGACAGAGGTAGGGGCAGAGGTGGGAGCAGGCCTGGTACACTGCCATATCGTGAACAGCTAATTGAATGCGTTTAACAGCCGCCGGGCAATGTGGCAGCCACAATAGAGAACAAGTTAACGCCAAGCTGAACTCATTTTGCGGCGTGACTCTCATAAAGATGCGGCCCCGAAGCACAAAACGTGTTGATGACTTCCGAGGCTAGAAAACATCAAAATAAATAATAAATCGAGAGAACAAACTTAATATTCAAACACCATTTGGTGTTATCAGCCAAAAGAGCTATTAAAATCGAGGGGTATTAGCAATAAATATTAGATTAAGCCAGACGACGTGTAGTTAATAATAAGAAGCAGCAGTTTCTAGTGTTGTCGCAGACTAGACTCTCATGAAAATTATATCTGATAAAATAGCCTATAAAGCACATGAAAGCTTTGAGATTGTTAGCAGCAGCTTTTACTGTAGTAGCAAAAAGCTACTCAAAAAAGATTTTAGATTAATAGTTCTCACTAAAACTGAAATGGTAAAAGATAGTTTTATGAACACATGGAAGCTTCAAGATTGTTAACAGAAGCTTCTAGTGTTGTTTAAGATTGCATATTACTAAAAGATACTAAAAGAAACTACTTAAATGAAGCAACATTTTTGTTAAATATTTTTTTTTTCTGGAAAAAGTTTTTAAAATTAAATCTACTTTACTAAATCTACTGTACTAACTTATAAAGTTCGTTCAATGTATTTATTTACTACATATCGAAAACCAACCATGTCGATAAATCATTTCCCTTCCCATAAAACTGGGTGCAATTTCAGTTTTATTTAGCCTTCGCTTTTGCCAAGTCGCATATCTGCGTGGCAAACCTAATGACAAAGTTGTTGTCATGACAGCGCATATTTTGCTGGCTGCAAGCAGCCGTCAGTAGGGGGCAGGGGGCAGGGTGCAGGGGCAGCAGCTCGCAAAATTCCGTTGGTCCAATAAACTTGTGCCCCATAAAAAGTTGCCCGCAATTTTAGCACCGCAATATGCCTTATAACATTTATGAGAATTTATAAGTTTTGCCACAGAGTAGTGGCTGCTGGCAGAGAGAGGCGGGGAGGGGAGTGAGGGGGTGGGGGAGGCAAGTACCTACCTGCTGGCTTCCGCATCATCCGCTGTCAGCTGCTGGCTGCTGCGCCATTTCTCTTCTTCGAGAAATTTCAAAAACTTTGTCTTCTTGGCAATAAGCGTTGATTTGACATTGGTGCATTTCTTCCTGTTGGCCACGGCGCCGAGCAGCGGCAGTGCACCTGCTGCTGCTGCTGTTGCTGCAACCCCACTTCCGTTTCCAGTTACAGTTCCAGTGCCATTTGCACTGCCACTGCCAGTGGCGCCCTCCAGCGGATCGCAGCGGCATCTGTGCGAGGCTGTCGCTGACAGGCAGCTATTGTTATGGCTCCCGACTGGGCAATTGTTGTGGTTGTTGTTGCCGTTGCTGTGGTTGTTGTTGTGGCTGCTCTGCTGCTGATTTCTGTGGCTGACATTTTGGCAGACGTCGCCAGCGACGTTGCAATTGAACAATTTCTGCAGCGCGGCCGTTGCCGGTGAACACATTGCGGTTGACATTGATGTAGCGACCGGATTTGTTGCTGCTGCTGTTGTTGGGTTTGTTAGTGTTGCTGTGGGTATTGCCGCTGCTGCCGCTGCTGCTGACGAGTTGCCGTTGGCCGTGCCAAAAGTTTTGAATTTATGCTGCAAACTGCAGGCGGCACTCGAACAACTTGCCCCAATTGAATCGCTTGTCCTGCCGCCTGTCGTCCTGCTGCTGCTGCCATTCATTTCACGCCCTGTTGCTGCTGCATGTGCGCCAAAGTCCTGCAACGAAATGCGACCCTTGAATGCCAGCGCTGGATCCCAAAGATTCTAAAAAACTTACGCCATACGTCGGATTGTAGCCAGCATTGAGGACGTAAATCGAGTTCTGATTGCTGCACTGATAAACCATATCGTCCATTGTTTGAGCTGCTTTTAGAGGGACAATGAAGCAAAGACGGAATTACGATGTTATTACATTTTGCTAAACTTTAATTTGGAAGGGAACAAGGACGAATCTAGTCGGGAGTGCCCGGCTAGGAGATACCCTGAACCCGTTGCAGTCATACATACATACACAAAATCACACAAACACACGACGCTTGTGGTGTACTTTGCTCTCAGGAGCTGAACACTTCTTTGTAACTTCTAAACTAAGAGTATGATCGTCAAGCTTCAGGACTTAATAAGGGCGTTCAAACCAAGCGGAAGTCTGTAGTACTTGAATTACTTTTCTTTCTATCTGCGTCTACTTTACGAGAAAATAATAAAAGAAATTTGGTTGCTCTAGCTCTTATAGTATCCAAGATATACTAACAATACCAATTCTTAAAATCAATTTTTTCAAAATATCGAAAAAATAATAAACTTGATCTGCGTATTTAGGTCTCTAGCTTTTGTAGTTTTTGAGATCGCTGCGATCATACAGACAGACGGACGGACAAACAGACAATCAATTCAGCTCGACTTTGTCGGAGAGGCTTCCTTCTGCCTGTTACATACATTTGCCCAAAACTATTATACCCTTTTTACCCATTTTCAATGGATTCAGGGTATAAAATATATAAATTTACTTCGTATATATAAGCTATTGTGTTCATTAGAGCTCTAGAAAAACTTTTTTTTATCATCTAATAATAGCTCCTCAGCTCTCTCAGATATTTAAAAAAAAGTGATTTCTATTAAAAAATGTGAAAACTTGTTTCCAAAAACTCCTAGAAATCGCCTTCTGCTACAAAGTTGTTCTAGACTCTGTCGGAAATCGCTTTGCCTTTTATAATTATTGTTAATTAAATAAATTAAAAAATATGTGTCTTTTAAACTAAGAAGAAAATAGTTTTTAAATGAAAACCAGTTAAATTTATATTATTCACACTAAAGAACAAAATTTTATAAAGTGTTTCCAATAACTCCTAAAACTCTGACACTAAATGCTATTAATTAGCTTACTATTTATTTATATTATGTTATTTTGCCTGTTTACATAATATATTCTTTTCATACCGTATTTCTCTACAAGCACAAAATACCATCTGAATTTTCAGCTTACATTTCATATCAAATTCATGTGCTGATTGTAAAATTGCAAAAATCGTTGCCTGCTTTTGGGCTTTAAAATGAAATTCGATTAATATGCATGCAAATCACAAAAACTATGCAAATTTCTTAGCTTCAGATAAATATTGATGCCGGCTGTTGTCTGAAATTCAACTTTTAACGCGAACAAAAATCAAAATAAAAGAAATTTAATTTAAATTCTGATTGATGGAAATGCGTTGAGGCGTCTTGAACTGTGATTTGGTGTTGTTGCTGTTCCCGTTATTGTTGCTATTTTGCATTACCCGCTGAACTTTCAATAAATTTCGTCTCGTAAATATCCGACGAAATTCTTAAAAATCTCCACTGCTCCCCCCGGCGCTGTCCCCGCAGCTGTCTCTGCTGCTGTTGTTGCTTCTCCTTTAGATGCTGTATGGAAAGTATTGATTGCTCTTGAGCTGCTGATGCGACGCTCTGTTGCTGCTGCCGCTGCTGCTGTTGTTGTTTTTGGTAATGGCCGGATGGCAGCTCGTGTTGCTGGTAATCAAAGCTGCAATTACCGCTGTACACGTCCAATTGAAGCGGAAATTTATGCGGCTGTTGTAGCGTGTAAACGCCAGCATCGACAGCGCCGGCGTCTCGTTGTTGCTGCTGTTGGTCCCTCTTCTTGCTGTTGTTCCTGTTGTTGCTGTTGTTGTTGGAGCCAAACCAGCTCGTTAGCCACAAGGATTGTAAGTCTAAAAGAAGTAAAAATACAGAAGAAAGAGGGAGAGCGGGGGGCGTTAGCATATTGAGCAAAATAAGCAAGTTTTGCGGATGCCCCAGAAATGTTGCCTTAGATTTGCTTAATGCACACGCTGAGCATTTCGTTTCAAGGCGTATACCCTGTTGTTGTTGTTGTGTATTGTTGCCGCCCGAGTCGACACGCATAAGGACTCTTTGTTATTCATATTACACGGCTGGCTTTCAAAGTGAGTGTGTGTTTGTGTGTGTGTGTGTAGCAACAACATCAGTATAACAACTAACAAACGATAGATTGGGCCGCTATCTACTCGAATTAAGCACACCCTGTATATTTATTATTTTATTTATTTATTTATTTATTATTTATTTATGATATAATGACACCAGCTGAAAGCTGCTGACAAGCTTTTCAATAAGAACCTTTTGAGCTTTAACTTAAGGTAAATTAGTTGAATAAACGCATGTGTTTTCATAGTTGTCAAATTTCTAAAACATATTAATTATATGAATTTTACTTTTTCTCAAGCTTTTTAAAGCAACAAAAAAAAAAAACACCTAAACTTTTAGCTGAGATTAAGCAGCTTTCATGAACCTTGATTATCGACTCTTATATTATTTTATATTACACTGCTATTAAGCAAATTATAATTTATTCTAAATTTTGAAAATATACTAAATTAAGATTAAGATTAGAAAGACTTGCTGGAAACACTTGAGACGTAAGCAACCCTTTGATAAAATTTAATTTACTGAGCATCAAAGACAGAGAAATTCGTCGGTTTGACTGGCTGGCCAGGACATGATAAAATTACGTTTGAAAAGCAGTTCATTGAAATGAAGAGCAGCAGGTTGCGGCTCATTCATTTCGCTTGTTTCCAGCTCCATTAAAAAAACGCTTCTACGAGTTTATTTCTGTATATCTTTCTTTTTTATTTTGGTCGAAAGTCTATTTCAATGTTATCTGGCTTTGCTCTAACCAGGCCGAGCATTAACAATGGCAAAAAAGCTACGAATTTGTTTTGTGGCACGCAAAATAATCAAAAATAATCCTTTTTCTCTTTTTGTGTGTGTGTTTGTTTGTTTGTTTTTGTTGGGGTTTTGGGCTGGGCTTAGTTATGGATGCCATTGTTGGTTGTCGTTGGGGGGCCATCATTTGGCTAAGCTCGCTGATTGTTTTCATACCAGCTACGGTTGGTTGCGGGGCCCCAAATTGCTTTTAACAATTGTGCGACGTATACGTAATATTTGTGCCTAACAGTTGAAAGCACTCCACAGAAGAGTCGAGGAAATGAGCGGGCATGTGGCCGGGCTTTTGGCGTTATAGCGAATACACTTCAATTGTCCTGCCGGACAATTTGTATGCAAAAATCATGTGTCCAAATTGCTGTTTGGTTATTCTTTATGGAGCACACACAACGAGGTCAGTCCACACTATAAATTCTGAATATGAGCATGTGGGAGACGCTCGCAACGAGTTCCATTCATCAAAATGTCACAGCATGTTGGCCGGGCACCCCTTTCCTTCCCGATCACTAGCTCGCATAAGCCAGCCAGCGAAATCTTTGTGATGTGTTGCCATTAATCGCAGCTAACCCTCAATAAGACTTCGGGCTTGGGTTTGAATTACACCCAAAACTAAGGCGCGTTAAAGCTCAAAAGGCAAATTCACACATGCATTGAACAAAATGGGTCTAAAGTTTCCAGCTAGAATTGGAAAATTGTATTGATCGTCTTATTGGGTCTTGAACATTTTTTGGAAACAGCGAAATAAAAGATGTTGAACCACTAAGTTCCAGTTTTTAGCAAAAAAAGCAATTTTCAATTTTGTAAACTATACTATTTAAAACTTGTTTACTTTTGTTTCTCAATTTGTGAATACAGTATATTTTTATATATTTTTTTAGTTACCAAACAAATGTTGTCAAATTTAGTTATATCAAATAATAACTTTATTTTATGTTGCATACATTTAAAAAATGTAAATTTTTGTTCATCGTAGAGCACTTTGATTGCAAAACAATATTTGCTCATTAAATATAAAAAAAAATGTCCCGATATGTTATTGAATTTTTTGCACAGTATATGTCAGGATTTCACACATCAACAAAACAGCTATTAATGGAAGGTGTCATTGTTGTCATCCGTCGTTAATACGCACGTCTGTGTGTGTGTGTGTGTGTGTGCGTGTGTGTTTTGGGTTGGTTTTTGTATTTGTTTTTGTATTTTTTGTGGTTGTCTCCCAGGTTAGCTGCTCGCCGAGCATTTCTAATGAGCGGCAATAAAGCAAATGTGGCAGGTGACATACATCAAACAATTTGCACATTATAATTGTTGACACGCATCGCCTGCCTGTCGCAGGATGCCCAGGCAAGCCCTCAGCTCAGCTTTCAAACTGATATGTCATTAACAGGGGCGGGGAAGGTCTTTACCGCACTTCTCGCTTTTTTTTTATTTTGCTTCTCGGTTTATTTTATTTTATTTATTTTGGCCGTGTCCTATGCTTGATGCTAATAATAAAAACTTGTATTTATTTTGGGATTTTCCTGAAATGACCGACCAAAAGGCAGCAAACAAGCCGAGCGAAACACAAAAGGCGCTTTACGGGGTCGACTTTCGGGTCGTACCCCCTGGCGAGGGGCGATAGAGGGGAGGAGCGGCAGCCGGCAGCGTATCGCAGCCAGTGAAGCGTGGCATATTTGTCATAATCAGCACTTAGGCATAAATTTGAATGAGTGTGCACACACACACACACACACACACACACACACACACACACACACACACACACACACTCACACACACTCACAAGCTGTGCTGAGTCTTATCGTATATCTGCCAGTCACACACCACATATGTGCCAGCATGTGTGTGTGTGCGTGTGGGCAGTTGCGCTGGTATGTGGCTGTGATTTGTGACTTAAACTGTCCAGCTAACTAACGACTAGTTGGTTTTGGTCCTCAGGCCAGCTTATGGCACTGAACTGGGTCAACAAATGTCAATTTGTAGTTAACTACATTAGCAGGCCGAAACAAGAACCAGTTGGGAATTAAAAGCGTAAGTACGCTTGATTGGAATTGTGCGCCCAATTTAGTTTGGTGGAAGGTGCTTTAATTTTAAACTTCGAAAAGAACACTTAAGTAGACAACTCCAAGCCCATAAATTATATATATATTCTTGATTAGCTGAGTTAATATAGCTATATTTCGGACTAAAATTTAATTCTGGTATAAAAAACTTATCCAAATACAGAATTAATAAGTTTTTTCTTATACTCATTACATTTGAGCTAAATCCTTTTAATATTATAGACAAGAATAGGTCAAATATATATATATATATATGTATATATATATATATATATATGTGAATATATAATGTAAATTTTGTATATGATTGCAAGAGTTTTAAATTTTCTGTTCCCCGTTCTTTTAAGTATAAAGTGGGAGCTCGCATCGATATTCCCATATAATAACCATTAAAGTCAAGCCCCCGAGCCCCCATTTACAAAGACTCTAAGCCACTGACCATGACAGCATTTCGAGGGGGATAAGGAGGGTCATCGCGCAAAAACGCTTTATCGCCAGTGCCGGCAGGCAAATATTTGTCAGACAAATTTCAAAATGTTGCAGGCGAAACGGAGAATCGAATATAGCACACGAGACCTGGAGCGCCGGGAAGGGTAGGGGAAGGGGAGCATGTGGCAGTCCACATGTATGCAAGAGGGCGGCCCAGTCGCTGGTCATAAATTTTATGCGAGCATAAAAAATGTTTTCGATTTGCTTCGATGCGCACATAAATTGAAAGGTCACGTATTCACAGGTGTGTCTCCGGCCTAAGTGGGTGGAGAAAGGGCGGGGGCTTAACCCACGCTCCCCGCGAAGATCCCAACAAATCACTGGGAAAGTCGGAAATATATATGTATGCTTTACTATAAAAGTAGATTTTAATATTTTAATGCAGATGTTTTGCCAGCGTTGCATTTAATTTATTGCATTTGAAGGAGACTAAAAAACAAGTTAGAAATTCTTCAGTTTGTAGATCTGAAAGATATCCTGTAAGCATGTTGGAAAGTCTGTAACTGTACTATTTTTCAATAACTTCGGCTCTTATTAAACGAACGCTTCAAAATGTAAAAATTTAATTAAATACTAAATAATATATTAATACATAAGTATGTATGCCAAAAAGGAAGACTATACATTATATAATTTTAGTAAATACAAGTGGAATAAATTTGGTATTTTTTTTTAATAATCTCTAACGATAACGTGTTTATTCAGTTGTTCCACTCGACCAATAATTTAACTCTGCCTGTCACATACAATCGCCAAGCTCTATATACCCCACTTTAACTTTTAAATATCTACAGCGCATATGAAAACAATATGTGGTCAATCATTTTTGTGTGTTTGCCTGTGGCTTTTGTTTTCCAACATAAATTTGAAATTCAAAACCCCATATAAACATTTAAAAGCGCCATTTTGGCATGCGCTGTGTTTTTGTTTTCTTGTGATATCACGATAATGTGTATATATAATCGGGCCATAAATTAAAATTCTGTACAAACACAGCTTTAGTTCTCCGCTACGCTGTGCGTGTAAAAGGATTTTCTCATTATGCAGTTTGTAAGGGTTTTATCGCGCGATTATCATCGAAATATATACATACATATAGTTGTATATATATTTTTGGCATTCCAATAAGCAGTTATTCAAAGCGGATTTGGCTAGGACGTTCGCATTGGCATCCCTTTGGTCAGCTGCTATTTTATTTTGCAGCGCAGCACTTGGCGTATACGTAATGTGCTTATAGACGGCATAAGAACTGCGGTCGATTCACAGTTTCACAGCGTTAACGACTAAAGCTAGTCAAGTTGCATAAAAAGCGTCGAGAATTGGAATGAGAAAACTCGATAAGTCATTTGCAATGAAAATCAGGGCAACTCGTCTGCGTTCCACTCTGTGAGCAGTTTATGCAGCTGCCTTTCAAGTCGCAGAGCCAAATTGCAAATGTTTCATAGCTGCTGCGGAACTAGCTTAAGCAGGTCGCCCGAGCAGGGACCCTGTTGAATATTTTAGTCTAAGCGACGTTATGAAAGGCACACAGATACCCAAAAAATATTTTATTTGCTTTGAATGCGACTCGGCTATTTGCGCTCTGACCAGTCCATGAGCCCATGCCAGGCTCAGAACTGCTTAAGAACGGCGCCCGAGCAGGGACTCTGGGACAACAGTTAGGCTATGCAAGATTTTAGTTGAAAAAAATTGTACAAAAAATATTAAATACTTTGACCAAGTTCAGATTTTTGCACACTTTTAATGAAAATATAGCAAATAAATTCTCCAAGGGTCTCTTTAAAAATGCTCTGGCAATCATGAGGGGGCGAAGGGGGCTTCACTTCAAATGTGAGGCATTTATGTTTAAGGCCAGCTGACACTCGAAGGGAGATAAACATTATTTAAGAAATATGCCAAGTGCGTGTTTATACATTCAAACACAAACACACACACACACACACACCCACACACGCACAGCCACTTAGCCTGAGGGTAAAATTTACATGAAGCTAAGCAAATGTTTGCGCTGTTGCGCGCTTTGTTGTTATTTATGGTTGTTGTTGTTGCGTGTTTCGTTGTTTTGCAGTCGTATTGAAGAGCAGTTATTAGTCGTAATTAATTAAAGCAAAACATTTCGACTAATTGGTAGAAATGCCACAACATTTGCTTTGATGCGATATTTGATTTGGCCAGACCAAAACGGACAGGCAAATGTAGATGTAAAAGGAGAAGGAGAGGAAGACGCCGCTGATAAAAGCGCATATCAGCAATGTGTGTGGGGAGAGTGGCTCCTTGGGAGCCGCACTTAACGAGCGGCCTTGAGGGCCAGTTCACTTTCAAGTCTTGCGGCACTTGAATTCTAATGGAAATGGCACATAAAACAGAAACCGAAAAAACAAAAAAAAAAGCCAGAAAAAAGCAGGAGAAGCAGACAGAAGCACAGTGAACAACAGAGAAAACCGAAAACATCACGACAACGAGAACAGCCAATTCAAAACGCCTGACCCGAGGATAACGTGCGACAGCCGGCAGGACATGGATATGGACGGGCAGGACTGCAGGACAAGGACAAGCAGGACACGGCGATGAAGTGTACAAAAAAACAACTTGAAGAACATTCTGAAATTTTCTTATTCTTTTTTCTCTTTGTTATACTCGTTCGCGAATGGAAAAGAGTATATTGAGTTTGTGCGTGAACATTTCGCTGCCATTAAAGCTAGGACCTGAAATTTGGAATATATACTCGTGTATATCCGCGTCAGATAAAGTGTTAATATTTTTTGCATACACCCATTGGGGGCGTGGCAAACCGCTTTAATCTTTATATGTCCGTCAGTTTTAAAATTATTTGGATATGCCCACCAGGACCACCCCACTCGATATTTTTCCGATATACAAATAATAATTAATCGTTTTAGACCGCTTTAAGCTTCTATCATATTGTGAAGGAGTATTGTGCAGTCGGTTACACCCGACTGCAACGCTCTTTCTTGTTTTTTCTTGTTGTTTTGCAAGTTTTTCCTTGCTTTGTTGGTCTGCTGCCAATGTAAACACATTAGAGATCTCTCTGCTCTATCGCTCTTTCTCGGAATGGTACTCCTGCTTTTGGCGGACTTTATGCCCGGTGTCGTCGCCTCGTCCTGCCCTTGCCCAAAATATGTATTTGTTTAACAATAAAGGCATCTGCTGGATGGGTTCAGCACCCAATACAATCGCTCATTGCCGGTGAATGCTGAACGCACTTACTTTGCATTTTTACGCTTTTGCAATTCGAAATTGAGACAAGCACGCTCCAGCGATAGATAGAGATAGAGACAGAGAAAGAAAGAAATCTTTGGTAGCTTGGGAAATCAAATGACGTTTGCATTTTTGTTGAATTTTCAGTTCAGTTTCAGCACTGGTCTCATTTCTTGGCCATCATGCCAATAATTTCTCATTTGCACAACTTTGAAGCGCTCGGCGCGTGTCCAATTGGCAACACACACGCACCCACACACACACACACACACACACGTACACAGGTCACATCTCTTACACACACACTCACACCCATATGCGCCACTAAATATTCACTAAATGCAACCAAATTTTGTCATTTGTTTCAGACGTGATTTGATTACTCAAAGACCACCGAATTTTCTTTGCTGTATTTCAGCAGAGAACTTGACCGTTTTGCTTCTCTGATTGGAATTAAAGTAAAAGCAGCGGGCAGCACTAAAGCCGAATAGCTGAAGAACATTTCAATGTGCGAGGGTTGTCTGAATAAGTTTAGGAAACAGTTTGGAATAGATGTGAAATAGTTACTTAAAGCATTAAAGGTTTTACAAAATCACTAAAAAGGCTTTATTGGCTGACAACCCTGACATAACCTGAAATGTACTACATGTTGTACTCAAAATAACCTTAATCAGACATAAAACAGCTGCTTTTAAGGTTAGGTTTTACTTCTAATGATTATCTTTTGATTGTTTAAGTATATACATATGTACAATAACATCAATGTCTGCCCTCTCATAATCAAGTATTGGATCAGTTTCAAAGCTTTGCTCGCCAATGACAGAACTTTCATTTAATTTCGGAGCGCAGGTCGCCTAGGTAACACCCGGATTTGGATTTGGTGCCGGATTTGAGCACGTATCCGCCCCGTGGTGCACCTGCTGTCATCTCTTTGCACCACACTAGCTGCGCGTGTGTGCTTTCTTTGTTTGCTAAGTCCTTTTTAATAAATAGTTGAGTCACTTAAGGGGATTAATGTTAAAATTAGTTGATGTCTATGGATGCTGCTGCTTGCTGACAGTTTGCGGATGACAAATCAGCTGGGACTCGCAGCAGACACATGCTGAATATTAGATTTGCCACAGAGCTACAAATTAATTTGTATTGCTTTGGATATGAAGTCCGTCAGCTGCAAGAGATTTTCATAATTTTCGAAGTTTTCCTTTGACATGAACTTTAAACGAAACCAAAAATGAAATTAACTTCTACATTTGCATATAAGGTTAACATTTATGAAATATTTTAAATTAAATATTAATAAATAAGTAAGCAAATGTCATTGCACATCAAATAAGGTTTAAGTAAATATTTAAATAAGAGTATGTGTGGGGGAGAGAGTAGTTTCGTTTTCGTTTTCATCTTTATCTTACTCTTACTCTTTTACGCCAACTGATTGCGTCACGATTGTTTTTGCTTTAGCTTTGTCTAGCGCTTGACTACTCCACAACGACTACTCACGCCCGCACAAAGCAAATGCTGCCGAAGAGAGTGATAAAGAGAGTCGCATTTCGCATTTCATGATCTTACCCCGATTTAGAAAAACTGCATAATCTTGTAATATTTTGTGTGATATTTACTCTTGTCTACTTTGAAGCACTTATTAATTGAAATTTTCATGGCCTGTTTAATTATGTTTTCGCTATTAATGAGTTGTTTAAATATTATTTGCTTGTTACTTTTTTGTTGATTCTGCTTTATTTTCACAACTGCTAATTTTGTATGATGTGTGTGCGCTCTCTCGTTCTCGCTACAACTTATCACGTGCTCGCGCTCTTACTCTCTTCACGCTTCTTCAGTTGCATGCGCTCTCACCAATACAAGCACAGCTTCGCTTATTCCAGCGAAGAGCAAGCGCTTACTTTATTCAGTAGCCAGTGTTCTTATTACTCAATGGTTCAGTGGCGTTTCAGCGGTCGGCTGACTAAGACGTAGGCGAAAGTGTTTGTTGGTTGAACGCGCTCCACCCCGGCAACCGTCCGGCACCCTCCTCACGTGATGGCGCTCGTGGAATTGTTCTTCGTGCTCACCTTTCTCGGCGCGCTGCTGTACAAATGGTCTGTATCCAGTTTTAGTTACTTTCGACAACGGGGCGTGGCACACGAGCCAGCCCTGCCGCTGCTGGGGAACGTGCCGCTGTCGGTGATGCTCGGACGCGACTCCTACGTGCGGCACACGATCCAGCTGCACCAGCGCCTGAAGCAGCACAAGGTCTACGGCGTCTACAATCTGCGCGACCCGCTCTACTACCTGGCGGATGCTGAGCTGATCCGCCAGGTGGGCGTCAAGCACTTCGACAACTTCGCCAATCATCGGCCGGGCATCGGCGACGAACACGACACCGGCGACAGCTCCGTCCTGAGCAAGTCCTTGCTGTCGCTACGAGATCGTCGCTGGAAGCAGATGCGCAGCACTTTGACGCCCACGTTTACGGGCGCCAAAATACGCCTCATGTTCGAGCTGATCCACGCCTGCGACGTGGAGGCGGTGCGCTACGTGGAGCGCCAGCTGCAGGCGAGTGGCGCGGGCGTCGAACTGGAGCTGAAGGAGTTCTTCACGCGCTACACCAACGACGTGATTGCCACGGCCGCCTTTGGCATAAAGGTTAACAGCTTTGTGGACGAGCAAAATGAGTTCTTCACGCTAGGCCAGCGCGTGTCCCAGTTCAGTTTCTGGGGCGGCATCAAGGTGCTGCTCTACATGCTGCTGCCCAAGCTCATGAAGGTAGGTTTGCTTTACCGGATGCAGCATGAGGTACTCTTCCCTAATCCCTAATCCCCCACTCCCTTTCAGGCTCTCAAGGTGCCTGTCATGGATCTCAATAATGTGGCCTACTTCAAGCGTTTGGTCTTTGGCGCCATGCAACAGCGCCGGGAGCAGCACATTGTGCGCCCAGACATGATTCAACAGCTGATGGAGGCGCAGCGTCTGTTTAGAGAGCAGCAGGAGCAGCACCAGGAGCAGCAAAAGGAGCTAGGCGGCGCCGAGTTCAATGACGAGGATCTGCTGGCGCAGTGCCTGCTCTTCTTTTCCGCCGGCTTCGAGACGGTCTCCACCTGCCTGAGCTTTACCTGCCACGAGCTGCTCATGAATCCGCGCGTGCAGCAGACGCTCTACGAGGAGATTTTGGCCGTGGAGCAGCAGCTGGCGGGCCAGCCGCTGGACTACGATAGCCTCCACGGCATGGAGTACTTGGACTGCGTCGTCTCCGAGTCGCTGCGCAAGTGGCCGCCTGCCATAGTCATCGATCGCATGTGCGCCGCCGACTTTGAACTGCGCGACGAGGAGGGCGAACTGGTTCTGAAGCTGCGCAAGGATGACCTGGTGCATATACCGGTTGTGGCGCTGCACTACGATCCGGATAACTTTGAACAGCCGGAGGAGTTTCGACCGGAGCGCTTTGACGAGCAACACAAGCACGAAATTAGACCATTCACGTATCTGCCCTTCGGCGTGGGTAGGCGCAGCTGCATTGGCAATCGCATGGCCCTGATGGAGGTCAAGTCGCTCCTCTATCAGCTGGTGCTGCGCTTCCGACTGCTGCCCGCCGAGCGTACCGTTCTGGACATGATGGCCAGCATCGAGGGCTTCCGCATGCAGCCCCGCGAGCTCTTCTGGTGCCGTTTCGAGGCCAGGCAAACACCTGACAGCAAACACAATTAATCACAAATAGCTGGAGGACTGCTGGAACTGACTGAAGCAAAGATTTGTGCTTTAAGTGAGCTTTATTGTAAGCATTTTGTTGTTTTAATAAAGCAAGCTGGAAGCTTTAATGTGCTTTCCGACTAATTTAAGTTATGATTTAAGCTTTAATCGTTTTATAGCAAGCAGTCAATATGAGAGTTAAAAGCTCTAATGTATTTTCAGTCCAATTCTGAGCATTAAATGAGCTTTATAAGCAGTCAATATAAGTAAGACATATAAAATCTTAATATGATAACACGAGTCTTTTTCTTTGAAAGCTATTTTTACTACATTGCTTTAGCAAGTTCTGTTTTAGCTTTAATATGCTTGTTAAGCTCTTTTTTTTATCAACAGAGGGTCCAACTAAAGCCCTAAAACTGATATTTGCATTTTCAGCTTTGAGCTTTAAGTTAGCTTAATTGTATGCAGTCCATAAAATTAAACTGTGATTGCTTGAGCTTTAAGCTTTACGGCAGATTAATGGTAAGCACTCAAAACAATTAAGTGTGCTTAAAGCTTTAATGTACTTTCAAAGCTATTGTCATGCATTAAATTATGCGCAAATGTAAGAAAATCGAAAAAATAACCGGAAAATCAGGCAATTTATTATTTTGCTGCTGCTCACGATGAAAAGCTGACAAATTTGCCGTGGCAATGTTTCACTTGCTAGGTGGCAACAGCGACAAGCCACGTCATAACACTGTCAGGACTTGATGGTCGCGACAACAACAACAACAAGTAATATATATATATATATATATATACATATATAGATGTTTATATCCGACAGGGCGACTGTGGTTACAACAACATAAAAGCCACAACAGAAACAAGAGACGTGTAAAACGAAATCAGACGTGGGGCAACATACGAGCACAGTATAATATATAAGAAGGAGGAGCAGGAGTTGGAGGAGCGTGGTAGGCGGGTGTTGGGCACCCCAAACACACACACAGCGTGTTGTGCGACAGGACATGGGACACAAAGGCACATTAAGGATTATTTATTGGACGTTATTTTTCAGGCGGCATTAAAATTTTTTGTACAATATGAATTATATTTCACTTGTGTCATAAGCCGCGTAAAAAATGTGATGCCACGAGGTACGCAGGAAAAGAAAATTTATATGTGTGCGGAGGTGAAGAACTAAAAAATATATAAACTGATTCATGTCTATAAAAGATTTAATATGTCGGCAGTGAACATTGAGGATTTTTCATTTTGAATGAAAAAAGGCATGAGAAGAGCATGTTTTTAGCAGTCGATAGGTAAAGTTATCGATAACTTTGCACAATTTTAAAGAACGTTAATTTAAAATGGCAATTTATAACAGTCCATAGGCATTTGAATTGTAGATTTGAATTAGCAAACTAACGATTATTTTCATTATTTTTAAAGAATTTCGATGGAATAAGTTGGCCCCCGTCACGACTACCTTTGAATTCTTCCACTTCCACCTCCATACCTAAGAGTTGATTTTGATTTATATCGATCATACAAATAATAAATACAAAATATGCAATTATCGATTGCAATCTCTTACGATATCTTTGCCTTATCATTGGAAAGTCGACGAAACACATTTGTTTTCATGAGCTTTCTCTCTCTTTTCAGCAGCTCCGCTTGATAGCGGAAATTAAATACAATTTTTGAAATTCGGCGTTGCGTGCAGCACTGAAAGTGACAGTCAACTTATACAAATATTTAGCTATTAAGTTTTTTGATATATACCCAAGCTGAGATGGTCGTTTTTTTTAAAAAATACTCATGATAACAGAATTCATAAACTGCCATCTGCTGATTTATTGGACTTGAGGTCCAGTTGGCTGTTCTGATTAACTGGCCATCAAGTGCTTTGCGTACGGTCGTTAAAGAGTTGTATAGCGCGATAAAAAATGCAATTAGCTTGTACACACACTCGCCAATACACTCGCATTTATTTACACAAAGTAACACACGTAATTAGCCGCATATTTAACTTTGGTCCGATGGTTCATAAAACTTTCAACATGGCTCAAATTAGTGGCGCACTTTTTTTTTTGTTTTTATTGGCAGCCCTTACAAGCTGGCGTTGTTTGTGTAGTTGTTTGTTGGTTTTATAGCCGGCAGCACGAGGAGTATGTTAATGTCCTTAAGGGCCAAGTAAACGAGCTCGGGCCGGCACATGTCAGCGACTTGCAGCAAGGACAATCAGCTGCTGCAAGGATAACTCAAAACTCAAAATTCCGGCGCTTGCTGTGGGTTTTTGATGTGCAAAGTTAGCCGTTGCAGCATTTAACTGTGGCAACCGATGCGGCCGTCAACGCGTCGTATGCGTAATCTCCTGAAATCTAAGCGAAACAGCAGCCAGCAGCAAACTGCGAGACGCGACAACAACAACGGCAGCTCGACTGTTTTGCCAGTGTTTACAAAAAGCTTATCAATCAATTCGGGCTGGCAGAATAGACCAGCAAGAAGGGCGGCAGGGGGCGGGGGCGAGTGCTTGTCTTCTATCTGACAGAGGTCATAAAAAACTTTGGCGCCGCGACCGCCAGACGCCAAGCATATCCTGCCCCAATTTCAGCGGCAACTCTGAACGCCCGCACGGTGGAAAAACAAGAGAGAAGAGTTTCGTATTTAATGCCGAAGGCTTAATACACTTGCCTGGATAGAGCAATACTCTATACGTCCGACTCATATCAGATGTGCGATATTCTTTCTTTATTTAAGTGATTTTTCCATTCCTGAGTTTAATAGAGTTACTTTGAAAAACATAAAAGTGTTCTATAATAAAATCAAATTTATTTACCATTTTTCCTAGGACAGCTATATAATATAGTAGGTTTGTTTAAATGTTATGCTGAGTTTTTTCTGAATATCTTGCAATACAACAAAAGTTGCCTACACAAAAACAGGTTTTTTTTTTCATACATAAAAAAGTTTGAAACACTGTTTTCCAACATTTGAGTCATATGACTATGACCACGCTATAGTGGTTCGACCCGTCTCAGCTATTGATAGAACATTTTATATATATCTATGTCTAACACATTTCCTTCCACAGTTATAGGACCCTCCGCTAGAGTATAACAAGAACTTGCTGTGGGTACTACAATAAAAAATTGCCAAAGTCAGCTGCGACGTCGACGACGGCGGCGGCTGCTGCGGGGGCGAGACAAGGACGATACAATGATAATGCCAAGCATAATAACGGCGAAACGGCGTCATCACAACAACAACAATAACAATAAGAAGAAGGCGAAGAAAAAGGAGGAGGAGAGCCAACGGGGAAAAACGCTCAACGCTCGACACTAACAATTTTGGCACAATGGGAATTGTCGCAGATTCGCCTTCGCCTTGGATTTTGCCGTCGCCTTGGTCCTTATGCGATGCGTTCGCGATAAACACGAACTGATAACATTTCCTATATGTGTGCGCCAATTTGTGGGTGTGTGCGTGTGTGCTTTCGGGGCGTGCCGCAGCAAAGCTGAGCGCGTGATCAATGGCTAAAATTCAAGCAAAATAAAGTGTATCAATATAATATAGAAAATGCTTAGAGGATATTACTAGATGAGTTATGGAATTTACTTTTAAGGTATTTTGCATTCTTTGTTGTTTAAAAAATTTAGCTAGAACTGAAAATATTAAAAAATTCAAATTCAAATTCAAAAATATTTTTAAATTAAAATTAATTTTTAAAAAGTCAAAGGTCCCTGTAACTAGTGCTACATGCAGGTCTTTAAGCTGTCGAGGACTTGTGTCAAATAGATTTTGATTTCATATAGAATTTACTTCCGTTCAATTACGAGCTTTATTATGCTTTCAATATAGGAAAAAATATATCTGCAACAAATTGTATCGACCAGATTATGGTCAGACTATAAGTTCACTGGGCCCATATACTAGTATATTTAATTCAATATAATTTATATATGTCTATTGCCGCTGATAACTTTCATCCCCAGCAGTTGCTCAGTTACCCTGCGCATCCCTAGCACTTGCCACACTTTTCACTTGCTAACAAATATGTTTACGTATTTGTTGTTGTTGTTTTTTTGTATGCGTAGCTACAAGCATTTTACTTGGCTTGAAGAACTTGGCAGTTTCTTTGGCTCCTTCTTTTTGCCCGCTTATTATATAAATTGTATGAAAGCGTGTGCGAGTCCTGTTAACGTCTCTTAAAGTTTCACATTCAATAACTGCCGAGCACTATGTATGTGTATGTATGTATATGTACATAAGTTAAAGAGAAACACGCTGAAGCAGCAGCATAATTTGAAGTATCCTTGAAACGCAAGTTCTTCACAAGTTTTCTTATATGTACATCTACTTTTTTTTCCTGAACTCAAGTTGTGGGTGCTCAACAAAATCAACATAATTTTATTTGGTCGGGCTTCTATTTAATGCAAACACATTTAAAATGTTGCCAGCAGCTGGTTGACAACATTTTCGAGTGCAGCTCCACAGTCTGTTTGTGGGTTTTGGCGTGGTTCGAGCCAGGTCATTTTTTTTTTTTTTGCGTGTGTTTTGCTTCCTGTGGCTTATTGCATGCGACAGTTGCAGTTGAAAAGAAAAGACGGGAGTGATCGACTTGAGGGCATCCCTTTATCTGGCAATATATTTTTTGCTGATCAGTCGATCAAAGGAAAGTTTTGAATTTTTAATTTCATAAATTGTAGTCGAATGTTTTGATAAGATTTGATAAAACAAAATATGATTTAACACGAAGTTATTTTTTTTAACTATTTAAATTCATTGGGCTACTATTGCATATTAAGCACACGACTATTTACCTTTATTAGTCTGACAATCCTGTTGATTTAATTTCTTAGAGAAATCATTTTATACATTAATTAAATGTGCATGTATAAATATACACTTTTCCTTATTTGCTCTCTGATACATAGATGCACTCAACTATATAATACCCTCTCTGTACACTTCAATGATTACAGGGCATAATTTGTATTGTCTAATGCACATTGAGCCAGGCCGAACATAAATTTGTTTATGTGTGTGTGGGTGTGTGTGTGTGTGTGCACTGTGATTGTCATAACATAAAAAGCGTTGCCGCTGTTGCAAAGCATAAATCCTTTTCGGGCAAGCCATGATGATGGTTGTTGTGCTGCGAGGGAGCAGGGATAGAGGTGGGTTGAAGGGCGGATGGGTTGGATGTGCCACATATTTGTGTGACATTTTTTGGTTGCATGGTCACAGTTACGGAGCGCGCATGTGGCATGTGGCATGTGGCAGTCAGGTAGCAGCTTTTAATATTTCTATTTTTGCAGCCCTAAGCTGCCTTAATGCCACCTGCAGCAACGGCAGCAGCTGATGCATAAATGTGCGGGGCACAGCAGATGCTTGTTGTGTGTTGCACGTTGCGGGCGTTGTGTGATTTGTGTGTGCCCGCGGCAATTTGCCACGCGAACAGGCAAAATGCATTTCGAGCATCGGTTTCGCTTACAGCGCAGCCGCAAAATATGCAAAAAAAAAAAAAAAAAAAATAGCAAACGTTTTTAACTGCGGGCGGCGCATGAGTAACGGTACATTGTCAACCTTTGAAGCGTGTTTATTAAAATTTAATTTTTATATTGGCGAAATAAACAAATGGCTGTGGATGAAAGCCTATTTTAAGCTAGGAGTTTGGTGAATAGCCTAACTTATTATATTTAAAAAAAAAAAAAATCCATTTATATACATTTTTTGAAACCTGCAAATCTCATCTTAATTCAGACAAGTTTCAAGCTGGTTTTATAATATCTAGCAAAATACATTATTTTACCAAGAGAGCTCGACTAATTTTATTTTTATTAATATAATAATATTATTATTTTTTATTAACAGAACCTTGAGCTCAAGTTGAATACGTTTCAAACTGGTTGCCAATCATTCATCATTGTTGATAAATAAAAAAACTTATATAGGTGCCAAATTTTAGTTCAACTACTTGCTAAGTTATGGCTCTGAACCACTAAAAATAGCACCTTAAATCAAAGTAAAGTATAAATCTTATATTTTGACTGTTTTTTAGCCTAATATGATAATTGTCAGGGCAACAAAAGAGAGAAAATAAAATAATTGTTCGCTGCATACTTTGCCTAACGCACAGCAAAATTTGCAATAATGTCAAGCATTTATGGCCATTTGGTACGGGCCAACAACAAAGCGAATTTTCTGGAATTTGCGCAACTCGAACTGAAATACACACACACACACACACCCACCGTTGGCACATCCGGCACAACGGTGACCATCAACGGCGCCGCGTTCCGGAAGTCACTCAGTTTACTTCGTTTCAGGTGGTTGTTGTTGTTGTCGTTGTTGTTGTATTTGTTGCTGCCAGCTGGCGCTGCTTTCTAACATCATTCACCGGCACCTGCCCCTGCCCCTCCCCCTTTCCACCAGTTCCACCGCGCTGCCTGGCGTTAATGAACAGCAGCCTGTGGCAGGTGAAAGAAGCTGAAGAAAAAAACAGTGAGAACATTGCATTCGAATGCAACCGACTGCACCATACTCTGTTTACAGAAATATAATTGCTGAAAACTGTTGGAAAAGAAGCCTGGAATATCTTTAGAGGAGGAAATCGTATACATATGTACCTAACTATTTTTTAAGATTAAGATTTTTTTATTTTTCTGCCTTCTTGTGGGCGTGTTTATATGTGGGCCAAGTTTGATTACTCTGGCTTAGCTTTCAGGCATACTTGACAACCAATATACCCCTTATCACATTGCAAATAGTGTATTAAAATAAGAAATGCGACAAAGAAATCGCTTGGCCAAGTGCCGCTTGGCGATTTCGTTGAGGGCAGCGGTTCGAGGGTCGCGGGCTGTGGTCTGGGGCTCAACTTACTTTTTAGCAAATCCGCCAGTGTCGTAAAGTCGTTTATTTCAACTGTGGCGAGACGTAAATGAAGTTAATGTCGTCCTCGTTTTACGGTTGTCCTTGCTGCCGTAGCTCCTCAATGCCAGTTCCAGTTCCAGCTCCTCAGCTCCTCAGCTCCTCAGCTCCTTCACTTTGGCTGTCTTGTGCTTATCGTTTCTCACTTTGCATTGCGCTGGAAAAGTTGTTGCTGTTGTTGTTGTGGTAATTTCTATTGTTGTTGTGAATGTGCTTTTTTTTGGTTGTGCGCGCGCCTTATTGTGTGTGTGTGTGTGTGTGTGCCCAATGGCAATACAGGTGTGATAATAAGTATAATGACTCTGTAGGCGACAGCTGAGCCCTATTCACGTTTTCTTTGACTGCGCATTTTCTACGGCATTTTTTACGCACTTTTCATTAGGCGCATTTGTGCCAGCTGCTAATGAAGATCTAATGTCGTTAGCTGAAAATAATTGGATTAATCCAGCAGCGGGGTAACTTTCTACGAAGTTGTACTAATTGCAGCAAGTATTAAATCGTTGATAGTAAGACGAACTTGGGCTGTTCCGTCAACTAGTGCGTATTAGGTAAGCACAATTTATGATGTTTTACGGTTTATTAGTCAGCCGTCAGTTAAGCTTTATACACAGTGAACGGGTGCTATTTAAAAACCTTAATCTGTCAGGTGGATTCTATATTCTAAAGCTGAGACTTAGTGTTAAATACCCTACCTGAACTCGCTTTTAAGGCTCTTACTAACAAATTCACAGCTTTTTACGTCAAGCTTAAATGAAGTTGCAAGCAAGTTTGCACTTTAAACACTTAAATTTCCGGCAGCTTTAATAAACTTCAAAGCTAGTTCAACTCAAAGCTCACTACTTATGATGATTCATTCAGTGGCCATTGTTAATGTCATTTCTGCCTATTATTCTCAGCCAAGATTCAACTTATCGTTAAGTGACATTTTCAGCTAGTGTCATGTGGGGGCCATTGGGGGTCGTCTGACAGACACAGTCAGATAATTATGGCCGTAACAGGCCGACTAACTGATATCGTCTGACTCTTTTCCAGAGCGCTGCTTTATTAAATCTAATGGCCGCTGTGGTCGCTCGAAGGGATGGCGGAGCGGCAGGGTGGGGAACTGTTACGGCCGTTGTGGCATTACAATAAATAACAAACACAGACCCGGAACACGCAGCTCTCCCTCATCCAGCCCCGTCGGCGCCCAGTTAATAGTTGCTTTGCGCACCATTATATAAACATGACTTTGACTCTGTCTCGGAGTCGGAGTCGGAGTCGAAGTCGCTGTTGGAGATGGAATCGGATCTGTGCCCGATTTGACTTAAGTTCGCGTTGTTGTTGTTGTTGCTGCTGCTGCTGTTGTTGGCTCCACAGCGCCAATTTTGGTGGCTGCACTCAGAGAAAAAAGCGACACATAACTCAAGAGGCATTGGCATAGAACTTAAGCTGATTTGTTATTAAAATTGCAAGCATATTTTGTATAATATTTAAAACTAAGACAAATTCAGTTGTATTAAGTACAACATCTGTAACACAAGAATTTGACTAATAAGTTCTCAGTGAAAGTGAAATGTTTTTTCAGTTGTGTATTGTCTTGTATTTGGGAATTTCGATATTCAAAAATTTTGCCACTCCATTTCAGAAATTTTAATAATATTTTGTCAAAGCTTTAACTTAGAATTAAAAATGTTTTAAGGTTTTCTCTGAGTGTGCTTGCTTTTTTTTGGCATAGATAATCAGGCAGTCAGCCAGCTGAATGTTTATGCCTGCGGTGTGTGTGTGTGTGTGTGTGTGTGTACATTGTATCAGCCTGGCCACATTGTCAATATATACACACGCTCTTGGCATTGGGGCCAAGCTTAGCAGCAGCAGCAGCAGCAGCAGCAGCAATAACAACAGCAACAACAACATCATCAACATCAAAGCCGCCCGCCAGACGCCAAGGACTCCACGACGAGGACGCGCGAAGAAGAAGAAGCGCGTTTGGCGCACGCAGAGATTTGCGAGCAGAGGACTCACAACTGCGTATAAACGTTGAATATTTAATAAATGTAAAAAGGGATAGTATAAAAACGCGCAACACGCCCAACGAAATGCAAAACAAAATACAATACGATGACTATAAAGTTGTCCCATATATTAATCGCTCTAAGTACACTGAATACCCTTTATACAGTATATAAGGTTACAAGAAGTGAATATTTTGTGCTAAAGAAAAGCGAAAACAAGTCAACGTGTTCCGGATTGGCACTTTTTAAATGTTTTTGTCATTAGATATACATATTTATGACATCAGAAAAAGGAATGAATTTCAAGGGTTCAAGACCTAGAGAAAGCTGTTTCTCTGTATATATAAAACAAAATATAAAATTTAATTTATATTATATATATTTATGCAATATAAAATTATAATACAATTTTGAAACAAATTTGAATTGCTCCAAATGCTATTTGAAACTTGGCTTATATACTCTTGTTGTAGCCTCAGATGAGGTGTTAGGTTCTTTCGCCTACGCCCTCTGGGGGTATGGCAAATCACGAATATTCATGTATAATGACATTTTGGTCTTGGTTTGCCCTCTAGTTTGATTCTGCACTTAAAATATATGCAATATTTATAATAAAAATTTGTTGAATTTTTTTGTTAAACAAAAGTTATATATCATATCCTAAATTTTGTTTCCTTTTTTAAAAATTTAGAGTTTCAAATTTTTGTAAAGGTTTCGGATCCATAGCTCCTATATTTTCACGTCTGATGGCATTTTGATCATGGTTGGTCGTTTGGATTGAATCTGCACTTAAAATATATACATAATAGGAAATAAAATGATTTTATCATTTACCCCTAACCAATTTGATGTCTGATGGCATTTTGGTCGTGATTTGTTCTCGAGATTGTTTTCGTTAAATATTTCTTAAGTGTTTGGTCTTTTTCAAACAGTTTTGTTTTAGACCAGCACTAAAACCCAAGCCGCCCGGTTTATTTTTAATCTTCTCCTCTTTTATCTCTGAGTTGGTTTTACAATATTTTTCAAAATTTGCTAATAAATTGAGATGGGCTGCAGAGTTTCCCAATGGGAAACCTTTGAATGGCACGACTGACACCAGAGAATTGTTTCTCATATTTTTTCTGTCTGTTTTGCTTATGATAAGAACCCAAGAATTTGAGCTGAGCGCGTTATATTTATTTTTTTGTTTTCTTTTTATTTTTTGTTGGCTAAAATGATTTTTATATTTTATTTATGGTCTGTTGCTGTTGCCACAGCTGTCAATTGGCATTAAGCCATTATAATTTATTGATGAATAACAAAAGGGAGCTAAGCGGATTTCATAATGCAGCCGTTTTAATGTCTAATTGTGTGTGAGCAGGGGCAAAGAGGAGGGGGCAATTAACGTGGCCTGAAGCTAACCACGCTCACTTTAAGGCTAATGCGTTTACCGTCCACACACACACACACACACACACGCATACACACACACACACAGGCACACGTACACCTTCGCACAACCAAGCACATGCACAAGCACGAAACGTAAGCACTTGAGAACGTAAACCAAATACCGTTAAGAACGTAAAGCGTGACGTAAGCGTTTGCGTGCGCTGCCTTTGGCGTGCTGCCTTCAACTGATTGTGGCAAATTATGAATCTGTCTGATGCTGCCGTTGCTGCTGCTGCTGCTGCCACCAATATTCGTGGCAAAGTTTGTTGGATTTTCCTTTCGGAGTCGCGTCTCGCGTTTCGGTGCATGCAACTCGTGGCACTGGGGCACTGGCACAGTCGACTACGACGCATGCCCCGTGAGCGTGCCAAGAGAAAGAGAGAGAGCGAGAGAGAGAGCCAAACGGCAAGAGGGGATTGTGTGTGGAGGGAAGGGGGCCAACATAGGTAAGTGTACGCTACATCTATCCATTGATATATATTTTAATGTAATGCAAATTAATTGTAAATATTTGAAAGACTTTAACTGAGAAAAGGCAGCTAGGCCTGAGTTCAAACTCAGGTGATGAAGTAAAGAATTTGGCCTAAGTGAATGTTATGCATTTGCATAAGCATATTGAACCAAACAGCTTGGCTATACCCTGTAAAATTTGACAAAGTTGTTTTGTTTATTCCCCGTTTGCTTCGTTTTGGCCCACTGTGCGCTCCGTTTGCAAGCTGTGCCCATTTCGGAGTAAACAACCAGGGCTGCTTGTGCCACACGCACACACAGATAATCACACACGCACACCCACTCCGTCACACACTCAGTTGGAGCGTCGTAAAACTGTCGTTGAAGTTTGCGCTCGGTTTGAATTGTGTTTGGTTTAAAAACGCATCAAAATTGACATTTAAAATGTCAATTGTTTTCCCGACAATGTGTACTACTATTCTACTCGTACAGCTAGTCATCAATTTAAATGCCAAGGAGGTTTCCAAATACGCGCATAGTTAAATCCTTAAGAAGCCAAACAGCTGTGAACCATAAGCTCTGCTTTGAATTTAATTAAATTTAAGAATCAGTAGGCTTATTAGCTCTGATTAAATTGTACTAATTTCAAGGCTGTAAAGCATTTGATCAACGAATTTTAATTAATTAAATTAGCAATTTGATTAATTAAAAAAAAACGTATCTCTTATAAATTATATTAATTTAAGTGTTGAAGTTTTCAATACATCTCAATAATAATTTTAAGTTTTAAAAAATTAGATCAGATTTTGTCTTTATCAGGTTTGTACTTGATTTAAGTGCTTGAATTCTTGTTGTCTTTTTTATTGCTAATTTATGAGTTTAGAAATCTCAGCAAAATATGTTTGCTTTTTTGGTTGCCAAAAGATAAATCAGACTTTCATTTCTCATTACTCATTACATTATAAGTGCTACATGTTTTTTATTGTCGTGGAGTGTTATGAATCGATCTCAGTTAATTGCAAAACTGGCATCCAGCATTAATAATTGACGCACTCATTATTGTCATCGAAATTTATTTATGCGCATTCCCCAGCGTTCGACAAGCTCGTAAATCTTTTCCGCTGGCCCCAAACTCGGTTTCGCTCTCCCTCTCGCTCTCCTGCTGGCAGTTGGCCTGCTTGGCCAGTTCGCGTATTTATGGCAAAGAGCATTAAAAACTTTATTATTATTAATATTGCGTTTCATTCGCACACAATTGACTGAACTCTGGCACAATAAATTGTATTTGTTTGCTTTCGTGAGTGCGATTCTCGAATTCAATTGAATTTCATATGCCTGCAACCAAATATTTGTAAATCTGACAAACGATGTGCCCTTTATATAATATTTTAAAGTATTTAAATATATTTCTATGAATTCCATCGGATTTACTTTTTGCAGGAGTTCTCGGAATATCAAGGATGCGTACTTACATCCTAGGACTAGCCTGGCTTGGATAATGAAATTAATAGTATTCTATAGTATTTAAGACCTTAGCGAGAAATGTGTAGGTAATGTCTTGTTACTCCGTCAAATATTTTGAAAATTGTCTTATACTTATGTTAAAATAAAAATTCATTCATTTTATCTATTTGTATGGTATAGCTGCCATAGGAACTATCGGTCAATAATGGAGCTTTTGCATAAGGACTTTTTGATTTTCAAAATATCTTGACAATTTCGTGCTTTCCTAATATTTTTACTAAAAATTGTGAGAACAAATGAGATAAAATACTACTCTGCTGCATATCGTAAGTCGGCTACGTATTTGATAAACAGCAGGTCGAAGGCATCTTTTCTTTTTGTTGCTTTGATATATGTATGTGCAACCATATCAAATTAGATTTCTGCATTAGGTGTGACAAGATGTCTTGAAGTGTTTAATAATTCACAAATGTCATTAAATTCATATATTTCTTATTATTCAATCAAAACGGTTTTTAGCCAATGATCCAATTCATAAGACTTCCTAAGGAGCCAGGCTTTTTGGGTTTTTTGGGCTTTTGTGTCGTTGGCATTTTCATTGTGGTAAGGCCTATTCTACTGTCTTCATCGTCTTCATCGATGGCACTGCAGTCTCTCAAGTGATAGTCGAGAACACAAAGATTTTTGAATTCTCTGTCGGAGCCGCACTTGCACGCTTCGGCGGGATTTCTGCCAACGCGATATGCATATTTGTTTCTCTTCTTACCGCAGCCATATAGACATATCATTAGCTGAACCTTCCACATATCCTTGCGAAAGGAGGCTATGGCACAGCCGACACGATCATTGGCGCTGGTCATCAATTGCAGAAAGTGAGAAATCTCCTGACTGTCGAGCATTGAAAGTGCAATTTTGAGATTAGTCAGATTGTAGCATTATAATAGGGGATATAAACCGATTTCCTACTCACCCGCCAGGCGATTTTCCCGTCTTGAGGCTGTCTAGGTTTAAATATCTATATTGATCATACCACACCTGCATTTGGGACTTCATTATTTTGCGTTCATCCTGTTTCTGATGCTTGGGATATTTGGTATAGATGGCATTGTAGCCTGGATGTGAAGTCTCAATGGTTGTAAAACTCAGCTTTAAAGGAGCTATCGTACAACGCATTACGGCCAATCTAGCAAGCTCGGCCAGATTCTCGTCCCATTTCATCTTTAGCATATTTGACGCGGCCGGCAAATAGTGTAGATTGCCCTTTGCCAAAATATTGCGATAGACATTGTGTTGTCTCACAATATACTTGATTAAAGTCGGCGATAAGAGCAATAGCTGTTCCGATTTACCACACCTTTTTAGCCATGTCTGAAAATTCGAATATAAATTGAAATTACTTTTAGTTTCCATTCAATTGCAGATCCTACTTCATTGTTATTGCAGCCCAAATGGGGCTGCTTTGGTTCTTCGCAGTAATCGGGCAACGCAAGTTTATCAAACGTTTTTTTTTCACACTGATCTGCCAAAACTGAGACCCCCATCAGGCCAATGATCACCGCTGAGGCTAACAACCGTTGGTGCCACATCGCTCTATTCTGTTTTAGATTAGAGCTCGAACAGCTAAGGCCATTTATAAATATTTCGAATCCAGTGTTCCGCCTTTCAAGTCAGTTAAATGGCATTTGTTATGGTTATGCATTTCAAGGCAAATTATTCTATTTACAAAATATTATGTAACGCAACTAGTGCAGACACCTATATCGATGGGTATTTGGCCAAAGCTCAAGCGATCTTCAATTTATAGTAGAAAGGCAATTTACAATTTTTTTTAGGCTGGAAGCATTTATACTTTATATTTAGATTTATGACGTTTACAACATTTAAGATTATTATATTATTATAAAGATTATTGTAATGCGCCATTTTATTATGCTCCAAAGTCCTATACAAAATGTTGTATATAAATCGACTTAACTTTGATGGCGCTGAATGGAGTTCAATACTTCCCACATTGTTTACGCTGCCAACTGTATAGCAAATATTTCTCAACCAGTATCAAATAGCCACAGTCATCGCATGTTTAGATAAGGCAGTGTTGAAATAGATAACCTGGCTTCCAATATAGTGGGGGGCACCAAAAGTTGTTCAGCTGAATGAGAAAAATCTTTTAGTATAGTTCATCACCTTTTTAAACTTACTAAACATGAATGGGAGGCAGATTCCTCATATTTTCATAGAGTCCTTTATGTTGGTTGTTGTCTCCAAAATGCAATACTTTCTGCACAGAACTTACAAAGAGGAAGGATATTTTAATCTTTCTATTCTTTAGCTCACCTATAATACACTTAACAGTTCCATAGTTGTTATAAATGCTAACTATTTAACCTATTTATCAAAAGAAAGGGGGACAAGCTCGTACTCCATAAAATTCGAAAAAGCTTTCAAGTATTTTGAATTAAAATTTAAACTTTTATGCGAAAGTCTATTTCATAGAAAATCTTTGTCCATTAGAATTGTAATTTCCTAGAAATACTCCGTGTCATTTGTGATCTATTAAATGACATTTTATTTATTTGAAAGCTTTTTAAAATAAATATTTTTGGCTTAAGTGCAGGAGCCCTATGATTCAAATCTATTTATAGCAAGAATAGTAATTTATCCACCAAGTACTTAGCGCTTTTTAACATATGCTAATTCACCACTGTTAATGTTAGTAACAGCCTGCCGACCAGGCTCTGTTAATAAACGTAACTGGCAACTGGGAACTTTTCAAGCAGCCCGCGCAGCAGATATTCATGAGTAAACAACGCGCTGACGCACGAATCAACGAGTATGCGGTTGGTTTCATAAAATATTCATTAGCATTCATTTGGTTATAAACACAAAAGTATACAAAAAATTAACACAGACTTAAGTATCTAGGCCTCGTCTAGACGAAGAAGGCTTAGTGCAAGTTCTCCTGGCGATTGGGCTCGATGGTCACGCGGGCGTAGGGACTGCCCGCGCCCACCTTGCGGCGCATGGTGACGCCTCGATGTGGCCGCAGCCCCATCACAATTAGATAAACGCCCGCGGCACAGAGTCCAATCAGGCCCAGTATGATCAATCCGTAGGCCCAACGCGGCCATCTCTCGCAGCTGAACTCGTCGCGGCGCACCGAGGAGACGAGCATGCCGCGCACCCGCGCCGGCCGCAGGCAGCGGCCGTTCGTCTGTATGGTCAGGTCCTTGAGCCACACTAGCTGGCAGTCACAATAAAGCGGCACCCCATTGAGATCCAGCTCGGCAAGTTGCCTAAAAATCGGTGACAAACTGACATTGAAATTGCGCAGCAAAGTGCCACGAAAACTCAACGTGCGCAGCGGCGGCAGGGTATTATTGTCCGTCAGCGAGAGGAAGGCATCCCCATCCATCAGGCTGAGCCGACGGCTATTCTGGAAGCTGATGGCCTCCACCTGGCGGAGGGGGGCGAACGCGTGTGCCGCTATGTCCTGCAGCAGGGGCATATCCTCCACGTACAGCTGACGCAGCTGGGTCAGATTGGCCGTATCCTGCGGCAGCAGATGCTCGAGCAGAGTCTCGCTTATGTCCAGACGCTGCAGCGACGCCGGCAGCTCGGCGGGCATCCGCTGGAAGAGATTGCGACGCAGCGAGAGCTCCCGCAACGGCGCGGCCACAGGCAGCCTCAGCTCACGGAGATTGCACGCATCCAGACGCAGTGTGTCTAGCTTGGCATTGATGCCATAGCTGCTGTACAGCTCCCGGCCGGTGCTCTGGTTCAGCTGCGAGTTCCACGACAGCTCCAACGTGGCCAGCACCAGCAGCGGCGCAAAGATCTGGCCGGGCAGCGAGTGCAGATTGTTGTGGGCCAAGTTGAGCACCTGCAGATGCGGCAGCCCGGCGAAGGATTGCGCCTCCAGCTGCTGCAGGCTGTTCCAGCCCAGGTACAGCTCACGCAGGCTGGCCACGCGTCCGAAATTGCCGGACGAGATGGCGCTAATGTTGTTGTGCATCAGGTTGAGCAGGCGCAGGCTGTCGCTGTTGAAGGCGGGCGCCCGATTCAGCAGGTTCCAGGACAGGTCGAGCGTGTCGATGTAGAGCGGCAGCAGCTCGTCCAGCGCCTCCGCCTTGTAGTCCTTGTAGCTGCAGTCGATGTGCAGCGCCCGCATGCCCCATGGCGCGGCACTCACATTGCTGCACTCGCACGAGAGTCGCGTGTTCCGATGCGCGGCCGGGTAACAGAAGCGATCCACATCCTCCTCGTTGGCGTCGATGCGCTCCGCAGTGGCAACAGCCACGAGCAGCAGCAGGAAAAGTGGGGCAAAGTTCAGTTGTGTCTTCGTCATGGAATCTGGGCTTGTTCCTCTTTTGAACATGTTGGCTTCCACACTGCACAAAAGCCAACGAATCGCTTCGAATTCTTTGCTGCGACATTCTGACTCTCGATATGGTAGATAGGGTTTATCTTATCGCTGGGCGTGAAAAGCTCGCGGGCTTTGGCATACTTGGGGTTGAGGCGAGTGGGAAACATTGCCGGGGCACGATAGGAAGCCAGCACGAACTGCCTAAAGTTCCGGCGCATATGAAGAATATGGTTCTGGAACTAGTTATTTACTAACTCCTAAGTGGAACGATTGGAAACGAGCATGAAGCGCCCTTTACCATGAACTAAACATATTTGTGAAACGAGAATGCGTTTCTGGAACGAAGTTCCAAAGTGGCTCGTGTTTAAACACGACTTTTAAAGAGCACGAAGGGAGCCCTTTATTGAAGTGGTTAGACAATTTGAACAGTTTTTTCAAAGGTTTATAAAAAGGTAATAAGGTTTATTATAATATATCATAATATTTGTTTTTGCTTTATTTTATATTTTTGATATTTTATTTAATTTGTTTTATTTCCTGTTAGTAATACAATTTATATTACAGCATATTATTTATTATAGTACCCGTCATAATTTTTGTCTTGTTTTATTTATTATATTTTTGGATATATTTTATTTATTTTATTTGCCATTGCTCTTTCACGTTCTTCCCATACAATTCGAATTTATTAGCTTTATCCCTTATTCAGTTGGGCAGTTGGCCATATGTTAACATTCATTTCGCACTCATTCCACTCTGCGCACTCATTCATGTTGTTAGTCATGAGTTTGGTGTCGTTCAGGTGTGCATTCAAATGCTTGATAAGATAAGGAAGCGAGCTTTCTCCGGCCTTCTCTCTCGCTCTCGCTCTCTCTCTCTCGGTCATTTTATTTGAGTTTCTGTTTTGGTCTCTTATCATTTATCTAGTTCATTAATCATGCCCCATTCCGGACATAAGCCACGGGCTTGGGCAAAAACAAAAGGCATTTGAAGTGGCAATCGCTGGCATATATCGAACCACATTGAATATTGATGAAAATTGTTTGTCTTTGCCTTAAGAGTTTGATACTTTTCCATTTGTTTTGTTTTTTTGTTGATTTGAATACCCCCTCAAAAGTTTGGACAAATCCCTGACAGCGATTTACACGCCGACTGGCCTTGTTTTGCCTTTATTCGACGGGATTTGTGCGACTTTCTGCCGAGCGTTAAATGAGCGTAAAATCAACTTAATTACTAATTACAACGGCTACTAGCGGGAATTGACTTATGAATGAATCCGGCTTGAAAATACTCTGTAACTAAACAGAATACTCTACAAGCGACAACAATGGACAATATGAAATTATTTTAGAAATGTAAACTATATTTATTTTATGATGTTATTGAAAAAAATTAATTAAAGCTTTTTAGATACCAATTTTTATAGAATTATCGTGGCAGCAGACCATTTTCTTAGTGCTTTTTCATTATAAATCTAAACTAACAAATGCAGCTTTTAACAGGCAGATAAATCAATAATTGAACAAAGATTCAGTTTATAGCTTATAAATCTTAAAGTTCTTTGCTTACTTCAGAAATATTAAATTTAATTTCCCCTTTCTCCGGCTGTATATTTTCCTCACACGTTTTCCACTGGTCTATAAAAATTGTAGCTATATATTAAAATTATTGTTGCTTTTGCATGTGAAATGCGAGTTCGTCTGAGCTTTTTCCTACTGTCAATGGTAAATTGATGAGGCAGCCATAAGTGTACATACATACTCACACACACACACACAAGCACCAGCATTCACGCATACACGCAAAATTTACATAAATTAAAGACTTCCATGGAAAACTGTTTGCTGCTCTTGACTTTTCTGCGGAGACAGAGCATCAAATTACATGTAAAGCAAAGGGGGGAGTGCCGGAGCTTGGAGCTGGTGCAGGGCAGCGTGGCGGGTTGAAGAGGTAAAATGAGCACATGTAAAGCATTTAATGAGCTCTGTTGCCAGCTGTCAAGTGTGTGTGTGCTGTGTGTGTGCTGCGTGTGTGTGTGTGTGTGTGAAAATATTCTGTTGTATTTTAACATTTTTGTAAATGCCAGGCACATGTTACAGCCACACACACCTCACACCCGTCCATTGTCCACGCACCTCTCCCCTGGAGTCATTATTACAGGCAAATTTATTTTCAACTAAAAACTCATTAATTACATTGAAAAGCTGATTACGTGTGTGCGAGTGTACGAATGTGCGTGTGTGAGTACGTGTGTGTGTACTTAACAATAATTATGCGCAATTTAATTAAAAACCATTTTGGAGAGCCGCTGCCCTGGGATCTAATGGAATTGTTGATTAATTGGCCAAATTCAAGTTATATTTTTAGACATATGCAATTTTCCAGGCAAGAGAAAATCCATCAATTTCCGGTTTTGTTTGTGTGGTCAGCGGCAAAAAATTGCAAAATAAAATCAGCGCTACACGTGCAACAGTCAAAGGTACACACACCTGCACACGCACACACACACACACAAGCTGTGCGCTGACACGTGCTGAATATTTATGAAAATTTTAATATTAAATTGTTGCATTCTGCCGAGACTTGTGGCATGTGGCAAGCGGTTCATGCAGCGGCTATAAGGCTTAAGCGGGCTTGCAGCAGCATGCAAATCTCGTGCCACAAATGGTGGCAGCCAGGAAATGCAAATGGAAATCGAAATGGGAAAATCATTAAAGGGCGCATTTCGTTATCCTGCAATTGACTTTAATGCCCAGCTTCATGTCAATTGACAGCCAGCCAGAGTGTGTTGTATAGCACACAACACACACATGCACACCCACACACACGCCCATCTCAATTGTTGTTCGAGCTGTGCTAATTGAATCACTTGTCATGCATTTTGTCTAATAATAGCGCATTAAAATGCAAATTACGGTAATGCATTGCGGTGGGTGGGGCAGGGGGTAGGCATCTACCACATCCGCTTACCGGAAGTGGCAGCCAGACACTTGCCACACAGAGCACTGCAACATGCAACAGCAGCTGCAAGTGGCACAAATGCCAGCATTATGCACATAGCCTGCAGCCGTACTGCGCTGCGTATACGTAATTTTTAATGCCTGCAACTGTGCAACAAAGCATGCAGCACACACACACACACGCACACACACACACTTACACACGCAAAGGTGCAGCACATTAACTAATTGGCTTTGAAAACGTTTCTGTCATGCCCGATGACATTTTGCAGAGTCCTCGCTTTCTTTCTCTCGCTCTCCACCCGTCTCATTTTGGGCCCTGCTTTGTTAGGCACTGTAACGGTGTCTTTGTTGCTTTCAAGGAATTCCAAATGAGCTCAACGTGCAATCAAAGGAGGCACAACCAACACACACACACACACAGCAGTGGGCATGTGAGTTGTGCCAAGAACTGCGTAACCCAGGGAGAGGAGATTTATTTTAAATATATTAAATATATTAAATGTTAAATAATAAAGAACATCGATTTTTTACATCGGATTAGAAAAAAAAAATTATCTAGTTAATTTTGGAAAACGGATGTTTCGAGTTTTTTAACATCACTAGTTAACTCTATATATTTGCTTGATCTAAATTTATACAGTGTACAAACTGAAACAGCTGAAAGAGGCCTTAACGTATACTTTTGTATATTATTAGGAATATGACTGCTGATTTTTCATGGACTATTTCCTTGCCTTTTACGGTCTCTATTCTGCAATTACGATTAAGCTTCTGCAGTTCCTTTAAAATAGCTTTCTGTTGGCGAATTCGGTCTTCGACATTCTGTGGTTAACGGCTTGTTTAGTTACTGCGCTCAATTAAATGTCAAATTTAAAGAAAATGATTTCGTCTAATGGCAGAACGTGCCACAAAACGACCTCGTTGCGTACTTCCATCTAACATGTTCCATGTCGAATGCCATAACTAAACAATAGGCCAAGCCTAAGCCCAAATGTGGGTGTTTTTATGTATGTGTGTGGGTGTGTGTGTATGTATTCAGCTGCGTAAGGCAAACACACAACAAGCAGGCGAACAATTTAATACTTTCATTTGATCAAACTGATAAAAGCCAAAAAGGAACCACACACCAGCACACATACACACACACACACACACACACACCCAAACATACTTACTTGCAGTAAAGTTGGTTTAATGAATAACTTAGATAACGTATCTGGTGGCACAAATAAGGGCGAGTTTTGCGGCAACCAATTGATATACACATTAAATTGGCAAAAGTTATTAAAAGATTAAGCTTTAATAAATTGAAAAAAAGGTTTAAAACAACTTGTGAGCTTAGCAGCGCAAAAAAGCGATAGAGAGGGTAGAGCAGGACAGAGAGGGAGTTTGAGCGAAAGAAACTAGCGCCTTTTTTCATGATATTTACAAGTTTAAAGAAAAAGAATAAAGAAAGAAAGAGAGCGAACAGAGAGCTGTGAAAGAGAGAAAATCTATAGTTGCTCTGTTCAACAGCGAACTAGTTCATTTGTAGCTTGTGGCTGCCAAGACAACACTCGTTTATCTTCCTAATGAACTTCTTTGAGTACCACTTTCTGGTTTTGCTACGCCTTTGCTGCCATACTAAGCTGTTTCACATTGCTAGTCGTTTTGTCTGCTTGCAGAGATATTTGCATATAGACGTTTATATATATATATAAATGCGTTTCCAATGCCAAGCCAAAAAGAGCTCAAAGTGCGTTGGTTGTGCTTAAAGCGTAATGAAATTTGCAAACCTTTGACGATTTTGCGGTGTTTGTTGAATGCAAATACTTGCAATAGACAAACACACACACACACCCACACACACCCACACACACCCACACACTCACATGACCCAAACGCAAATGTTTTTACCTACAAGCAAAAGATTTACCAACGATATAAGTTCCTTAATGCGTGTGTGTATGTGTGTGTGTGTGTGTGTGTGATTGTGGTCGTGCTTGTGTGTGGGTGTGTGCTTAGCTGTCTGCATAAAATGTCAAATATTTTGCAGCTGAGTTTTAAAAATGTACCGTTGCTCTCATAGCTGCTTAACTAACTGCCAACACCTGCCGGCAACGGGGCGTGTGCGTAATAATATTATATTGCGCATACGCAGCGTGCCATTAAATTAAAGCAGCTTAAATGGTAAAGCAACTATCGAACTAACTAACTAATCGTTTATTGATGACTTGAAAGCGATGCAAACAAACTTTACAAATTGAATTGGCAACAATAAGGCTGTCAAGTGCTTAAAACATGTAACTTTTGACTACCCTGTATGTGTATAAATATATAGAAAGGGTAGCTTGAAGTGCAGAAGGTGACTTTTAATAATAATGCAAAATACAATAATCATGATCAAATCTTGAAGTTGAGCCTTAATTCAGCAGCCCAATTGGCTTTATTTGTCTTTTCTAGCAGATTACAGCGCATCTTTGAGTCGTGCATTCATAGCATTCATAGTTTCCTTCTGACTTGTGTTATTTTGTTGTTTACTGCCATTTCTCACATGAAAGGCAATTTGCTTAACAACAACAATACTTGTCCCGCCGCCTGACTGCATTCTTGTTGGCCATAGAAGCCTTCACGTTGATACCAAAAATGAGAATTCAGTTTCATTTGCAAATGTCAAGCCCTAAATCCCCCGCAGCCTGCCCGGCTGCCTATCTGACTGGCAGCTTTACAGCTTGTTGTTTTTCTTGTGGACACACAACTCTCACTAGCTGCCTGGCCAAAAGTTGAGAGTGCATTTCATTTGGTTTTCGTTGTTGCCGCTGCACTTGTTGTTGCTGCCGTTGTTGTTGTTGTAGCTGTTGCTGTTCGCACGCTTCGAGCTGTAATTTGATTTGTTTGGACCATTCTTGTCTGTTGCTTGTTTCTGCTTGTTTACACTCGTTCACGAAGTGAAAAGCGTATATTGGGTTTGTGCATTGTCCCTCTTGCTGTCCGTCTGTCTGACAGTCTGCTCGTATGAACACAATTTTGTAGGCCACTTTTGAGGCTAGAAACTTGAAATTTGGAATATATACTCAAATATACCCCCATCAGACAAACTCTTAAGATTTTTTTAATACGCATGCTGGAGGCGTAGAAAATCAGTGAAATCTAAATAATTTACGGGCTTGTAAACCGTGGAAATCCATATCTCCCACAACTCTCCCCACTTAGGGGTAGAGTCACAAAATTTAGCGGACAGTTTTCTGATAACCTCCTCTAAATATTGATTTAAGCCCCGCCAAAATAAAAATAATTATTAAGACCGTCAAGGTGTTATTATACCCTGAACGAGTATTGCGCAGTCGGCAACACCCGACTGCAACATTCTTACGTGTTTCGTTTTGCTTTTTTGGCTTTGCATAAACTATGCTGCCATGTGGCAAGTGGAAGTTGGTTTGTTTTTTGTTCTGCTGTTGCTTCCTTTGCTGTTGCACTAATTAATATTGCTGCTGTTGCATGTTGCATGTTGCATGTGGTGTGGTTTCGCTTTTCTCTAGCTGCATTGATTGAGCCGCAATTAGTTCGGTGCGCCTGGCCAGAAATGTCTCCCAGCTGCCAAACCAAGGGTGGCATTCAAATGCAGACTCGCTTATTGGTCCAACTGCTGGCCAGCTGTCAATTCGGCAGGACCTCAATTCCCCATGCACGGCGCGGGTCCCCATCGCCGGCGGGTAAGATTTATTGCCTTTGGCCTTTCGCTAAGCTCGAAATTAATGTACTTCACAGTTGAGTTTAGCAGCTGCCAAAACGCTACCAACAGATTAGTGTGCGTGTGTGTGTGCGTGTGTGTGTGGGTGTGTGGATGGCAGCCTAATGAAGTTGTTAATGCGTGGGTGTGCGATGGTTAGTGTGTGTTACAAGTACTCGCTTGCACTTATGCTCAGCCGACAAAACACACACGAAAATCTAACAAGTAAGAACGTTGCAGTCGGGTGTGACCGACTGCGCAATACTCGTTCCCATTATAATAACAGCTTAAAACAGTCAAAAACGACCTTTATTGTTATAGTTAAAAATTTGTGTGTTCGATATTTCGAAGATATCATCAGATACTGCCTTTAGGATTGTGGGAGGCATGGATTTTCACATTTTACCCGTCCACAAGATATACATATCTTATCGATTTGCCACGCCCCCAGCGGGTGTATCCCAAAAATCTTAACATTTTATCTGATGCGGGTATAGACGAGTATATATTCAATAGCGAACAAATGAACGAACGAAGGACGGACAGCAAGGCGCACATTGCGCAAACCCAATACACTCTGTCACTGAGTGATCGAGTTTAATAAGACGCTCATGGCTGTGTGCGTGTGTGTGTGTGTGCTTGGGTGTGCTTTGTGTTTTAGCCAAGGCTTTCACACCCTTTCGAGTGGGCCGCCATGGCTTGCGGCAAGGCCGGCGCCTCAGCCGCAACGACAGCCGCTGACGCTGACCATTAGCTCAGCGAGAGGAGTTCGGGGCATCCTTGCGAGTGACAGTCATCTGGTTTATGTTGTTCTCTGTTCTTGGTTTTTTCCAAATTTTATTGCGCTGCTTTTGCTTTTACTTTTTGTTCTCGTTTTTTTATGTGGCTGTCGAAATGTGCGTTTGTAGTTACGATTTAAGAGTTTTCCGTCTCTCCAGCACTTTCCCTCCGCTTAGTTCCCGTGGGTTTGGTTACATTTTTTCGCTGGTCCAGCGTTTATTTTTATGTGCACACTTGATTGGATCGTAAAACTTGTGTTGCTGGTGCTTAACTCGGCACTACCATCGTCAAGTACGCACATAAATAACTCAGACATGCATCTACAGCACATTAGTTATAACTAATCTAAAAGGGCCTCGGCTAAGAGATCGTTGGGCTAATCAGCAAATTATGTTTGATTTGATTACGGATTAGTGAACATAGTTCACGCCTTATTCGCTAATTAAAAAGCATCCTTAGTTTGCGATAAATCCAAAAACTATTCCCGAAAATATCCCAGACTATGAATTAAATTACCCAAAACCCGATTTGCAGTTCAATTTCAGCTTTTTCCAAGAGCTTTAATAAATTCAGCTGTAATTACAATGCGGGTAAATTGCAGCTGCAAACTCCAAGGCCAACAAAATGGGTTGAAGGCACAGGCAAGCAAAATCGTAGCTTCTGGCCAAAGTAAATTGGCCGCACCGAGCTGATCGTATTTCAGGGTTCAGTTCGCTTGGCCTTAGTGAAAGGCAATTAAATTTACCGCCTGAGGCATGCATCAGTTGCACTTATGCCTGGGCATTAAATTACCGCTAACGAGGGTGCAGAGGGCGGCAGGGGGCACCACCCAGCTTAAGCCGGGCCCACTTGGTCTTGGCTCGAATGACATCATTGCAGTTTGTATCTTACATTTTGCATGCCGTTGGCTCTGTTCTTGTTTCACTTTCGGCTGGCACCAGGCGGTTGGAAGAAGGGAGAATGGGGGAAGGGGGGTTTGCTCCTGCAAATGAATTAATTTTTCATTTATTTGCCGTAGAATGGAGTCGCTGGCCGGGGCACGCCGAGTGCAGGCGCTTAATTAGGTAAGTGAAAGTGGCGCCAACGCCAAACAATTGAAGCTGTCAGACGCCAGCATGAAGTGGGTCAATTGCCATGGGCAGCGGCAAATGCTGTTCCTCTCCGGCTGCCCCAGTGCCCCCGCAACGTGCCGGAGCATATTTTAAAAGCGAAACAATGACATCCACATATAGAGAGCCAGAGAGTGGGAGATATGGGTGCAGAGCGGGGCACAGAGACGAGTGCGGCTGATAAGTGCAGTCTAATTGAATTATGTGCTCAAATTCTGACAGTTGCCCATCAAAGTGTAATAACAAAAGATGCAGCTGCCTCTGGGAATCACTTCAGCCACATGCTCTAGGAGCATCCAAGACCAGGCGAAGCCCGAAGCGTCGGATGTGTGTAATTGACAACGCTAAGCTCACTTGACGGCAAGCCACACACGCATACACATACGCACACGCACACGCACACACATGCACGCGTAGAAGTAGGCAACACTTGTTGTCTGTGCCATCAATATGAAATTGCTAAAGCATCAATGACACTGGCTGAAAGAGGAGAGAAACAAGAGAAAAAGCAGAGGGGAATTGAAGAAAATAAGCTTTCAATATTAGGACAATGCTTTTAAGTATTCACATCAAGCTTTGTGCTCTCTTTTTAAGTCGAAAACATATCGAATTGCTATAAAACAAGAGCCTTAAAAGCACATTGAAGCGTAATAAAATGTATTTAGTAAATAATCAAATTGAAAGTTTAACTTTTAAAACATGTAAATACACTTTTTAATAAAATTAAGTAAATTTAAAGCTAATTAATTATATTAAATTTAACACCCAGCTGATTTTCAAACACATAAAATCTTTAATTATAATCAAAAGCTCACTTTAAGCTGAAAGCTCGCTAATTCAACAGTTTTTCGTATAAAAATCAGCCATTGACAAGTGAATATATATCAATTTAAGCTAAAGTTTGACTAAATGGAACTAATTAAACATTCAACAACACTCGATTACAGGATTTACATTTAATTAATCCTTTCAGCTGGTATCATTGGGAGTTGTTTGGCTGCCAAGTGAATATTAAGCATAGACTACGTGCTGTGATTTTCGCAATTTAATTTATATGTCAACGCTGAAGGGATGCACTCGAGAATTAATTGTATTTATTGCCAGAAGCGATGCATACATCATCTCCGTCTCCCTCTCGCTCTGTCTGTGCAATTTGGCATAATAGATATTTTATGTGCGCCGAGGAGCTGCAGTTAATTTGCAGCAACAAATCTTATCAATAGGCTACATTAAAGCGAAACGGAGCTGAACTTTGACATCGAGCGCAAGGCAGCACGAGGCTCGGCAGTTGATCTATGCGGGACTCGTAAAGCCCGAAACTGTCAATAAAAATAACATGGAGCAGTCGACTTACTGATAATTTATGTACCAGAAATTCGTTTCTTTATTTGCCGAGCAGAGCTGAACAGCGCAGAGATTTGTGTCTGTCTGGATTGTCGTATAATGTATTATGTATTACGTATAATGCACACGCGACTATCTCAAGCACTTGAGCATGCCAAGAGCACAAGTTCAAGGACCAAGGACAGGCGACGACAACAACAAAATAAAGAACGAAAAAAAGTCACATTAGGCAATTTTTGCGGGCACTAAATGCGTTGAGATGCGATGACTGGAGACAGGTGAAGCTGTGGGCTTGAACGCTGCCAGATTTATGCATGCAGCTGGTTTATTGAAAGTCAGGCGGCTGTTTAGACGGCTATAAATATTTTTACGCTCTTGATACCCTAGCACAACAGCTGCTGAAAAGGCAGAGCAGCTTCTAAGTTGCTTGGCAGATTTTAAACGGCTGAATTATTGTGCTTACGAAAATAGGAAAACGCTTAGGGTATTAATATGAAAAGAAAAACTTAAATTTATAATACTTTTAGAAAATTTTGCATGGTTTAGTGTATGTAAATTAAAGCTGTGGGCAAAAAGCTGCAATAAAAGAAAACAAATCTAAAGATTTTAGGTAAAAGTTGCTCAAAACAAAATTTGCTTTGTGGATACTCAGCTCATTTAGATGAAGTATGAAATGCATCCAAGCTTTGAGCAGGTACAGGTATCTCCAAGTCGACTACTTTGCTGCTGGGCATTTCTTTTAGGTACTTGCCTACTTTATTTTCGGTTCGTCTCTTCATTGGAGTCGACAGATATGCGCGAATCTCCTGCTGTTTTGTGCTTCAAGTGTGTTTTGCTATTTGTTAGTTTGTTTGCCTTGGCACCTGACAGCTCCTGACAGTGTCCCGTCTACACAGCCCCGCCCCTGCAATAAATATGTAAGTGTGAGAGGCGGGTTGTGTAGAGTACATAAATCGTGGCACATACATCATAAATGTAGACGAAGCCTAAAAACAAGTTCTCAAATTGCACACAGAAAAAGTTTTTTATGATGCATTTAAAACTTCTTGATTATGCGAAGCGCAGCTATCTATAGCTGTGCGAGTGTGTGTGTGCGTGTGTTTGTGTGTGTGTGGTTGGGGCTGTGCTTGGCTGACAAACCACTTCAAATATACGAGCTTGTAACTTATTTCATTTCCCTGCAAGCAAAGTTAATTTAAAGTTGCTTGCTAGCATTTCAAGCGGAACAGGAAAAAATATTCCAACTTGAATATACATAAATGCCTATGGGACAGTTAGAATTGCTTTCGGCGGCAGTGTATGACTAGAAAATACCCTCTTCAGCAACACAAATTATTTTTTTTACACAATTTTAAATATTCTTTGAATTTTGATGATTATAGCATTATAGCATTGATGATTATAGCATGTATATATATGTGTACATACACAAGAACTAGCTGCAGCCCCGTCATTTATTTCAAGCTTTAGCATACTCACCACTTTCCTCCTCTTTCCTTCACGCTCTCTTTCTCAATTCACATATGCGTGTCATTTTTATTATTTAATTTTGTTGTGCAAAAACAACACCAAATATTAAACACGATTTTGACCGACTTCAATGCAGCTGCACTAACGCAAAACCGACTTGAAGTTAAATAAATACACACGCCACGAAGTAATCGCCATTTATATACACGCGCGCACGCGAAGAACACGTCTGATCAACAGCGCAGACGCACAGAGACTAAATCACCTCTTTACTGTCGCACCTATGCCAAGCCGGCATTCGTACAAATACAATCGCAGCTAAGAGCAGCATGCAATTAACATAGCTCCCCTTGCTCACACCACCCACAACGGCCGCTCTTAGCATTAGCGCTCACGGCTGGATGCATGCCTAAGAATTGTGTCTCCCGCTCACACTATCAGTAACAGTGGGCGCTCTCTTTGGAAGTTGCAGCCTGCAGTGCATGCAATTAACATAGCTCCCCTTGCTCACACCACCAACAACGGCCGCTCTTAGCATTAGCGCTCACGGCTGGTTGCATGCCTAAGAATTGTGTCTCCCGCTCACACTATCAGTAACAGTGGGCGCTCTCTCTGGAAGCTGCAGCCTGCAGTGCACGCACACACATAAGAGGATCAACATTAATTGTCTTCCGTTGAGTATTAGGAATTCATCTCTTTGTTTTTATTACTCAACGGCTGACACTTTTCACAGTGCTCACTTTCGCTCTCTCCCTCTCTCTCTCTCTCTCTCTCTCTCTGTCAGTATGTTGATTTTTGCCATTGTGTTTCATGCTGCCAAAACACACACAACAAATCATATACATTTTGCACTCTATTATTTTATATTAAAATTAAAACTGAGTTCAGGGTATATTATAGTCGGGCCAACCCGACTAGACGTATCTTGTTATAAACAATGTTTTGGAATCGTATCTATTGTGTACAAAAAGAATTCTTCATAGTTGATGGCAATATCTTTAACGAATATTATATCTTTAGATACCCTGCAAAAGTTAGGATAGGCACACACTCAAAGCTGTTGTAGGCTGTCGTAAATGTGGCATTTTTGTCAGTTAGCTGCCATGCCCCGCACTCCACACACTCCAGTGCCTGTGGCTGTATCTGTATCTGTATCTGCTTCTGTTTCTGCCTCTGAATCTGCCGTCTAATTGGCCCTTTTATGCACACGAGCACACACTCGACATCATTTCTATTTCCAGGGCCATTTCCGTGCCAAAGCAGTTTATCACTAACTATGCACATTCAGGTCTGTCCTCGTCCGCGTCCCATTCCGTTGCCTGCCGCCTGCAGCTGCAGCAGCTGCTGCACCAATTCAATATTACGTATACGTCGCGTGTGCCGCCTTAACAGCTGCTGCTGCTGCTGCCGCTGCGGGCTAACGACACCGCTTGACAAAACGTGTGCCACTCACCCACAGAATGCATGTCCAGGTCCGGCCTACAGTCAGGCAGCCTACAGCCCGCATCCAGTTGCTGCTCCCAACCAGATTCTCTGGTGCTCAGCTTCGCGATGCGCTTAACTTGTCGGCTTTAAGTGTCAGCGTTGAGTATCGTTCAGCTTTTGAGCCCCTGCCCCTGCCCCTCTCTCTCACTCTCTCTCCCTCTCTCTCTCTCGCTGAATGGTGCGTTACGCGAATGGCATTTCATTAGTTCCATCCGACGCAGCGTAGCTTTCAGTTTACCCTGTGCCATGTTCTGCAACTTTTTGCCATTCACTGCCAATTTGGCTAATTGGCAGCTCAAATTGGCTAAAATTACAGCGCATCAAGTGGTTATGCGATAGTTATTCGAGCATTAACTAAAAATATCAAAGTAAAATTGAAAGCTCTTCAAATCTGGCGACGGCATTTATCGAGCAATTATCGATAAGAATCGCGTATATTTCAGCTCATTCACAATGACACCTTACAAAAATCCCTTTATGCATTCACAATGGCTCGCGGAATTTCCCCATTTATTTGTAACTTGTTTGACATGACAATTGGACAATTTGACCATAATTTCCAGCTGTTCTCAAGATCCAAAACTCACAATGCGCATTTGTGTCCTGGCAAGCTATTAAATATGCATTCGTTTACACAGTTTTAGATGCCCTAGCAAAGTGCCAGCTCATGCCACTCAACTACTTGCAGCTCCTTCTGCTTCGTTCTTGTTCTCCATATTAGAAATTCTTAGGGCTGCCCGAGCACAATTGAACACAATAAGGCGACAGCCTCATTAAATGCTGTTGTCGATGGCAACAACAACGACAACAACAACAGCTGGCAAAGCCAAAGAAAGGCCAAAAACTTGAGCGCTGCTTGTTCATTGTTCGACAATAAAAAGGCTGTTGTTCGTTTTTATGGAGTAACGCCTGCTGCTCTCTGCCCCCCGGCCCCCGGCCCCCGCCGCCCGCCTCCTGCCCCCATCAGGACTCTATGCAATGTCAGCGTCAAAGCCGCCAGACGCCACAGAAGTGTTGGAGAGGCGACGTCCTGAAGACGCCATTGTTGGCATTACACCAAGAACAAAGGCAGCGACAACAACAACAACAACATTGCGAACAAGTGCGAGTGGTAAAGTGAGAACTTTGTGTGCGCTTGATACCCTGTAATCAGATAAGCTTCTTTTAAGTAGTCATAAATCGAAATATTTAACATTTCTAGATTTGTTATTACCTATTTTGATTTCTTTATGATTTAATTCCTATTTACCTTTAAAACTAGGCACTGAAGAGCTTAAATGCAGACAAACATCTTTTCTGCTAGTATATACCCTGTTTTGTACCTTCTTATGATTTACAGGATATCTAAAACAAGAGCACACCAATAAGCAGCTTGGCGTCTAGTTCAGCCACGGCCACAGCTACAGCCTACCGCCTGATTCCCCCTTCCCCCTCCCCCCTCGCCTGTAGCTTGAGTGTGTGACGCACATAATGAGTGCCTGTTCGCCCCCTGCCACGCCCCTCACAATCCAGCGCTCGCCCGTGGAGCGCAAAAAGTTTATGAATATGATGGAATAATTAAAAGTTGGCGCCAAATTGGAGGCGGGGCCGGCGCGTCGCGCCGCGTTGCGTAGGTGCTGCAATGTCAACTTCAAATAACACAGGCAACGCCTACGCCCATGTATACCCCCCTTTAGCCCCCTCTGGGCGCACCAACCAGTTGGCATTGTTTGCCTTTGCATTTGGCAGTTTAGTGGCCGTAGGCCTTTTTTGGGCGCCCGTTTTAGGCCTTTGACGGCCCCTACGCAGCACCTACAAATTTTCTTGTGACCAGCAGAGAAAAAAATTAAAGAAATGTGAGAAATTTTTTGGACGCCTTTTCATGTTTTGTTTTTGCATTTAATGTTTTTTTTTTCGGCTGCTGAGCAAAGTTTATGTTTTGCCTTTTGCTTTTTGAGCACCTTTAGCGTTGTTTTGGCTATTTTGAATTTTTTTTAATTATACAACAGTAATTAAGACATGGATCGGCCCTTAAAGGCGGTAGCTGTTGTCTTTGTTGTTGTTGCTCGCTTTAAGGTAGCTCAAACACAACTTAGACGTTGCCCATTTGCTGAGTGTGTGTTCGCCAAAGAGCATCTGCTGCTTTACTGCCACGCCCCCATTTCCTGCTTGCCTCTGTCTAGGTGACACTGTCTCCTGCTCAAGCACACACTCGCTCACACACACACACACACACACGCACACGCTTGGCTGCATGGCTGAACGCATTCAAAGGATAATTATGTGCACATTTATCTGAGGCGCCCAGACCGGGCCAAACTCTGGGTGGCCACTCAAAGTGCACTGGCGCAGCGATGCCATGTCAACAGCAACAGCAGCAGCAACAGCAGCAGCAACAACAACAGCAGCCATAGTTCAAAAGTTTATTTGCTGCTAAGCAGCCTCAGAGTCAAATACAAACACGGAAATGCGCTCAGCATTTGGTTCAATGAACTTCAATGAGATGCGGGACCAGGCAGCTTCACGAGGGACATGCAGCTACAGTGAGGCAAAAATATGTACACCAAATTATCTATTTTCAGACACTACATATTCATACATATACTGAAATATTCCACAAACTTTTTTATACACTTTTTTGTATTTTTTAAAAATATTTTATTCTGACTCCACACGAATTCTAGATTTTAACTTCGCATTGTATTTTACTCATTAATCCATTGTATGTGTATTTTCTGTTTGAGTGCGAACCCCCGAATTATACATACATATGTATATATATGTATATATGTATGTATATATAAGATTTAGTTTTGTTATATGAATGAATTTCTGATATTATTTTATTTTTTCCATATCATTTACACCTTCCTATCATCAACAGTCCTTGCTAACTGCGTTAGAAAATAACTGGCCAGTAAAACAGCTCACTTTCTGAGTTCTCTCACCTGTGTTGGAGAAAGAGTTTCACCGGTCTTTCCTTTAAGCAAATTGTTGGAACTTAAAAGCTAAGGAAGTAAAATATTTTAGTGTGAATAAATCCTCTTCTGCAGAGCTTATGATTGGCAAAGAGACAATAGCTGTTCTGCTTCCTTGTTAGCTTCTTTTTGATTTGTGTAGAGTTTCTTAGATACCCTGAATTTCCTTTAAATGCTCTCAGTTTTAATGGGAGTTTTCCCCATAATTCCCAAGTATCTCACAAATATCCAAGTACCAAGTCTTCAATTTCTCGCACTGTATCATTTGCTCAGCTTAGTTGGACTGCAATCTGAAGCTTCCAATTTGCCAGTTGGCAGTCTGTGAAGCGCTTTAAGTTTTAGCCCCCATTTAAACGTGTCTGTTGCTCTTTGTGGCCATAAAAAACGACAAGCAGCTGCTGTCAAGAGTTACGACGACGACCTGTCGAGCTGTGTGAGTAAAATATATTTCTTAGGTCTTTTGTAGCATATGGCAAGTAGTTTATTTAAGGTAAACCCTAAGAAAACCTAGCTGCCCCCAAACCACATGTGCATTTTGGCTTATAAATTTTGGGAACTTGAAACACGAATTTGTTTTATTTCTTATGTGAGCTACGCAACTGAAAAGTTTACAACATAATCCAAAAGTTCACAAAGGAGTAAAAAGCTGGTCCGAACACCAAACTTGTATGGAGGCCCCCTTCCCTTTGCTACCACTCCAGTTTCTGCCCTTGTCAGCGCTGTGTTTCGGTGTAGCCATAAGTTTTATGTTGCAAGTCCTTTTCTTGCTCTCTTCGGGCTGGGGGCATGACGAATGAGTCCTCGGCCATTATTTTGTTTTTTAGGTCTAGAAGCTGTGACAAACTGAGATCCAAAAATTGCAGTCGAGTTGCCCCATTTTGGGGCAGGGTCAAAGGGGGGCCAGCATCAAAACATGTCAATTTACAGGCGAATGCATCCACGAATCGTGTATCCTTTGGCGGCGGCGCTGAAAAGCCAAAGATTTTCATCCAATTTGCAAAAGTGGCGCGTCGCGTTACGCATACGCCACGTGCGTCAGCGTCGACAGCGACATTTGCCCCCTCCCCTCCCCCCGTTTCTACGGCCCGCTCTCTACAAAGTTTTCACCCAGCTTTGCTTGACTTGACTCGCTGCGACATGTGAGCTGTAGGTGTTGCGGGCAGGGCAGAGCAGCGGGTGCTCCTGGCTGATGTGGGAAACTGCGACTGGGGCTGGTAGCACGTGCCCGTGCTGGCAAGTCAAACATTACAACATTACGCGCTTTCCAATTCACCTGTGAAAATCATTTGCTTTTTTTGCCCTCTTTCTTTTGCAGCAATGTGTGGATTTTTATTTTTATTACGCGCAATACCCTGAAACTAAGCAGTTTAAAGGGTTATATGTGACGAATGGCATGCTAATAAATGCTGTATTTTTCTGTATTTATTTACAATAACTATTGTATGGGAAAATATAGAAGCTATATGCATCAATTATGGACTTCAATTGCAGATTAATTCTACTAGTATATATCTTCAATAGGAATTCTACCCATTTTTTATTTTTTATTACATTTTATTTACTATAAACAATTATAATATTAACTAATAATGACAACTTAAGTTATATGAGAGCTCAGCATTTGTGTCAATGATATCATTTGTTTCAAGGCTCTGTACAAATTACATAGCCTACTTCAAGAGTAATTTGTGTTTTAAGCTGCAATTTTATAAGTACAGGGTATGCCTTGGGTGCAGCACTCACCACAGCAGCCGCCCTATGCGTTTGGCGTGTTCCCCTTTGTTTTCTTCCTCGCTTTTTGTTTTGGGTTTTTTTCGTATGTCGAATTTGCCTTGTCAAACGTTGAAGCAAACGTGACAAGCATTAGCTATATAGCTATATAGCCATATAGAAGCTGCCTACAGAAATGCCAGCATGTCTTCGTAGAGAGAAGTGTGCCGGGGAGAGGCTGGGGGGGCTTTGTGGCGCCATCAACGTGCGTAGTTTGGCATATCAGTTCGTTGCCAATTTGAAAAATCGTTGATAAGCAAAAGGGAGAGCATCAAATAAATGCGAGCTTGAAGGGGTTGACATGTAATGCCCATGTATATAATATGTATATGAATATACACAAAAACTCGCCCCTTTATGTAGATATGTGTATGTATGCTGTGTCAAAACAAAAGTTTTGCACATCTATCAAAAGCGATGAAAAGCCACAAAGCGCAAAGTGTATTTCCATGTTGAACTCAAGACTTTCGCATGGAAGCCAGGCATATGCGAAAGTCACATATTGTAGTTGCTGTTGTTGTTGTTGTTGTTGTAGTAGTTGCCTTGAGCAATATGCAAATTGAAAATGGCAAATGGGGAAATAGGAAATGGGGAAATAAGAGAGCGCAATCGAAATTAAATGACTTTTGCTTATTGTGCAATCAAGAATTACTACAAAATAAACTACAATTGAGTCGCATTTACATTTCATTGAGCAAATTGCAGCAAATACTCGTAAATACGCACTCGCATACACTCAGCGAAAATATTTGAGCCTAGTACAAGCGCTGTCAACATCGTGCCTATGATGAAATGTCTTGAAATAAATATAAAGTTCTTCTTTTAAGAACGATTTTGTTTGGCAAAGTTTATAAGTATTACTTCCTAATACATTACTTAATTTCAATAACGTATTTCAAGAATATTCTGTATATTTATGCAATATGAACGGTCAATCAATTAAATTTAGATTTCTTTGCACTAAATTAGCGAACATATATTCGAAAACATGTCCTTAAATTTTTAAAAACAAATTTTATTTGTGCCGTACACCATATTTCTCTGAGTGTACACGCACAATACTCAAATGCTGGAGTACTTGCATGCTGTAAATAAATGCCATAACATTCTTAGCCCCCTCTCGCAGTCATCCCCCTTTTGCGCTTGAGAGTGCTCTCCCCATTTCCATTTCTAAAAGTTCTTGACTGAACAAATCACATAAAAATACACACACATATGGAGGCAACATATGTGTGTGCGTGTGTGCAACTTGCAGACAATGCGAGACAAAAACGAAACATTTGCAACTTTACTTAAATTGTTTTTCCAAAATTTCCAAATTTGTGCAGCAAATGAATTGTTGTTGGTTTTTTTTCACTCGTTGTCGTTGTGTCATTTTTTTGTGGCAATTGAGTCAACTTATTATTGGCATTATCACCTCTCGATGCTAACCTGGCCAGCCGGCGAAGATGAGCTGTAAAAATTGCCAACCTCGCCTCGCCTCGCTTCGCCTCGCCTCGCATTGGGGACAATAAAAGCAAATAAAAAATGCAAATTACTCTCGACGCATTGAAGCGAAAATGGCGTTGAAATTGAAAACCCAAAATGGCTGCGACTAGCGCGTGGCGCTATGAATACAGATAAACACCCATCTGCACACATCTCTATTGGGATACCTATTAGCTATGCGTAGCCACAGGCAAACGTGGCTGTAACGAAAGGGCTTACAGGCCAGCAGCATAAATATGTTCCTAAAGGCTAAACTAGAAAAAAGCGTTATTTAATTACAAACAAGTAGAATGCTTTAGTTCAGTTTACTCGACTAAGAGATATCCTGATTTCCATATATGTACATAATTCAAATACGCATATCTCGGTCAAAAAGGGCGATATCTTTGAATGATATACCTTTTTAGACTCTTACTGATCGGGACTATTGAATTTCATTCAAATATTTCCATTTTAAATTTTGACCAAATTTGACAAAAATGGCAATCATCATCACAATTTTTGCCAAAATCGAGAAAATTTTTAAATTAAAATTTTTAATGGCGATCGATTTTGTAGACTTTTTCGAGTCGAACGAGGTATATCTTTCCAAAATGAGACAATTTTTGGCAAAGATATAGTCATTTAGAATGTTTAGGCCCGTACTATAAAATGAAAACCTGCATATATCGAGCAAATAAGGTCGTATCTTCAAATGATAAACCTTTTTAGGCACGTACGAATCAGGACTATCGAATTCCATTCAAAAATTTCCATTTTAAATTTTGACCAAATTTGACAAAAATGGCAAGGGATAACATCACAATTTTTGCCAAAATCGAGAAAATTTTAAAATTTAAAATCTCTAATGGTGATCGATTTAGTAGACTTATTCAAGTCGAACAGGTATATCTTTCCAAAACCGAATCACATTTGAACAAGATATAGCCATTTAATATGTTTTCCAAAACTAAAACTGGCGGGTTCTTTACTATCAGCCAAATCCGGTAAGCCTCCGGTCGAAAAACTTTCAAACCGTTGGTTCCTAGATGACCTGCATATCCTTGGTAATCATACCAAAGGTATAGTCCTGGTGAACCTAAAGCGCCGAAACCTTGCGAAATACGCAAGAAGTTGGTGAAGAAATATGTATGCCTCCTTTTTCAGTTGCCCCCACCCCTCTTCCTCTTCTTTTCTCGACAAGCTGCAGCGTTAGGAGCTGTTTCTGTGATCTCGAAGAAAAAGCATGCAACAATTGCCATCGCTGCCCTTAAAAGTATGCACTTCCTGGCGATTCTGTTCGCCTGGTACTTTTGCAGGAGTTTGCACTGAGAATCTAGCACATCGGCGGCCTGAAATTGTTTTACTTTAGAAGTACGCAATGGCATTTTACACACTTTTAAATATTTTTGTCGACCTTTTGTCGATTTTGTTCGAAGAAGAAGCTTAGAAGCTTGCACCTTAAAAGTATGTAATATTATTTTGCTAATTTTTCGCCTGGTAATTCAGCTCAAATTTGCATTAAGAATCTTGCCCAAAATTATCACCTTAAAAGTATGCAATATTATTTTGCACATTTAAAAAAAAATTTCGACCTCCTGGCGATTCTGTTTGCCTGGTACTTTAGTAGGAATTTGATTTAAAGGTCTTGCATTTTGGTGGGTATGCAATACAAATACATAATACAAGACAATATATAAAAGTCGTAAAGGCATTTAAAAAAATTACTTAAACTCATCTTGTGAACCTGCATTATACAATGTTACATATTCACCATATTCATTTAGTAAAAAAAAGTCGATGACTTTTACAAGAGTCATCTGTAGAAGATAGAATAATCCAATAATCATTGCTTGTGTAATGCATAAAGGCAGTTGCTTGGCATGAACGTAATACGATAGCCTAATTGAAAAAAACCAACTAGTTCCTCTTAGCTAAGTCACACTGTATCCAATTTTGAGAGTATTGTGCAAAATGCCCACGCAGCATCAAAAGTCAAGTGCCCATGTCCAAGCCCGACTGAAACTTTTGGAGAACCTTCGTTTACACGTTTTTGAGTGGTATACTCGGTTTCTTTTTTTTTTTAAATTGCAGCGTCCGCAACTTTGGAGGCTCATAAAATATGTACGCAGCAGGAACTGCTACGAACTGTACTCTTAGACGGTTAACGGTTTAGCTACGCCCATCTAACCAAAGCCAAAGCCCTAAAAAAAAGGGAAAAAGGTAGCGTAAATTGATGAAATATGCATGCGACGCACAGAGACGGGCCAGAGGGCAGGGGTGCGGGCAATGCCCATTGCCATTCCATTATCAAGGCGTTGGCGTGTCCAGGGAGCGCTATGCCATAGAAAACTACGTGTCAGGCATGCCAAAGTTACCAAAAAAAAAAAAACAAAATATATACACTTCAGTTCGGTTCTGAGCAATGCGTGCGGCGATTGGCGATGGCCGATGGGCGATGGTCATTCTGGTCATTTGGTTCACATTGGCATTGGGTTTTGTGGTTTTTGAAATTGCACACATTTGATTGCGTTATTGAAATTGACTGTGGCTTCATTACTATAATGCTCTGCTTGAGAGGGGTCGCGAAGGGCGGGGTTCGTATTAAGGAATTCAATTATAAATGCCTCCGCCCGAGTTCACAGTGTTTCCTCCCCCTGCCCCCACAGCTGTTTGCTGGCTTATGAATATAAATCTGCTACCTGTGTGCGCAGTTTTGTCTGGGTCCGCACAATTTAGTTTAATTGCCACGTGGGGTTTGAGTAGTTCGAGGCCCTAGTCGAGTGCCGCAAAATGGCTGCCAGTGGGCTGGGATTTGAGATTAGTGGCGGCTGTTGATAAATGTGTACTTTATGCCTATTGGGTGTTTACGCGTTGGGCATGGGCTGGCCCCATAGGTAAAATCAGCTTGGTTGCTTTTAATTAACGACCGTTGCTAAAGTGCTTTTTAATCCGTGTTAGGCAAAAGAGAACAAGTGCTTAGAAAATACAGTTCATGAAATTAAAGCAACTGTTACTTTTGCGCCCAGCTTTTTCAAATTTAAACTAAACGATAACAATAACAGTTCGATAAATAGCGCTCGCTGCGATCAGCATTTGTAGCTGAAAACGTAAAACGTTAATTATCGATATCGCTTAACCGTTTCGCTGTGCATTAACAGCTGTTTATGCTAATTGGACAATTGCCAATCGAGGAACTTTGTGCTTAGTAAATTGGATTTCGTACTGATAAGCCGAAAAAAAGGTAAAAAATTATTAATAATGTTACATAAAACTAATGACCGTCTGTTGATTGTTTACTTTCTTTAATTGATGTTTAGTTGTGCTCATAAATGGCTTTCCGACGCTGCCACTTAAATCCCAAGCAGACGCTGTTCCTGCTCTGCGATATACAGGAGAAATTCCGGCCCAGCATGCCGCTCTTCGACAATATGGTCAAAAACGTGGACAAGCTGGCAAGTGAACTTTGGCTTTTCCGAGTGCCGGCAGGTTAAACAGTTCTGATTCGCAGACAAAGGCAGGCAAAGCTTTGGATGTGCCTCTGATTGTCACGGAGCATTATCCGGAGAAGTTGGGCAAAACGGTGGCCGAGCTGGACGTGGCGCACGCCAAGGCCGTGATGGGCAAGACCTACTTCAGCATGATGACGCCGCAGGTGAAGAGCGCTATAAAGGACATCTTTGGCGAGAAGCCGCAGGATGTGGTTCTCTATGGGCTGGAGGTGAACCACCACACGGAACTCTCATAGACTCCTACTAATCTATATTAATTGCCAGAGTCACATTTGTGTCGAGCAGACGGCCATCGATCTGCGGGAACAGGACATTAACGTGTACATTGTGGCCGATTGCTGCTGCTCCCGGCTCAAGCAGGATCGCGACTTGGCGCTGGAACGCCTCCGCCAGGCGGGCTGCGTGATCACCACCAGCGAGAGCGTCATCTTCGACCTGGTGCGCGACAAGAACAATCCCAAGTTCGATGTGGTGCGCAAGCTGGTGAATCCAACCTCGCTGGACATGGAGCTGGCGCACAATCCGCAGGCAGCCAAGTTGTAGACCCACTTTTGTTGTTACCTTGTTGTAGCATTTGCATTTAAACTAAAAGGATTCAATCGAAAGGGAAGTCGTTTAAGTTGAAGCAGCAGCCGGATAAGCTCGACGCTCCTTTGAGTGGCTTTTCTGGAATTCCATTAAGTTGTCGCTTCCGTAACATGCTCCATTCAGGCCAAACAATGGACGCCTCGCATTTAAATACAACATTTACAATGGCCTCAACGGACAGCCCTTCCGGCCCCAGCCTAATATGACAATGCGTATTTTATGGACTCGCCTTGGGCAAGTCGGGGAAAGTCGGGGAAAGCCGTCAACCCCTTCGCCCACTTTGCATAGAAATTTGTGGAAAATCTTGCGTCGTAAAGTTTTATTTTTATGTCCAACTGATGGAGACGCATCCAATTGCAATTGAAATGGAGATTGGGCTGGGCTAACAGCGCATTGGACTGCCTAATGTTTGCCGTGGAGTGGCTGTGGCTTCGGCTGCGGCTTCGGCCTCGGCTCCTCCTTCTGCGGATGCGCCTCGATGTAGGCCAACGCCTTGAGTATGGCCACGGGCGTGGGCGGCGGCGTTGGCAGCGCGTCCCCGTGCGGATGATAGCCGTTCTCGTCCGCCGTGTAGGACACCTGCACGGGCACGCCCTCCTTGGACACGAAGTGGTACTGGCCGTGCACGTTGTTGTGGGCATCGCCCGCCTCCTGGGCGCCAATGCCGTTGCTGATGTCATAGCTGTAGGCGAAGTTGCCGTGTCCGTCGTCCTTCTTGTGCTCCTGCGCCTTGGCGTGTGCGTCATCATCGTGCGCCAGGCCACCGGCGATCAGCACGGCCGCCATCAGAATCAGCTGAAAAGGGGGGCGTGGCATCAGCTCGTTGCCGGGATAACAGGCTCAACTTACGTGCTTGTACATCTTGGGCTTGGGTATCTACGGGAACTGCTGCTGCCACTGGGCCTGGTCAAAGGCTTTTATACGCAAATTCCCGCAACGAATGCCTCGACTATATATTTAGCTGCATTATTATATATTTCGCTGCTGATCTGCTTATTAATTGTTATACTCATTCGCGAACCGAAAAGAGCGTATTGTTGGCCGCTAGAGACTTGAGACTTGGAATATATACTTGTTGGAATATATAGAGTTGGAATATATAGAGTTGACATTTTTTAACTACGCCCACTGGAGGCGTTGTAAATCGATAAAATCTATATATATTCATAAATTTTTTCAGATAGATTATCTGACATTCTCTAAAGATCACATACAACATTGTTTGGATACGCCAATTGGAGGCAAATTGATAAAAATCCATATTTATTACGGGCGGGTAAGCCGCAAAAATCCATATCTTCCACAATTTTAGAGCATATCGAGAAGAAAAGACCGTTTTCAGCTTTTTAAACTGTTATTAAAGTGTGAACGAGTATTGCGCAGTTGGTTACGCCCGACTAAAATATTCGTAGTTGTTTTTAAATGTAACCAGCTCCATAAATTTCAACTGCGCTCCTCATTTAATTGTGTCACATTTCGTTTTAAATTTTAAAATTTATTTTCTTTTGGTTTTATTATAAATTTTTTAAATTACGTATTTTTTTTTCAAAAACAAGTCAAACGAATTTTGTATTTTTAGTGAATTTCTGGATGAAATCCGGTGGCATCGGCCGTGTAGGTCACACGCTTGGGCGGCTCACCCTCCTCGCCGGGCAGAAAGTACTCGCCCTGCACGCCATTCACGTTGCCCCGCGCCGACGCGCTGATGCCGTTGTCCACCTCAATCTCGTGCCTGAACTGGCCCGCTCCGTCTAGGTTCTGCTGATTGACGTGCTTCAGCAGCAGCGGCGTCGGCTCATCGGCGCGGACAACGGTGAGGGCCAGCAGGAAGCAGGCGCAGCAGACCAATTTCTAGGCAAACCAAACATTAGTTGTGGATTTTTGCGCACATCTCGTTACTCACATGATTTAACATTTTGCTTTGTGTTCTACGGCACAGCAAGAATCCGATTTTTATAGTCGCTGCGCCGGTTGCTCGCAAACGGGTTTTAATTAATCGCTGCTAATGATTTGGCCAAGCAATGGCCATGAATTTGCATAAGTTGGCCTGCTGCTGTCCGCTCCCGTCCGCCCCAAGCACGTCAGCCGTCTGGTTTTGAAGGGCTCGTCGATTTGTGTTTTTAGCCAGATCATTGTCAATATTTAAATTTCAAGCTTAACCAAAAGAAAGTGAAAAACTTAAACCAAAAAATAACAGTCGAACTTTGAGTATGGCATGTTCAGTGTAGAAATTATAGAGCTGGTTTGGCCTGGTCTTGGATGGCATTTTTCTGCTCCTTCAACTGCAGGGGCAGCGGCTTGGCCCGGCTGCCGAGTAGCTTGGCGATGCCATTGATGAGCTTGGGCTCCTTGTGGGCGGCCGGCTCGCCCGCGGCCTTCTTCTCCTCCTCGACGGCGTGCTCCTTGCTGGGCGTGAACACCACCGAGGGATACAGCTGGGCCACCTGCCGGTCTATGTCCGTTTCGGTCTCCGCCTGGCTGTTCAGCGCCTGCTGGTTGCGCTTGTCGTAGAACTTTTCGTAGAACTTGAAGGCCTCGTTGCGCACCGAGTTCTTGAGCGCATTCATGTCCCACGGCACGCCGAGCTTGGTTTTGATTTTGTCCGAGGCGCCGCTGTCGCTGGATGAGAAGAGGGTGCGGAACAGGTGGCCCAGCTCGTTGGCGGGCTCTTCCTCAAAGGAGCGCGCCACACGCTCCGCTTTCCTGCCATCCTTTGACTCCTTCACCTCATTATCCGGATTCCTTCCTAGCAGCATATCCAAACCCATTTGCGGAGCACTTAGATAGCCGCGATCCTTTAGGTACACCAGTGGCGAGTTCCAGTTGGCTATCAGATCCTTGACAATCTCGCGAACAGAGCTCGGGAAACTTAGCGTTTTCACCTTGCCGTGCTCCGCCTCAGGACTTAATGCGGCCTGCAATGTTTGCGACACGCACAGAAAGGATATAATTAGAAGTAACAGAGAGAAGTTCATGACTGTACAATGAATTTAAGAGAGCAAAGCTGTGGAAAGAGACAATTTTAAATTTATCGTTACTTGCACAGACATAAACAGGTACTTTTTATATTTGATCAGATTTTGAATATTTCAAATTTAAATGTGACGTAACTATCGATAGTCGATTAGCCTGGCCTACTCGTGTCAAACGGGTATGCCTATTGATAGCTCGTTAGCAAACAGCTGTTGTTTTGTGAGCAACGAGATTTGTGATTTGAACACCCAAAAACCACCAAATAAACATGCCCTGCGCATATATAAGGAACTTTTTATACTTTACAATTTATTTGAATAATTTAAATTTGAATGTGGCGTGACTATCGATAGTCGACCAACCAGGGTTACACGTGTCAAACGGGTATGCCTATCGATAGCTCGTTGGCAAACAGCTGTTGTTTTGCTGGAAACGAGATTTGTGTCTCGAAAACGTAAAAACCAACAAATTAACGCATTTGTTTGCGACTGAAACGCCTCTGCTGCATACTTAGAGCAACGGGCGGCACAACTGCCACGCAATGGTTATTACAAAAAACACAACCCTGCCCGAGGATGCGGAGCTGGATGTGCAGGAGCTGAATCTATCGTCGGCTGCGCTGCGCGCTGGTTCTTTTCACCTGGGCAAGCAATGCGAGTCGGCCAATAATGTTAGTAAATGGCTTTTATGGTAGTCACGTTAAGTACTTGAAGCCACAGCTAACACCATTGCATGCCTGCACTTGGTTTCTGTCTACTTTTTCCGGCTAAACGACAGCCAGAGTCCGTTATATAACCTAACCTCAAAATTGTTTTGTTTACGTTTGCTTTCTGAATATTTTGCAGGAGTTTATGCTGTGCCGGCAGGAGCTGGATGATCCGCGCGCCTGCCTGGGCGAGGGACGCGCTGTCACCAGCTGTGCCGTGGATTTTTTCCGTAAGGTGAAGAAGACCTGCCATGAGGAGTTCATGCAGTACGCCACCTGCCTGGACAAGAGCAGCGGCACCATGGCCTTCAGCCAGTAAGTGCAGCCAGCTGATAGCCTCTACCATGTCCATGCTCATTTCCGACTCTTTGCAGCTGCCGCAAGACTCAGGGCGTGTTTGACAAGTGCGTTAAGGACAACTTTGACTGGGAACGTCCATCCTACGGCTACTTTGCGCGTGCCAAGGTGAGTGAGGAACTGATTATGCCTTTTAATGTTGATTACCATGCCAATCATTATGCAGGTCGTAAAAACTGAACGCAAGGCACCGGAGAAGGAGCCACTCACATCGTATCCCGATGCCACGCCCGGCCTGCCAGAGGATTACCCCACACCACCAGCCAAGTACGGTTCGCGCTTCTTCTGGCTGGAATAAACGTGCTGGCTAATGAAATTAACTTGTAATTTACAACATGCATAAAATCTTGTTTCCATTAGTAAGCAGCGCATTTTATATTGACAACCAATGCAGGAATTCATACTATTTGCCTTCCGTGGATTAAGCTGGGACCCTGATGTCCGGTTGCCAACACACTTGAGTAAACTGTTAGTAACAAATCTCCCGTCTTTAACAAATCGGCGAAATATGCTTGCCGTAATCTTGCCCATTAGTTATTTACTGGCGAAATATTAAATATCTCGGCTCCAACCAGACTAACAAGTAATTATACTTAAGCATTGCTCAATTAACTATGCCCTGCATGAACCCTTTCGCGTCCTTTGTGATGATTTTAATGAGCATTACAGAGTGATCAATTTGCAGTCTTTTCTCACTCGGCATTCGCGCTAAAAGAAACCAATGCAGGTTGTGTTCCCTCATACTTTCAAGAACTCAAGAACTTACACATCTTCCTTGCCCACTGATACACCATACTTGTTTCTAGGAGTTTTAATGGCTAATATAGTATAATCAATCCGCGTACCACTTAGTGCGCTTCGGTTTCTTCACTTTGCCGCCTGTGACGCCGCCACCGCCCTCGTTGCCGCTGATCATGTTCTTGTATTTGTTGATCAATGGCCTGAGGTCGTCCTTCTCCTTTTTGCGTCCCTGTTTGGGTCGATTGTTCGCCTTACGCTCGGCGAGATGTGTTTCGCGTATCTTTTTATTCTTTTGCTTACGCTTTTCCGTCTTAACGCGCTTCATGTGATCCTGCGCCTGCTCCAGGATCTTTTTCTTGGAGCGCATGCGCAGCGAGGTGCCCGGCTTGGCCGCCGTGCCCACGTAGTCGCCCGCCACGTCGCTCGCCTTCTTCTTCTGCTGCTGCTGGCCCTCTGCTTTGGCCGCACGCGACGCCTCCAGTTTCTTGATGTGCTTCTGCAGTTTTGCCTTGTTGTCGCCCTGAGGCGCCACGGTCTTGGGTGTGGGGTTCTTGCCCTTGCGCTTCTGCTCGCGCTGCTCCTTGCGCTTGTCCAGCTTGGACTTGTAGGTGGGATTGTTTTGCTTGGAACGCTCGGTGCGCTTTTCTTTGATTTTGTGCACTGCGCGATCCTCAATGCTGAAGGCTACAATGGGGCGCTGTTGGACAGGGAAGGAGTCGGCTTATGCTCAATGGCAAGTAAACAAGGGGTGACTTACGTGTTGCGTTCCAAATATGCTGGGATTATTGTTCAGTTTGCGCAGTGCAGCCAAGGCCCGCTGATGTGTTTCGAAGGAGAGGAAGCCGAAGCCCTTGGACTTGCCATCCGGGTGCTCTGGCGTCACCTTCTGGTCGCGCATCACGCGACACTCGTGCGGACGAAAGCCCGTGTAGGTGAGCGCCATCTGCTTGAGCTTCTCGTTGTCATAGTTCAGGGGCAGATTGTGTATGGAAAGACGATTGCGTGAAACGAAGCTGAAAAACACGTTAATTAATGAAAATCCAGTTCAACTCCGTTTAATTATAGCATTACCGATTCAGGTTCTTCAGCACTTGCGTCTTCACCTGCTCCAGTTCGTGTCGCCTGGCCATGTCGGAGGCGGAGACGCCGTCGGCCGCCTTAGAGTTGGCCATGATGAGTCCCTCTCTGGCCAGGTAAAGGTTGCGTGAATCCTTTCCCGCATCGTCTTTGGCGCTCTCCGTTTGCTTCGTCTTGATTTCGTCGCGACTTAGTGCCGGATGCGGATCCAGCACCTCGTCCATCAGTTTGAACTCAGTGCCAGCCTGCAGGCACAGATCCGCCGACTCCTTGGCCTTGAACTTAACGAAGGCGGTGCCCTTGGAGTGGCCGGAAATCGACTGCCGATTGATGATCGCGTACTGCACCACGCCAAACTTGCGGCAAACCTTGCGCAGATCCGCGTCCTCCGCGTCGAAGGGCACGTTCTTGATGAAGACCGTGCAGCCCTGTTGTACATCATTTGAAATGGTCTTCTCCTGCTTTAGGGCTTCCAGCTTTGATTTTAGATCCTTCTTGTCCTCCTTTTCGTCTTCTTCATCATCGTCGTCATCCTCAGCGTCGTCGTCCCCATTCCCATCCTCCTCTTCCTCGCCCTCGCCCTCCTCCTCATCGGGATCTTCCCCGGATTCGTTGCCACTCGCAATTTCCAGCTTTTCATCGTCTGCTGCTCCATTTATTTCTTCGCCACTCTCCTCCTTCACCTCCAGCTTAGGCTTCTTGTCCTCCGGCTCATCTTTCGGCTGCTTTGCCGCATACTCATCCTTGCCTAGGGCCCAATCCACGAAAACCTTGCGTCCCAGCAGCTCCTTGCCGTTGGCCAGCATTATGGCCTTCGTAGCCTGGTTAATGGTCTCGTATTGAACGAAAGCGCATCCCACGAGCTTGCCGTCGCTCCGCTTCAGGATGTGCACATCCTCCAGGGTACCCCACTGTCCAAAATGTTGGCGCAGCGCTTCCTCCGTCGATTTGTAGCTAATGTTGCGCACGATGAGGCGCGCTCGCTTCTTCTGCCGGCGCTCCTTCTCCTCCTTCAGGCGCTGTGTGTTGAATGGGTTGCGGCGCTTGCACGCCTTGTTGTCCGCCACATTTCCATTGGATTCCGGTTCCGTGTCCAGCAGTGGTTTCATTTGTTTAAGCTCCATAATGCGCGCATAAACATTTGCCTTGCACGTGGAGTTCAATTGTTGACACGCTATCGATATTTCAATATATCGATAGTTGCGGTGTTACCACTGTCCAAAGATGCACCTGTTGCTGGCAGTGTGGCAATACCACGCACTTGATAACAATTTTCGATTACAATTTTTGGTTTAAAAACCCAGGCTCCAGCCCAAAACTAACACCTAAACTGCAGCGAAACTCAAATTAAGTTATACAATAAGATACCCAATCGGGCATACCACAAACTCAATATACTCTTTACACTTCGTGAACTCATGTAAAAATAAACTTCGTTTAAATGTACTAAACAACTTTTCGTAATATAAACAATTAAGACTTAGGTTTGCTTCTTTTCGAACATCTGCTGAAATTCCGCGGGCGTCTTGAAGTAGTCAACAACAAGCATGGACGAACGCCGGCCCAGCTTGAACATCAGTTGACTCCACGGATTCAGCGCGTTCTTGTACTCTGCGATTTGTGCACGATCGAAATAATGTTTCACCGTGCCCAGCGGCATTTGTGAGCCGTAGATGGCAACATATCTGCAATTAATTGTGTAAGTTTGGTAAACAAAAAGTTTATACAGCCCTTACTTATCGGCGCTTTTGTAAATTCTCAGCGGATATTTGGCGACAAAGGCGCGAATGGCCAGGTTAATGAGCACAAATCCCGCCGCAAAGTAGTACAGATCGGATTCGTTCGACACGAGCACAGTCATGTCGATTTTCTTGGCAATACTCATGTAGTCCATCGATGTGGCCAACTGATAGCCGGCAATCAAGCTAACTACCGAAATTGTGGCCGTCGACACATTCTTCGTCCAATTCACATAGTTCTCCATGGGCGCGCGGTAAATCAGCTGATAGTTGTCCGGTAAATTGTCCCCCCGCAGGAGATTACGTTCCACATCACTTGATCCCGTGCTGCGCCACTTGCAGCGCAAGGCGCTTGTGCTGAAATAAATTAAAGCTTTGTCAACTCCTTGTTGTTATAATATATATCAAAAGTACTTACCAAACATTTCTGCTGCTGTTTATTCTTAAATTGAAGCATTTAATGCCGTTTCGTAAAAGCGCCGCGCACATTTTGTTTATATTACGCACGAATCAGAGAGCCACAACACGATTGAGAGGGCCACAGGTTATGCAAAGACTTCTGAGCTCTTCAAATTGTGACGTCACAATATCGGAATTTTTGGGGTGCTCGGCGCGTTTGGGTGGAACCCATTTCGCTCTTAAAATAGAATAACGACTAAAATAAAGCAAGCTATTGGCTCGTTGGGACCACTACATTATATAGCTTCCATGATGATAATATGATATGATAAAAAGTAAACTTCTTTTGTTTTTAGAGATGTTGGCGGCTGCCAGTGTTTATAAACATCGGAATTTAGCTTTATATGGATTATATGCAAATACAAAATGTAACGCGTGCCAATTGCAGCGAAATGTAAACATATTGTGACGTCACGCTCTTTTAAACCGCGCTCGTTTAGCAAATCCTTTGCGGAGCAAAATGTCCATGCGAGGCCTTTTCGCTGACATGTACATGTGATTTTTATGCTTAATTTAACTCATGTGCTGCAATTAATAAATAAAATATAATAATATATCATGATCATCAGTCCAGTGAAGATAATAGGGCGATTCTTACATTTGCCAGAAAATTGTATGAATTAAGTACCTTGCTTAACAGATGTGAGAATTTGTTTTGTTTATGTAGTTCACATTGCGTCGACTGAAAAACAGCTGGCCGTTTGGCGTTGCCACCCAGTCGGCAACACAACACAGCAGCATATTTTGTTAAGGAGCTGATATTTTGTTAAAAAAGTGATTTTATCGCAATAGTTTTATACCGCACAATTCTGGCATCAATAGCATATTTCGAGACAGATATGGACCTAAAACGTTTGGCATGCAAGACGGGCCTGGGCGACGGGCCCGACGCCAAACGCGCTCCAGCTGCAGAGGATGAGCAACTGCAGCTTGAGCAGGAATCAGGTGTAGATAAAGCCACGAGCGATGCACAGACCGAGTGCTTGCAATTGGATGAAGCCAAGGAAGCTGACTGTGAAAGCCTCAAGGCTGAGCGCGATAACCTGTCGCCCAGCAACCATGTGGCGCCTTACACGGGCAACGGCTGTGCGCCCTCGCTGGAGTCCTTTATGTTCCAGCAGACGCCCGCAGGCAGTCAGCTCTGCTCCTGGATGTCTAACACGGAGTCCAAGACCTCCGCTAACGATGTGCCTGCCGACAAGGATGCCAAATCGAATGCACCGAGTAAGTGACAGCGTCCTTAGCTTGGAATCTCTCATTAGTATCTGAATCTATCCTAGCTACCAAGCTGAATCGCAAGGAACTCACCAATCTGCGTCGCCAGAATGCATTGCGTGCTCTTGAGCTGGAGCGCGAGCTAGCTGCAAAGACACCACAAGCGCCAACGCTACTCTTGCGCTTTCCCGATCCCAAGATAACCGTGGCCTCGGTCAGCGAATTCTCAGAGAGCATCCGGGATGTGGTGTTCCCCGCAAATGTCTCGCAGCGCTACTGCCTGGTGCATCTGAAGGCAGGCGCCAGTGTGGAGCAAGCCATTGAGGAGATTAAACAGGTGCGCTTCGGCCACGGCCGCCTGCACGCCGAGCTGAAGATATTCACCGACGAGGAGCAGGCCGAGTGCATTGACCCCTGCTCGCTGTATGTGAGCAACATACCGTTCAACATGAACGCGGCCGACATCAAGGTGTTCGTGAACTCCATGCGCGTGGACATTGGCGTCATGAAGCGCCAGAAGCGCGCCCGCTACGCATTCGTGCGCTACGCCAATGCCGAGGTGGCCATGGAGGCGTTCAGGGATCTGGTGCGCCGCACGCTCAACAATCGCGTGCTGACCGTGCGCTATCGCCGCCTGCGCAATCGACTCGCGCACCCGACCGCCGCCTCAATGTGCGCCATCTCCAATCTGACCATTGACACGATTGCCACCGATGACGATGGCGCTGAGTGTCGCGTGATTTCGCCGCCGCCGGTGGAGTCGATCACCATCATGGACAGCGACGAGGAGCCGCACTGTGAGTCGCACAGCGTGGTCAGCCTGAGCAGCAGCATGCCGCACAAGAAGCAGCGCGAGAGCAAAATGACCGCCCAGGAGAAGGAGATACAGCGACTGAAGCTGCAGGTGGCCGAGCACGGTGCCATTATACGCAGGCTGCAGAAGCGAGAGGGAGGCAGCATTGGTATGTGAGACTCGAACTGAACTGAACAAAGCCAACTAATTGTTGCTCCCTTTACAGCCAATGCCATTACCAAAGTGGAGCCACAGTCTGAGCTAAACACGGACAAGTCTTCGTTGATGCAGCGCTCGCTGTCGCCGTGTTCTAGCTATGATATCAAAATGGAGAATGATTATTTGGGCATAGCTCAGAGTACGCCCGAGCCTGAGCCGGACTCGTTGCCGGATGCCCAGGCGAGTTCGCCGTATCGCGGCACAACTTGCCCCATTGACGGCATCGAGGATCCAATCAAATGTAAACTAAATCCAATCGAAAACTAACCCTAACCCTTTATGTTATTGTGTTGTCCTCGCCTCGTATCTTACTTAGCATCCGATTGTTTTGGCTGGCTGATTTCAGGTCTCGGACGTCGCCGGAGCACAAAATCCAGCGCACAGCAGTCGATTAAAGAGAATTCAGCTAAGAAAACTCCAAAAGTTGCCAATTTGGAGGTGCTTCATGCGCAGGTCGAAGCCGATTTGGATACATAGGATAGGATTTTTGAATCTACCAAATTGTAGCACCTCAAAATTGTTTGCGTATAAGGCTTTTCATTAACGGCATATATGTATTTGTGTATATATAGTGTAGGATAGAGTAGTGTTTTAACATTCATATTTATTTTTATTTAATGTTTTTCGATCACTTTTGCAGCGTACAATTTTATAAAATTGTAACACGATAATAATAGTACGTAAATTAAATAATAATATTTCGGTTTTAAATATTAAACCCGAACAAATATCGCTTAAGATTTCTTACACTCCTACACTTACACTTAAGTTTAGCTTACGATCCTAAGTCAATTTCAATAAACAGTTTTAGTTTAGCCCTAAGTTTCTTTAGCCCTAAACAATTTCGAATTTTGTCGTTCTTTAATGGGAGAATTAAACCAAAGTACGTTTATTGTATGTTGCTTTATCGTTCTTAAGTATTTTTAATTGTTTTTGTTTTTTCATATGGCCCGTTATAGTTAATATCGCAAATTGTCATCTTTCAGTTACATAACATACTCGTAGTTTCGGCTATGATATGAATCCTGATCTCCTGTTTAGTACTTTCCATTTTGGTGGAATGTCCTTATTGCTTTTGTATGTACACAACAACGATTTTAAGGCACCTGTTTCATATGATATATGTATATACATATAGATATATATATATATCAGTTTTAATAGGTTTGCATTATTCATATACACAATTCAAACATCGTGGTAGCCCTCAAACCTTTTTTTCGACGTGCAGTTAAATTTGAAAAGCTTTTCCAAAATATCATATTTTCCGTGGATCATATAATACTAAGAAATGCGCAGTGTTTAGATATTTTAGCTAATTATGAACTTGGATAGACAGCAGAGCAGGAACGTGCTGAGCAGCACGCTGGCGGCGGAGCTGCTGGTCAGCTGAACGGACTTCGCGCCGGATCCTGTGCGTTCCGCCACTTCGGGCTCGGCGGGTTCATCATTGGACTGGTTATCCCCAACGGCTGTTGATTTCGAAAGGAATTGTGAAAATTGTAAATTAGAATATATTCGAAATAGTCAAAGGTTAAAGCTTAAAAGTACTGTACATAACTATACTAGGTTATATTTCGGGGCATCAATTTATAAGTACAACATAACTGTGTAAGGACTTTGTGTATATACTAAATAATAAAAAAAAAGAAAACTAAGAAATAAATGTCAAAATATGTAAAGGGAGAACTAAAACTAAGCTAACTTAAGAAAATAAAGAAAAATATATATGTATATAAGTAATTAATGCAACATACTGTTCCACTCTGTGCGCAAATGTTTTATGTTGAATTCGTAATTGAATTTGGCGTTTTCTGGGCGTTTTTGAGAGGCGGCAGCGGCGTAGGCTTTTTTATTTGGGCGTGGCATTTGTGTGTGTGATTGGTTTCTTTTATATATGTATATAATTTGTTCGGACAGAGATCACTCGAGCAGGCATATTTATATGGACGTAATACAACTTAAGGCACGCGAAATACAAGTAGAATATATAGTTATATATGATATTAATACAGTTATAGTTCATGTTGTTGGACAGAACACACGAAACGAAACGCTGCGAACACTGAAGGAACTGGAACTGGAACTAGAGCGCGCTCTTTTAAAAGTATCTGTTCGTTAGGCTCCACATCCAGCCGGGCAGCAGACCCGTGCCTGGGCCCACACCCGTATTCGTATTCGTATTTGGGATCAGCGGTACTGCATTGGGGCAATACATGGTCATGAAATTGGATCAATCAATTGATCGCACGCCCATTTAAATGAAATGAGAGATACGCATATGTAATAAAGAAAAATGGTAAGAAAAAGATAATCGCATAAATAAAAATTCCAGCATTTTGAAGCGGTTTTCAATTGGTGCGTTTTTCCGGGGAAACTGGGGAGTGTTTTTGTGTTGTTTGTGACGTAACTACATACAAAATTTTGCACTACTAATGAGGCGATGCAAGCGATAGCAATAACGATAACTAATAATCAGTTCGATCAACTAGCGTAAGCTACAAATACAAAATGTGAAGCACAAAGAGCTACAATTAATAAAGCTTAATTACACGCGCTCACACAAGCAAACATACACACACAGACACAGCTTTTAATTGCTGTCACAGCTGGAGTGGGTGTGTGAGAGAGAGAGAGGGCAGCATAAGAAGCAGCAAAAGCAGCAGCACTTTGCCGGCGGGTGCGGTAAAGCTTTCGATATGCGCACGTTACTTTGTTTTTGCTTTTGTTATGTTCGTTTACTTGCTGTTCGTGTGTGTGGGTTCTGTGTGTGAGTGTGTGTGCGTGCGCTTTGGAGTTCGTTGTTATTGTTGTTCTCTTCATTTTATTAGGTTCATGTTTTTCAGTTATTCAGTGTGCTGTTGTAGTTTTTGTTGTTTTTGTTAATTGTTCTGTTTTGTTTTTATCCGCGTCTCTTAAAGCCTGCAAGAAATACATACAGACAAATGGATGACATATACAGTTGAAGTTCAGAGCTCGATTTATGTAAATTTAACGGGTTATGGGCAACAAGCACGTGCATGCATGTGTTAAGTATTCAAATTGGCCGACCGACAATCGGCAATCGTGCAATCTGGGTCATAACATAACGGGTGTGGACCACATACATACATACGTACACATAAAGTGGATAACTCATGAGTATGTGAGTATGTGTGTGTGTGTGAGTGAGTGTGTGTGTGTGTGTGTGTGGGTGTGGGTGTGTGTGTGTGGGTCATGCGGGTCGTGGATTTAGTATTATTGATAAAACATGCAATTAAACAGATTTGTGTACAAGAATGTCAAAAAAAAAAAAACAGGAGCCTTTAGCCAATTTAATTTTGGTGCCACAGGTGTCGAAAAAGGTAATAGAATTTTTGTTTTTTTGGTTTCGATTTCGAATAAAACGTTGTACGCATATAGTGTTGGAAAATGCCATAATAACTACAGGATATACATACATATTTTTAGTTGGGCGGATTTACATAATATTAATATTACCATAGAACTACATCAAATAGTGTATACTTAAGGGTAGGTGGTCGTTGGCCGGTAGGGGGGGGGGGGGGAGGTTGCAAAAACTACTCTGTGTGGATTTTCGACTAAATAGATACCGCTTGGGTGGTTGCTTTCATTGTGGTGTTTAACAAATAGTGTTGTAAAGTGTTCATATGCATAGGTGTAAGTGTAGTGTTCGATTAGGTTGATTAGTAACTTCTAATGGCAGCTCTATAGTTAGATTAGCTAGATTAGTAGGCAAGGCATGCAAAGTTTCGGGAGCATGTTGAGGCTTAAATACTAAATTGATAGTTAAGGTTTATTGCCTGGTACCCCGCGGGGCTGAAGTTAGTGAGACCGACTGACCAGTAGTTTGTTTTTCTTATCTTTTTACACTGTAAGCAAGATTGATTATAATATAGTCATTAATTTGTGGAACTCGAATAATTTTAATATTTTTAAAAAAAATTTCTGGGATTCTTTTTATATTGTGTTTACATGGTATGCTAAATTGAGTTGGTTAGTGAGCAACGAATTAAAGTTATATTAGAAAGACCAAGTCCAATAAACATTTGTTAAACAAAGTAGAAAAGTTAACAACGAAAATAAAAGATAATAATAAAAAAGTATTGTTAATCGATTAAATAGTAAAGTTGTTATAGTAAATAAAAATGGTACCTTTTAACCAAAAATAAAATAAAAGATAAATTTTAATATGAGAATTTTTTGAAACTTTGGATATTAGTAAAGGCAAGCGAGAACTTAGTAAGAGAATGAAAGTTGGTTAAAGTTAGTAACAATCATTTTCAGAAAGTATTAGTCAGTTATAAAAGTTAATAAAGTATTGGGGGCTAGGAGTGTACAAGTGTACAAGTGTAGAGAGGAAAGTGTAGCCTAAAGCTGGATCAGTTTGAGTACACTGAAACAAACTAAAGTAAAACACCACAAAATAGAAAAAATAAATAATATATATAAATGTTTACAAGAGCTACGAGTACTAGGAGAAGAAATTGGACATACACAATTCGAGAATTAGTTTTCAATAAAAATAATAATGTATTTTGTTCTTTCTTTTCATACGTTATTTGTTGGGCAATAAAAACAAACACATTGAGTTCAGTTATAGAATTGACTACAGTACAAGTACGATACATACATATAAAAACTTAATTAAACATACCATATTTGTATAATTCATTTAATGGATACGTCTCTATATAGAGGCTTTGCAAGATTTTTAAGGATTTTCTTTGTTTTAAACATTTCTTGGCTGGTAAGTAACAACTCATGTTTATGAGATCTTTTTTGACTTTTGTTTCGATTTTTCGATACGTATCTTTTGCTTTATCTTTTGTTTACAGTTCAGATACTATGGAATTCGTTTGGCTTCAAACAAAACTACCGCCGAGTCGATCCCACTCACCTGCGTCCAAATCAATATCACCGTTACCATCATCGGCATGCAGCTGCGATCGCTGCTCGGACTCGAGCGGCTCTTCAACAATATTACCTGTAGACGAGGGCGTATTCTTGCAGCCGAACCACCAGTGCGCCGTGGGTCTTGGGAATGCCGGCGTGGCCGTATCCACCTGGTAAAGGCAAGAGAAGGAGCGTTAGATTCCTTTGCCTGAACTTGAGATATTTCAAATACACCTAATTCTATTTTTACACGGTTTTGAAATACAACGCGTTAAAAAGTAAACAATTTTCTCTTTCACCCATTTTTTTTGTTTTCACACGCTTTTAAAATGACTATGAACTTATTTAATGCATTTTATACTTCTATCGTATAAAAAGAGAAACACGGTGTCGTCAAGATTCCCCACTTATATTTTTTTGGACCCCCCACAGTTAGTTTGATTCAACCTACCGCAAAGCGAGCATCGTGGAATCGATAGTACTTGTCGCCCTTGAAGAAGTACGTGTAGCCATTGGTGTATCTGAGCGCCGCATCCAGATTGTTTGGCACGCCCTCCCAGTTGGAGATGGGCTTGGGGTAGCTGGCCTTGACGGGCGGCCGCTTGGCCGGATCAAAGCGCCAGAACTTGCTGCCCTTGAAGAAGTAGATCTTGCCATTGCCGCCCCAGACCATGGCCGCGTCCAGGTGATCGGGTATGCCGGTGAAGCCCTCGCTGATCTCCTTGGGATAGGCGCCGTCCATTTGAGTGCCCTGGTAGCGCCAGTACTGAGTGCCCTTGAAGAAGTACGTCTTGCCGTTCTTGTACGTGAACGCCGCGTCGATGTTGCCGGGCAATCCTGGCCAGCCCTTCGATATGAGTTGCGGGTAGCCCTCCTCCACGGAGTCCGTGGTCAGCTTGTAGTATTTGTCGCCCTTGAAGGCGTACGTCTCGCCATGCGCCGAGTTGAACAGGGTGTCGATCTTGGAGTCCTTGCAAATGGTGTCGTCCAGCGGCACCTTCGGCGGCGTAAACGACGGTCGCTGCGTGCTGGGCGGGTTGACATTGGTGGGCGTGTACTGGCTGGTTTTGCGTCCATAGAGCGACTGTATGGCCGCCTTGTCATCCTCATCCAGCTTGAAGACGGGCTCGAAGCCGCGGTAGAATGGCGCCATAAGCGCCGAGCTCTGGTCCGAGTGCGAGAGGCCCAGGGAGTGGCCGAATTCGTGAGCCGCCACCTGGAAGAGATTTGTGCCGCGCTGAGACCCAATCGTCCAGAGTTCGGCATCATCGAAGTGGGCGTCGCCGCCAAACACTGGAAAGAAAGCGTGGGCCAAAGTGCCGCCTTGGCCGTCAAAGGCGTCGCCATCGCCGTGCTCGCTCTCAACAAACCTAAAGGGAGAGAGAGGGAGAGTTTATAATTCGCAAGTAGTTTAAGCCAGGTACCGTAAATAGCTGTTGTGACATGAAATTCTAACTAGCAAAACCACTGTGAAGAAAGTTTGCTACAGAAAAAAGGATCACACCAATATTTGTATTTTTTATGTAGAGCTTTCTTAAAACGCAATAAACTTGTTTTTAATTTTTTCAAATTTAAATTAATTTAAGCGAGTGACCGGAACTGTTATAAGTTTTAACGAAAAAATTCACGTTAATAATTATTTTTTACGTTTATTACTTTGCTCAAAGAATAATAAATATTTTTCAACTTATATTTCATTTTTATTTAAAAGTCTTGAAATAACTCTCAGGTACTTTGTAGCATTATAAGTCGGTTTAAACACAGATCTAATCTAAACTAACTTAAAATCTTGTTTTTCACTTTCCAACACTTACTTGATCTCAATATGTACGGGTCCTGATGTCTTTCTGGTGAAGGTTAGATCGGTATCCTCGCTCCAGACGGCAAAGGCGCGCCCGATTTCCGCGTCGACGTCGTTGCGCTTCAAGCGCTTGGGATACTTGGAGATCTTGTAGGTGAGGTTCTTCACACGCCAGCGACTGCCCTGCAGGGCATAGCGCTTGGAGCGGCTGTCGCCGGTGCCGACGCGATCCCTGACACCGCAACGTGGCAGCGACATCAGCTTCATCGTCTCCTCGTCCAGTTCGCCGGTGATATTCAGGCCGGCAAAGCTCTGGAACTCCTGAATGGCGCCCACCCAAGTGTGCTTATCCTGCAGTCCACTGTTGGCCGGATTACGCGCCGAGGCGGGCAGATACCCAAACTGCGACAGGTAGATCTGCAAGGCGGAAGGAAAAATGATAAGAGAACGGAGGTGAGTACAAATAATGGACAGCAGTTGGGTTGGGGCTGAGGTTTGGTGACAAGATCAATGGATTGTGCTAGTTGGCCACTGATTTATGGCGATCAGATAAGACACGTTTTGCCTGCCTTGTAATAGTCCTGCGGCAGCACAGCTACCCCCCTCAGAGCTCTCCTCCCTGGCAAGCGTCGTTCGTCATTCGTCACATTTCTTGCAAATGTGCAATAAATAAATTTGCAGCAAGAAAAACTATCTGACTTGCATAATTTATGACCCAGCGCTTTGGCATGGCAACGTTTTATAATACCCCCCCTTAAGCCCCCATTTTGGGCCAGACTTGGCGTATGCTCAACACTAAGAGCGAATCACAGTTACGTGACTTTAATTATGCGATTCGAGGTGTGAAAAAAACGCAGTTCTATTGAGACGAGTCGAGACGAGTTGGGCTGAGTCAAGTTAAGGAAGTGTTTTGTTTTTCTTTTCTTTTTTTGTGTTTAGCATTTTATGGCAATTTCAGTTAATTGAACGCATGTAAGTCGAATTAAATTGTAACGCGAATCTTTATAGAGCTGCCAATTGTGATTAGCATTGAATTCCAGATAAACAACATTCTCTGTAGGAAGTGCTGGGCACTTACAATGCGAGGTTAGAGATGCGCCTAACGGTTTCACAGACCCATAGACAATTAGCAACTAATTTGAGCGCTAATCGGAAGCTTTAAATGCAGCAATTAGTATATATTATATATATATTATATATATTCATATTATATATATTTTACTTATTTCTTTTTAAAGTTCAAGCAACGAATTTTGAAAGTCAATTGTTGTACTACCGTAGTATTATCATCCACGTAATAAACATTCGGCATGTGGAACATGTGCCATGTGCCTCATGTGTCGCACATTTTAATGGATCGCACGCAGAGAACCGCATATCAAATACTTGGTGGTATACTGTGCCATATAATGCTGCCAAAAAAACAACCAGAACGTTGCAGTCGAGTGTAACCGGCTGCGCAATACTCGTTCACAGTATAAGAACAACTTGAAGCTGTCGAAACGGTCTTAATTATTATTAATATTTTGGGAAAATATCGATTTTTATATATTATTGGGGCGGAAGTAAGGCGTATATGACGCGGGCGTACACGAGTATATATTTCAAATTTCAAGTCTTCGCTTAAATGGACGGATGGACAGACGAACATTGCAAAACCCAATATACTCTTCATTCGTGAACGAGTATACAAATTTTAAAATAAAGAATCGGTCAGAAACGGCGCTTGCATAATGCGAAACAAACCACTCAGCTGACTGTTAAGATTTGTATTTCTTATAGAACGTTTTTATGATTTTGTATTTTATTTAGCCGAGGAAGTAAACATTTTCAGCTGAGTCGCATAAGGTATGCGTGACGTTGCTCCGTCCTAAGTACTTAATAAACGGGGTGGTGCTGCCGCTTTTGGCGTGTGGTAACCACTACTGGACAACTGGTTACTCGGCGTCAGTGTGGTAGTTTGTGTGTGTGTGTGTGTATGTGGGGGAGGGGGCTTTCGACTCGCCTCAAAAGGTAAATGAACTCGCTTCTGAGGCTTTGTTTTGCTTTTCCTGTAAACATGACTCTGACAAGCGGCAATCAATCTGGGCAAAAAAAAGTAACCCAGGGGGAACTGCAGAATCAGTAACAGAATTGTGTACACAAAGAGCGTTATGCAAATCATTTGCAATTTTGCGTTCCGCTTTGCTGTCAAAATTATTACACAATAAAATTAATCTGCTGTCCCCTGCCTCTCCCTCTCTCACTCTATCTCTATCTCATTTATTTTTTTTGATAGCCTTGTGCATGGGGTATATTGACTCGGGAATGCAGATTATCAGGGGCGGGTATTTCCTATATGCTTTTAATTTATTATCACCATATGTTTTTATTTAATATTTCAATCTGCATCACTCTTTATTTCACTTCTATGTGCTGTCAAATTATTTTTAAATTCTAAAAATTATAGGATCGTCTGCTTTTTTTTATGGATTTCAATTTGAATAGTGCGTTAAATCAGTATTTGTTTCATTTAGCATTCTGTTAACGTCACATAAACGTTGCGTCACATTTATTGATTGTGTGACATTTATAGGGTTAAGGAACTATTTGGCAGCCAATTCGTCAGCTGAACTTTAAGCCTTGAATATTATTTTTATACAAGTCTATTATTTTCTTTTGAAGAGTATTTATGCTGCGACGTGTTCTGGTTGAAATTTAAAGCCCAATCTTGTGTTCTTTCGATTGCCAAATTCTAGTCGCATTTATGATCATATTTTTTGGGCAGTTCCCCGTAAATTGACTCATCCGAGAGTTGACCTTGTCTGATTGTGGGCTGGGGGAGGGAGGGGCAGTGAGCTTGTTGCAAATTCCAGACTCAATATTCGCCTTATGCATTATGCAATTAACATAATTGCCGCAAATGAAACGATGAGCTGCTGCAACTGTTGCAACTCGTGGGAAATACTTGAAAGCAGCCGCGATTTAAACTTCCAATTAATTTAGCGTTAAGCGGTTTTTGGCCCTGATGTGCACGGAGAACATGTTTATAAGCCGGGCGAATAAATGCTAAAAATTGTTGGGCAAATTGTCACCGCATCGAAGGCAACTGCCGATGAGTTGGCCCAGTCACAGTTCAGGTGTTTGTGTTTCTGTTTGTGTTTGCCCCGTTCGTGATAAGATACCACAGAGCCGGCAACAAGCAGAGAAGTGGCACAAGAACTCTTTCGACGAAGAAGAAGTGGGAGCAGCAGGTGTAGTGCCTGTAGAACTGTATTCAATGGGTGCTTTATGGGCTTATCATTTGACAGCCAATGATTCATTTGTGCCGTTGACGAATCTTTTGAATGCCCGAAACGTTCGAAATGCGTCACAAATTCAACATTCGTGAGGATTACGAAACGGAAGTTGCAACGGAAATGGATCTATTAATTGTAGATTTATTTAGAATATATATTATTATATCACTGAAGAGTTGAAAATAATCTATACACTATTTAATAAATATATATACAACAATTAATAACGTGTAGATAGTATTTACTAGATACTTTTAAAATAAGCGATTGCAGATAAGATTAATTTACGAGGTGTAAGCACGATGCTTATCAGAATTGCATTAAAAGCTACCTACAAGTGTTATCGATCAATGAGCAATGAAATCGATATAACAAGAAAATAAGTTGTGTTTCCAAATAAAAAAATTAAACAAGTTGAATGTGCTATTTGATCGATATATCTATATATATGTATATATATGTGAGACAAGTTCCATTTAGACTTGCAATCGTTATCGATTAAACAGTCGCCTATCGTTGTCAATCGAAGTTAATCGACATTACAAAGCAAACAGCGCCCACAAATTATACACCATTATAATGCAAACAGTCGGGTCGGGTTCACGTATCAGCGCACGTTGAAATTGCACATTATTTTCTGATTATAACGAGCACACACAAAGCGGAGACATTGACACGAATTGCCCAGAAAAAAATAAATATAATAACAAATGTGGCAGCAATTTTCAATGCTGCCACATGCAGTTGCCTCTTTGCACAATATGCAAATGGAAATGTCAACAGCTGAAAAGGAGCTCAAAATTGTACTCAAAGCAGACACTTGAAATGAACATAGCCCGGAGCGCTCGGCATTTGTCTTTGACTGACCTCTTTGCCTACTTTAACGGCTCACTGGCTCGCTGGCCACGCCCACTGTGCCTCCAAACAGTGCAGTTGAACTTGTGCCAGGTAGCAAGGCGTGTGGCACTTGCAGGAAATGCCCAAAGGGCTTTGCATTTTCAAAGCCAGTCCCCAAAAAAAATAAAAATAAAAGTAAAATAAACTAGAAAAGTATGTGCAAACTTTTGTTGCTCACTGTGCAACATAGGTATGTGTACGTTAAAGATATGCGCAGTGCTTGATTTAAAGTGCTGCAAGAAATTCTTTGCTTGTTTTTAGCGATCTTTAGCTTTGATGGCCAGCTTGAACAGCTTGGGAATTAAAAGCTAGATTAACAGCCGCGTGTTATTTCACATTTCGACGAGGCAGCACTTAAAGTCATCGACCCTAGACGAAAATTACTGGAAATACCTTTGGTTCACGCCTTGTTGGCGTGTTTTGACCCTGCTCGGACCTGACTTTGTACCAGTATAAGTGTAAATATATATATTTCCGGCCAAACAAGACCAGGACATGCATAAATTATAAACAAGCAGCGAGCGTTCGTTCCTTTCGTTTTTCCTCCCTCTTGCTGCTTTTTCTACATTTCACTTGACCGGAAATTGATGAGAAAATTGTATTTGCCGGGCAAAAGAGGGCCAGAGGGTGGCTCGTTTGTGTTGGGGGGTGTGTGTATACGTGTCTAGGTCTAGGTACGTTGGGGTGCGTTGCTGACGCTTTAAATTTTCCAACTCGATTTGGGTCAAGCGGCGTGGGGTCAATAAACTTCCCGTTGAAACGCTCGCAACTATTTAAGCCTAGACCTAATTTTAAAGACGCACTGGGAAAGTGAATGCGGCCAATTAAGCCGCAGCAAACTTGACCAACTCGTTTCGCTGGCCAACTGTGTCCGCTATTTCTCTAACTGATTACATCATTAAAAGTGAAGCCAAATCGAAGCTGGTAGCTGCCACCTAAATGGATTTGTGTGCAACGCGCGCTAAACTGGGCCAAATCTGCTGCCAAAAAGGTGCCGCTAGTTGCGCAATTTCATAACCGAAAAATACCTGGCTAATAACTTTGTCAGCTGCTAATTCCTACAACTCCCATTTGACATTTACCCTCAGTTTGTGGGTGTCTACATTTGCCCCCTGTTAATTCGCTGAGGCGATAAATAAGCGCCAGATGTGCAGATAACCAAGTGTTTTATGCAAAACTAAAACTCGCAAAACAACTTGACTTGAACAACAAAAAAGGATTCGCTTTTTGTGCTCCCAACTTTTTTTTTGCTGATTGTAGCTATTAGAAAAAATGCTAAAGTTCGCATTAGAAAGTGGTAAAAGGTTGTGCTAGGGAGGAAAAGTACATTAAGAGTTAATCAGCAAAAACACCCGATTCGATCAAGCTATATTTATCTATGCAGCTGTCCTTTATATAACCTTTAGCTTTCAGCCATTATTAGCGGTCAACTTTTAAAGTCCTCTCTTCCACTTTTAAATAACTCAAACTCCTATACAGAGTATTTCCTAGTTGAGCAGCTTGCTTCAAAGGTTTCTAGCTATGTTTTTTCTATGGTACTGCGACCTTCGATACGGCTTTATATGGATGTTCCACACAAATATCATTTGTTTGCGCTGTTAACTTTTGCTTTTTGCATACGCCTTTACAAAATGGCAAGGTTATCCTGTTTGGCGTTTTTAGCTGTTTGCCTGCTTAGCTGTTTACCTGTTAAGCTTTTCTAGCTATAAACACTGGCATCCTTTTGTTAACACCTCGTGAAGGTCGCGCGCACGCAACGTGACTTTCAGTTTACCTTTTTTCCAGCAGCAGTTGCCGAAATCAATCAAACTTTTCCTTCTATACATTTTTTGTTTTTGCAAGTCAAACACTTTCCCAGTGGTGATGTGTTTTTTTAGTTTAGTTTAGTGTAGTTTTGTTGGTTAGCTTTTTGGTTAAAGTTATTGATTAGCTGGTCTTGCGTCTGTTTTCTGGGCGCTGCGTGACGCACGCGAAATTTTGCGGCTATAGAATTTTCTTGGGCAACTTTCACCCAGTTGGTTGTTTAATTTTTTTGAGCGGAAGGGGTTTACTTTAGCCATTATAATTAGCCCAATACGTCATTATTGAAGTGGCGTATGAGTTTTAGGCCAGTTTTTCTTTTCCTCTTTTTTTGGGCAGTTATTTTTAGTTGCGGCAAAACTTTGGCTACCCCACGTTGGGCGCCCAAGTTGGTCGGCAACTCTTTTAATTAGGCCAGTCAGACAAAAAGACGGCTGATGATGATGACTCCACTGCTGCTGTTGCCACAGCTCTGCTACAGCCTGGGCCTGAGCTCATTTCAATGAACCACAATTAACCTTTGACAGACGACGATTATGTATACGCAGCGTATGACGCGAGGTTTTTGTGGGTTAATATTTATAGAAGGTGGGCTACGCTCTTAATCATAATGCTGCACTCACTAATGCGTCATGCCTATATGCATTTTTACAGCTTTTTCCATATAGCTTTGCTTTGTGCACACAAATGATGTCAATTTGTTTGTGATTTTTATCGACAAGAGTGTAATGCAACTTGTCAAGCGATAGTTGAACACTTGATGTAACAAAAGACAAGACAATTGTGAGCTCTAACTGACTCAGACAAAACATATTAATCAAAGCTATAAAAAAAAAACAAATAAATCGTGTCTGTATCGGTAAAACAAAAAACATCATTTAAATGCAGTACAAGGTAAATATAGATAAAAACAGACAGAATTTAGCTATTGTGTAGCTGGTAAACAGTCAGCTTAGCCAGTTGAGTGCACACGATGCCCAGTCTTTGATATATGAAAAACTAGGCTTCAAGAAGTTCCGAGTGAGAAGCGCAGAGAGCGGCGCTGACTAGAACAAGAGGTGAGTTGAGTTTTGTGTCTGACATTGAAACGAGACAAACTTGGAACGCACAATGTTGACGTATGTATTCTATGAACATCATTATGAACAGCGTGATCGGCCCGATCATGATGATGATCATTTAGCGACGTCGTTTTGGGCGACTGCCCAGCCAGTTAGCCAGCCAAATGGCCATGCAGGTTCCGCGCCAAGTTGTGGGCAACGCGCTCAACATATCAATTAGTCAAATCGAATGGAAACAAAGACAAGCTTTTTTTAGTATTCTCTTTTTTTTTTGTATTTTGTATTTTGTTCTAAGCACGCATGAGCAGCGCGTGCGATCTGGCGGCAAATGATCGATAGCAGCTGGCTATCGATACTTATACAGCGCACTCGTTACATTTCACTCGCCGTAGATGGTCGAACAGGAACTGAATTATAACTCGGACACGTTCTCAACATGATGCAGCACATTTTGACACTATTTTAAAAGGTGCGGCTACAACTGGACCTGTTCTATGATTCCACCTGCTGCTGTGATTTTTTGTTGTTGTATATTAATTTATGCAGATTGCAATCGTGCAACAAGAGAAAACACTTTGTGCCGCAAAACGTGACAGCCTTGTCAAACGCCAGCGGCAACAGCATCATGAGAAAGATAAACGACTCGCCCAGTCACACCCCCGCCACCCGAGCGACCACCAGTAGCCAGTCACGTGCCAATTGCCTATTTATGCGATTTGTGGAGGATTTGCTGCGAATTTGTTAAGTTGTTGTGGTTGAAATTGTAGTTGTTGCAGTTGCAAGGTGCCTGAAACGATCGCGGCATTAGGCTGATAATCAGCTCAGTTTAGTTTAAGCCCACTTCATATTAATGACATGCAAGCACATGTCCAGCTCACATCTTGATGCACGTCGTCTGTCTAAGTAGTCATTACGAGGCAGATAGGTTAAAGCCATAAATTAAAAGCTGCAGTTACACGAGCTAAGTTAGCATGGAGGACAATGGAATTAAAAGGCGCTTAAATTAGCGGAACTGGTTGCATTTGATGATGGGGCGTAAGAGTAGGCGCAGAGGGGAACAATGGGAGCAATCATAATTGTAAATTATTGTAACTGCAGCGGGTTTTTTAAATTGAAATTAAATTCAATTATCGATAAATTAATCATGCAATGTTCATCAAATAATTGCAGCTGTATAATTTACTAAATTAGAGAGAGAGATATGTATTTCTGAATTTTTTGCAATATAGTCATTAAATGCAATTCTCAAAAAAAAAATAAAATAAATGCGTTTAATAGCAGAGCAATTAAGAAAAGCTGAGAGCACGGCGAAACGTTTAATAGAATTAACCCCTTTAATACTCGAAGAGAAAAGAGCATATTGGGTTTGTGCAATGTCCGCCTTTTTTTCGCCGCTATTGAAGCTAGAGGCTTGAAATTTGGAATATATACTCGCAATAATAATTAAGACCGTTTTTGACTGTTTTAAACTGTTATTACACACTGCACAGTATTACGCTGTCGGTTACACCCGGCTGCAATGTTCTTACTTGTTGTTGATATTAGTTATGTATACTACAAGTAGTTATAATTCCCACATTTACTTCCGACTTGCTTGACAAAACTCGCGCAGAAAATTGCTGCGCGTTGCGGCTGCTTTTCGATTGCCATTGTCAACGGTCTTGCCGCTTATTTATATTATATAATATTATATATATGCTTATATGTGCACAGTCAGTTGACTGCACATGCAACTGGCTGCGCATGTTGGCAATTATTCCAGTCACGCAATGCATTCATCGCATATCGCACATCGCCCATCGCCCATCACAAATATCGCCCATAGTTCTCCGACCTTAGCCTTTTGGGGGTCTTTGGCGGTAACTGCAGCGCATAAAAATGCAACAACAGCCTGTTGATACCGATACCGATACCGATTCCCACAGCAGATCCCAGGCCCACTTCCACTTCATGTGCATGCATTAATTACAGTGCTGGCCACTCGGCTCGCTTTCGGGGGGAGGCTTGGGAAGGTTGGCTCTGGTCATGACATTGCAAATTGCCATCACATGATATTGGCAGCATTGCATGTCTATCTCTAATAATTTCTCAACTCAATTGTCTGCATGATAGCTGATAAGCATAAATGCAAAATATAATTGCCTAAAGCTAAAATGTTTGGCAAGCAGTTGAAAATAAAGTGTTTAGATGGGGTTGAAGCTCTAGGTTATTAACTGATTAGGTTGAAATAAATATGTCAAATAAGTAAAGCAAATACGTATGTATGTGTCTGGATTTCCATATTTCCCCGACTATTTTAGTTGTTATTATTTTGCTTAGATGGGTTTCTAGCTCCAAGTCATTTACTGAATAGATTGAACTGTTTATTAGTTAGGAAATAAATATGTAAAATAAAATAAGTTAAAGAAATAAAAAAAATAAAAATGTATGTGTCTGGATATCCATAATTCCCCGGCTTTGTTACATGCTTCCTGGTTTTCCACAGTTTTTCTTTAGATTTTTTTGGAATTTTGTATTTAATTGCATATACTTTGGCGCACTTTGATCCTTTTGACTTCTTAGTCTATGTAAGTCATTCCTTTTTCGAGCTCAAACCCGCCCAAAGACATGTTTCACTTTTGCTTTCTATCAACCTTAATACTCGACCTCCATTGTTACTTATTTATTGACTTTTTCAACTAATTACAGTCTCTCGAATTCACAGCTCCATAAAGTATGGTTACTGTACTCTATAATCGCAGCTCTCTTCGCTAACAATTCAGTTTTCTCCATGTTCACTTAGGTGCTGACTATTTTCGCTCATTTCATGCTCCTTCGAACTCACAGCTCCCACTCTAAAGTCAGGTTGCATTATTGTTATCTTTTCATCCTTTGACGTTTCAATAAACTTCGACGCTTGTCCTCCATGGTCACTTAGGCTAGGCAAACACTTACCTCGGCTTGTGTCGTTGTGGAAACGGGCGCACTCTGGGCGGCCACCAGTATGGATAGGAATGTGCCTAGAACTATGAACACGGATGCGTAGCTTTGGCAGGTGTTGGACATGTTGTGGCTGTTGTTTTTTCTTTTATTGCAACTGCAAATGTGTTGTGTGGTGTTCGTTGTTGTTGTTGTTGTCTGTGGCGCACTTTGAACTTCAAGTCGTGACTGAAGCTTGTAAAAACAACTGCGCACTGCAAATAGAAATAGAAATAGAATTGCAAAAAGGTCAATTAATATTTCATACAGGTAGGCAGCCAGGTAAAAATCATAAAAAGAAGCCGCCAAAAGAAGGGCCAAGTGCAAAAGGGCGAACGGAAGCGGCTGCCCCGTTGGCCAACAGGTAACTTGGGCCTAAATGGCACACATTTTGGCCTGGAACGGTTAGCGGAAGTCAAGTTCCGAGCCAAGTTGTGGCGTAGTAAAAATTGCTTGTAACAAGTATGAGTGTGTGTGTATGTGTGTGTGCATGACGTTGGCTTATGACGTGTCAGCTGTCGGTTGTTGTTGCTGTTGTTGTTAGTTGTTAGTTGTTGTTGATTGCAGTCATGCGGCCGTCTCACTTTGTCCACACTTGAACTTAAATTTAGACTACGCCTAATTAGGGCCTATATTTAGTTGGGCAAATATGTGCACAAGTATCGTAAGAGCCACAGATATTAGCTGAATCTTATTTACGCCATGTTATATGATTTGGTCTTAAAATATATTCAGCTTTTATGCTATTTTTATAGCAAACGTAAGGTAAAGTATACGACATGTGTTTCTCGCTGATCCCAAATGAATGTTGGTCAACATGAGAATGGGAAAAACAAGCCCTTAAAGCAGGAATATCTAGATTTGGTTTACGATGCCGTAAAGGTGAGTTATAGCCGTGATATATATGTATGTTGGTATATTCGCGGTGCATGGCAACGGTACTCTAAGCGCAACGGCAAATGCAGTGGGAATTAGAGTGGGCTTTCGATATGAGTGACAGTCACCCCAAAAATACACTGTGCAAAAATGGGTTGGTGTAAAAACCAACGAAGGCTGTTAAAAACTTAGGCTACTTTAATGGGAATAAACGTGGTTTTTTTTTTCTGTTTTTGTTTATATAGACTTGACTTCCTCTATTAAACTTATCAGCCTTGATTTGGTGCCTCAATTTATATTTCAACTACTTAAAAACTGATTTCCCTGATTTAAGTTGAAAAACTCTGACAAAGAAAGTTGGCAGCCCAGGCTTTAATTTTTGTTTATATGGAAAACAGTTTTAGCTTGACTTTGGTACCTAATTGTATGTGTAACTTATAAATAAATTGACTTTTGGCAAAGCACGTTGAAAGCCCTAAACGTCTATTTTTATTTTAGCTTACAACTTGAATATTTTTTTAAAATTTATATACATAGTTAATTTCTAAATTTTATAAAAATTTTTTCCAAGTCTGTTTAATTCGATATATATATATATTATATTTATATTTGTTAGGCCCCACAAGATTTTCGCCAAGTGCTTTTCTGTGACATCAGCAACTGATAAGTGATATCAAGTATACGACAAGTGTCGCGCAGTTTTCAACGCCAAAAAAAAGTAAACGGTGACAGCAACAACAACAATAACAAAGGCATACTTTTTTATATGTATATCTATTTGTTTTTCTTCTTTGGGTGTGCCAGCCACCTCCAAGCAGAAAGAAGAAGAAAAGAGGGGGCAATATTTACTGTATGATACGCACAAGCCTGCATTTTGTTGTTGTTGTTCGTATTGTTGTTTTTATTTTTGACTAATCACCCGGGGGATTTCTGAGTGTGGACATGGGCATTATCATTTAACTGACTAGGCCTGGTTAGGCCAAAATAGTGTGTGTTTTCATATGCACATATACATATATAGGTAAACAGTAAAATTTGGAGCAATTAGTCGGGTGGGTTGAAGGTCGTTGGGCCGTTGGGTTTAAGGTTAAAGCTACTCTCCGGTTGACTACACATTCATATTTGTACATATAATATTAGGGTAGTCATAGTCGCTATAACGATGAATGCTTTTGCATTGTTGTTTAATCAATACGCGCAATTTGCGGCGAAAAGCTCCGAGTTCAATTCAATAGAAAATTGCATTCGGTTTGAAGTTTGCGTTTTTGGTTTGCATATCAGCGCGTTACGTATACGTAATGTGGGTCAGCACAGGAGAGGTTGTATACTGCATAGCAGTTGTCAATATTTGCCATATTTCCAGTTGAATGTGAATCATCTACATAACAATTTTTTTTAATATTCAAATTCTTGTGGGCATCTTTTTCGCTTCTTTTATCGTGCTTTTTCCAGCATCTTATTAGCAGTCAGAATGTTTGCCAACAGGTTTAGCGAGCGTTTTTTATGCTAACATAGCAATGCACTGTGAGAAAAGAATGTGCAAATTAATGCAAATTAGCAAATGAGCTAAACTGTATTTTAAGTGTGATCTAAGCTACTTTTAGTATGTCTTAAAAACTTGTTTTGACTGCTAAATTATTTTATTTTGTTTTTCATGTAGTCTTTTCGCTTAGTGCATGTATGACGTTTGTTAGCATTTCAAGTTTTATTGGCCAGTTTCGTTGTTTTAGTGAAAGATGCGGCACATTGCACAAGGGTTAATCAGTGCCTTATCAGCAGTTCTCTACGCTTTTTTCACCTTTACAAAATAACTGTTAAGTGCTCATGAATTTACGCATTGATAAGATATGCGTTGCGTCGATATATGCTTCAGGGCTGCGTATTACCAAATATTCGAAATGGCCAGCGCACAATCAATAAATATTATTGGTTTAGAACTTGACCTTAGAGATATGCGATTAGCGGTAGGGGTAGGGGTAGGGCTGGGGTCTAAGCATGTGTCACAATGTAAATGTACTCATGAGTGCACAGCGCGTGTTAAATTTAACAAATGCAGCTAATTCAAGTTCATTTTTGTTTTATCACCGTTTTAGATAAGATTTGGACGCCAGATTTATCACTCGAGGGATGCTGCAATGCTTACATGGGATTTGTGGCTCTCTGTCTGTCGCGACGTGGATCAATGAACTGCAGCAGCGACTGCAGTAGTTGTTGTTGTTGTTGCTCTCTTTGTTCCTCGGCTGATTGTCGTCGCATGCAACACTTTGAGAAATTAATTAATTAGCTCGTTGCATAAATTCTGTGTGGGCGTTTTTCGTTGGCGTTGACTTATTTCATTCTTTCTTTCTTGTTATTTATTATTAATTTGTGAACAGTTTACGGACAATCCTTTTGTTTTAGCTAAGATACACTGTGCACACGGTACTGCAACTGTAACGGTTTCAAAAGCGGCACTTGTTCACTTTGCAAACTCTAATTTTTGTTGATTTCAATTGAATTGCTTGCAACTGCTATTAAAGATTTGAATTTTTGTAAGTTTTATATCGAATTTCGTGACTCGCCGCTAAACACAACCGCACAGAGCAGCGCGCAAATTTCAACTGATCTAACGACGCATCACAAAGTCGCTCGTCGCTCGGCCGTATAAGCTTTTTGCAGTTGCGCACAAAACGAAAGCTTTCGCACGCACACGCAGTGCACATAACAGCGTCGCTGGCGTTAACAGTGCGTCGAACGCTTAACAGAGGGGATCCCATAGCTGGACAAACCTGTTGCTGTCGCTGCTGTTGCTGCTTAAAACCTCTTGAAGCTGCGCTCTCTGCATGAGTAATGGAAATTTCGTGGAAACAGCCACATGTGTCATGCTTGCTGTCTGTAGCAGTAGCAGCAGTGGCAGCGGCAGCGGCAGCGTTTGTTAACTGTTTAGCGCGCGCTTTGTTACTGTTGTTGTTGCTCCCCACTCATTTGCATTTTTACAGTTTACAGTTTACATTTGTCGCACTGTCATTTGACAGTTTATGGCCGATTGCGGCTGCTGCTTCTTGCAAATTCTGTGCAATTTCCGTTGAATTTGTGACTCTTTGACGGCCCCTATTTAGCTGTTGTGGGTGTGGAAGTCCCTCGATATACGAATTTATGAATGAATCTCAATTTGAATTTCGATTTCAATGTTTGCTTTCAATTTGCGGTTTTGCGTTTCTCAATGAATATTAGTCATGAGTAATCTGTGTGGCGGAGTGTGTGTGAGTGTGTGAGTGAGACAATTAACACCTGTCTGGCACACGCCTTGTTGTCTTTACGTTTCAGATGTTGAGTCAGCTAGGTAAGAGGTCGCCCCATAAAAGCGCAAACAGGAAACTGAGTTCTAATAAGTTATTCGATTTTGCCTTTAGGCAGTTTAATTATATGGGATTTATGGGTATATTGTCTGGAATAGCTGATATTTTAAATATGTTAAAATTTTGGTATGATATATAAATAAGAAAAGATTATATATGAACTTAATTTAATAAAAGCTTTTGTTCTATCAAATTTTTATTAATTTCATAAGAAGAATTTCATAACGATCGAACATAAGAGTTATGGAGGAGAATATTAAAAATAATGTTCATATATACACACATATTTATATATATAAATAAATAAATTGTTTATATATAGTTAAAATGTTTTTCACTTTATATTTTAAATTATTATAGCGTTTTTATAGTTTTATAGGGTATTTAACTGGTCGACTGATTAGCCTGTAGTACATTCCTGTTATTTATTTATTTTTTTTTTTTTTTGTTAGACAGCAGAGCTAATAAAACTACATACATATGTACATATATGATTTTAGTCATTGGGAATGCGTCTGATTTGCTTGGCTTTCTTAATAAATATCTCGTAGATAGGTTGCTCGATGTTTGTGTGTGTGTGTTGGTGTATTTGGCTTTTACCCCGTTGCCCATTAGCATCAATTGAGCGAAAATATTAAACTCTGGATACGTAGAAGCGCTGAATAAAATTCTGAGTCAGCACATGGCCCCTGTCCCCCTCCGGGTGCCCCTAGCCCACATCTGAAGAACTTGTCTATGATCAGATGCTGGTGGGGCAGGGGGAAGGGGCACGCGGAGTAAATTGCCCAATGTACCGGTTACCAGTTACGAGGTGGTAAACAATCACAGTAGCTGCAAATTATATGCGCACATGTGTGTGTATATAATTTATTGGAGCTCTAGTGGAAACTTACAGCACAAAGTCGACTTTGGCCAGAGATGCAATGACTAAATGAAAAGCCGCATGGTGAAAAACACTTCCACAGATTTCATGTCAATCTTAGGTTTGTATATTCCAATACAGAAAGCAGAACAGGCTGCGAACAAAAGCGCCACAAAATGTTGCAATCCTTATGTGATTCTTTGACAGGAGGAGGAGGGGGGAGATGGGGGAGGTGCAGGAGTTGAAGAACTGGCAGCTGAAGAATTTAAGAACTTGAGAACTGCCTTTTTTATGGCAATGACAACTTGCAGTTGTCGATGTGGCATTCCCTGTCGCTCCCTAGTTGTTACCGCCTCCTTGTACCCCGCACCCGCACCCGTCCCCATCCCCATCCCCACGACAACTCGACTCCACTCGCATCTCATGTGGTTTCATCTCTGACAAGAACAATGAAATATTTATGAGCCTCTTTCTGCCTTTTGCTGGTGTTTTGTGTTTTGTGTTCTGTGTTCTGTGTTTTATTTTTTAATAGCAACTATTAATCGTACTCGTATTTATAGATTCGTGTTTCGGTTTATATGTGGAGCTGGTTCATTGCCATTCATCGCTCGGGCACTGAAATGAACTCTGCGAAGCGCGATGGAACTTCACTCAAATATAAATAATAACCATATTTCGATTATAATAACATTTGACTGTGGCCATAAAGCTAATTGTTGTTGTTATTTGCATTTTTAAAATCTGATTCTAAACTTAATCACGTCACGGTCAGTTCGGCCATTCACATAGTCGTAATTCAAATTGTGTTATTGGCATTTGAAATCCAATTTGAATTTGAATTTTACACAATATGCCAGCATACGTGCCTGCATTCGCTAATGCTTGAAGAACAATCGGAACCCAATGCAATTTCCTTTGCAAGCGCACCTCAAATGATTGCACATTAGAGGTATATATGCGTTATTAATTTTTTTTATGATATTCAACAGGAAGTAAGGGAATCAGTTTTAAAGGATTAAAAGAAAATATGGCTGAAAATTAAAAGTTGAAGTTTCTTAGTCAAAAATAGTCAGGATTTGGCAAGATGAATATGAAATATTTAAATAGATCTCAAGATGTTGAGCAAAATAAATACAATACAAAATTTAAATGAGAAAGTACAATACAATTTAAAAACAAAACTATAAAACAAGATCTTAAGACTTTCAGTTAAATAAAAAGAATACAAAATACAAAATTTTAAATAAATAAATAAAAAATAGAATATATATATTTAGTCGTTGTTTGGTTGTTGCTTTAAACAAGTTTATGTAAATGACATAATTATAATATATATTATTTGCCATGGTTTTTGTAGGATGAAGTGCTCTAATTTTTAATTAAAAATAAATAAATAAAAAATATAATATATATAGTAAGTCGTTGTTTTTTTTGTTGACTTTTTACTAAGTTTATGTAAATGAAAAAATTGTAAAAAAAAGTTTTTTTTTGCTATGGTTTTTATAGGATAAAGTGGACTTATTTTATGGCGCATTTTACGAGGTGTGCTATAAATTTGAACAGCTACAGCAAATGTCATTCAGGCAGCATAGACCGAAGCCTACATCTGAGCCAGTCAAAGTTGACTGGGGTTAATTTCTATGACTCATCAGTTTTGGGGAGGGGGAGGTGAACTTACCACGGCGCGTGTTGAATGTTGCAGTCACAAATAAAAACTGTGATAAATCTAGCCAAATACACGTGCATGAATCTTGCCAGACTTGATAAGAATCGGCGCAAATATTGCACAAACACACACACACATGCACACAGAGTTTGCCTAGTTGGCTGTTATCACCGGCCCTTTTGGATTGGCCAATTGCTGATTAGATGGGAACGCGATAAGTCAAATCTTGGGCAGCCGGCACAAGGTTAACTCTCACTTGGCAGCTAGTCTTAGCTAGTCGTATACTCTACTTATGGTTAGTTAGGCTGGTTGAGGGCATTTCACTACCAAGAGTGCGCCAGGTGGGTGGGCAACAAATCAAATCAAAGCAAATTCGAATTCCAATTCGAATCCAAATTCCAATTCGAATTCAAATCGAGCCGAGCCGTGTGAAGCGACTTCTTTGGATTGCGCGAACCGTTTCAAAGCACGTTCCGTGTGCGACTCCCGTTTGTTGATTTGCCACTGCCACCGCGTTGACTCTGCTAGCTGGCTGGCTAGCTCTCTCTTCCCTCTTCGCGCTCTCTCTTTCTCGCTAGCCAACAGACATCAGTCTGTTGCTGATTCGTGGTGGCCTGGCTAGGCTAAATTACTCGCTGTTAGCTTGTCTTTATGCCGTTTCTTTGGCGCGACAAACGCCGGCGACACTACTCTCTCTCTCTCTCTCTCTCCCTCTCTCCGGTCCTCACTCTCTCTTTCTATTTGTGTGCGTGTGTGTGTGTTTTGCATTCTAATGGTACAAGTATTACCTATTGCCAGTGCTACCTTTGCATATGTGTTGCGACTAATCTATCTATGCAAAGTTTCCGTTAACTATGAAGAACTTTTTGTAACAACTGAAAACACTTTATTTGCGCCTATCTTATGTTACCTTAAATTTCATAATTTTGACATTTTAAAACTAAAAATACGTTTGGAAAATGTGACAATTATATTTTACTCATATAATAAATGCTCTATACCCACTTTATCTATGCAAAGTATCCTTCAACTATATACATATTTTTGTAACAAATGGAATCACTTTATTTAAGACTATCTTATTATTTATTTATTGCATTTTAAAACCTAAAAAATTTGTAAGATAAATAAAATATGAAGCTGTGTAACCAAATAGGAAATACTAATTAACTTATCTTTTATAAAAAGACTCAAAATTTCCAAATTAATAAACTTTTTACAAGGAAACTTTAAATGAATAAGTGTATAAAAGCTTCGTCAAACCTAATTTTTAATTTTTTTCCTGTTCTATTTATTATAATAGTTCAGGCGGCACTCGGAACGAGCGCGACTTCGACGTCGGCGGCGGCGTCGCTGTCGTCGAGTCACGCGACTAACAATAAACAAAATACACACACCCATGCACACACAGCCGCACACCCGCACACACACACCCTGCTGGTGCTTGGCTTTTTCATAGGAATAACTAGAAAATAATTTCCTGGCACTTTGTGTGGTCAAATTGGCCGCAGGCGTAGAAAAAAGTTGTTGCCATTGGGACTCGTGCAACAGGCCATAACAAAGGCAGAAAAGTTGAAAAGCTCTATGAGCAATACAAGTGAACAGCGTACTTACCTCAAGTTTCAATTGTGTGCAGGAACAAAAAAAAAGTATAAGAGGCCGGAAAAGTCCTCCTGCCCTGATCTATGCTAGACACCGCTGTTAAGTTAGCAGCTCTGTTGGCGCGCTGTTAGCGGTCTGTTTATAGGTTGATTCACGCTGTTAACAATAAACAAAAAAGCTTTTGCTCACAATTTCTTGTTTTACTTAATTTCTTTTATCTTTTTTGGTGCCGGAAGCGTCACGGTTTACTTTGTTGTACACTCAGTTGGGTGGTATTTGCGTTGTATATTTTTAAATATTTATTAATTTTCTTGCTGTTTTCGTTTATCACTGGGCAGCCTTTTTCTCAAGCACCGCGCGCACTGCAGCTAAAAAAGTGTTCGGATCTCAATTTCAGTTGCAGTTTCACGAGTTTGCAACTAGACTGAAGCCGACGCCGCAGCGCTTAGATACTTTTATATGGCCCGGATCAAGGGGTGCGTTACAGCAACAGCAGCAACAAAAACAGCGACGATCCAATCGTATCAGTCTGTCTGTCAACGCCACAGTCGGCGTCGCCGTCGCCGTCGCTGTCGATGTCGACGTCCTTCCCTGTCAGACGGATGCCTCAATGTAGTTTGCTTCTTCCTCATTTGTTTTGGGAAGTATGCAAAGCAACAACAGCAGCAACAACAATAGCGACAAGCAGCCAAGACAAACAAAGCTCGAGCTGAGTTAAAACAATTGCGCTTAGCCTTAGTTCTGCCTCAGCCTCCTCCCCAGCCTTAGCTTTTGCCCGTCGCTCGATCTCCGCTGCCACGCCCCATTTGCCCCAGCTTTTGGGGGGCGCTTCGCTGACTCATCCATTCAATATTCTGCTCGCCACAAGGCTTGTGACGCACTGTCGATAAGAACTGGAGCTGGATTCCTCTTGCCAAGATGATATCGAAACCGCAAAGTGCCTTGGCACTGGGATCTCCTCACACTATCTCGCTCGTGCTCTGTCCCCCTCTCGCTCATTACTTCTGGATGTGAGCTGAATCATTTGATATGCACGCCGTTTCAAAGTCCCAAATGGATGGATCAGTCTCTGTTATTGTTGTTGTTGTTGTGCCCGCTGCTAAATTTCATTTTATATTGTTCTTATGTTTTGATTTATACGCCGTCAAACGTGCAGGAATGCATCTTTTCTTCAGCTGCTGCTTCTTCCTTTTTCGCTTCGTCTGCTTCTTCGTCTTCACCACCTGCTGCTAGTTCTTCTTCTTTAATGGCTCCTTTGTACGGCCTTTATAAGTAAATACAATATATATTGAAATCAAACAAATGCGCATAAACCTGGCAGTTTAGATGCAATGAATAACCCAGCCAGGAAGTCAGGAGACAGCTCAAATTCCCAGGCACTCCCCATTTATATAAAATACGGTTCCAGCTCGAGCTCTAATTGAAACTAAGAGGGCTCTTAATGCGTTTCCACTCGAGCCAATCTCATTTCATGTGTATAATAACAGAATATGAATTTGATGAACTGAGTTGAGGAATTCAGTTCGAAAGGATTTTCGTTGTTATTTACGTTCAAAATTTCGCCATTTGCAAGAATTGGTTAAATACGTTTGCCTAGCATACACTTAGGCGTTTAGTACGTATATTGAATAAGGATCAGCCTATATTACCCATATATCACCCATTTATTGCTGCAAGGGTATTTAAACTTCGGCACTTCGAGGATATCTGTTGCATCTTGTTAAAGTTATTGACAAATTCATAAATATTAATAATGTATATTTACATAAAAATCGTGAATCACTATTTTTACCGTTGCAAAAAACAACATGACCTTGAAGCGCGCCAATTAACGGCATACAAATAAAGTTGTCCGAAAGGGTGTCAGCCTTATAAGTAAGGTACTCGATACCAAGAGGCAGAGCCTAACCTTGACTCTGCTGTCATTTTGCAGGCTGCGTGTCTGAGCCACCTTTGTCTGGTCTTGGGTTGGTTGGTCTTGGGTTGCCTGTGGTACGTGTTGTGGTCGTAGGACACGCCCTGATGCATCATTGGATAACACTTGCGGCTGGCAGACCTTATTTAATGAAAGCCACATCTAAATTCATATTTCGAGTGACTATTCCGACCATTCCCAGAAATGTCTTGAGTAATGCTTTCGCCCAAAACACAAAAAAGAAATGAAACAAAAACCAGACGACAAATGAATAAACAAATTGTTTTTTTTTGTTTTTTTTTTTTGGCGGGAAATCGCATAAAAATTAAATAAAATCGCTGGATTTTCACTCAACTGAAGCAGCTGCTGCGGATATGTGGGATCAGTTCTTGGGATGGGATGACTCGATGCCCGATCGACAGCTGACAGGGGGAGGGGGACTAGTCTGTATGTGCTTGAGTCTGATTCCAATTAGCACAACATTGAAGCTCAGCCAAATCCACTTGACAGCAACAACTTATTAAAACAGACGCGAAATTCATGTCGATTTCGATGTCGTTGCCAATTGCTGTTGTCGTTGTTGTTGTTGCTGCTGCGGCTGACCCTCCGCGGCGACCAGAGCTGTCATTTAACACCAAAAAGTAATAAAAATACAAATGAAAATCAAATGCATAAATTGAATATGCATTCAACATAGAAATAGTATATACCCAATACCCAATTGCCAATAGCTGAATACCCCTTGGCTCTCCGGTCACGTGGCAGAACTTGGCTCCCAATTTACTCCGAAATACTCAATAGCCTCACAGTACCCTACACTGAATCAGCACAACTGCAACTGAAACGGCAATTATCTTTGTTTAGTGGGTATTTTATGAGCATATCCGTTTATTCATTTAATTATTCACACTCTGCTCTCCACTCCACTCCACTCACCCATCGATTGCTGATAAGCACACGAGACACGAGCTAAGCCAATTAGCCAAGTTTCCTATGCACCGCAACAGTTTGTCGAATAGGTTTTCCATCATTTACATACTCGTAACTCTGAAAGTGAATAGTTTGTAGGCATTCTAAAAACAGCACTAAACCTGTCTGTCCATTAATCAACTGAGTTCAGCTAAATTATTGATGTACACACATTAAATTCCGTTGACAAACTTGACCCTTTTATTGTTGACGTGGAAGAAAGATGGCCCTTTTATAAAGGTTTAACTTGCATAGGTCAGGCAAAGCTTGCTTCTAAAGACTGGTAAAAAAAATTAACACTATCGATTGGAAGCTTACAAATTTTGCTACACAAAATGCTTCAAGGATGGGCCAAATTCTGAAGGATATATTCTCCTGCCAGACAATTTGGCATGAGTCATAAAAAAATAGCATAAGAGATTGTATTTAGCAATAGTCCAGCGGACGTCCAAATCATCTTTTTAAATTTCCAATTTCCATTCTTCAATAAGAATTTGCAGGATATCTGCTTGTTGCACACACTCACCCACTTACCAGCTCCTTGCATTTAATGCATTGATATTCCTGGAGCTGCTTTGAAAGTATTTCTGGAAATGGGGAATGTTTTTGGATAGAGCGTGAATCTCTACGCCGTCGCGCACCTTTGGGTCCGGTTTTATGGCCTTATAAATATGCAATTAATAATTTTGGATGAAATGCTTGCTTTTTTCTGGTTTTTTTCTTGTGAATTACAATCACGTTCGGCGGGCAATGAACGCGCTTGTGCAAAAGGTAATCAAAACATATCAACAATTTTGGCTAAATGGGACCGCAAGGAGGGAGGGGCACTTGAATCACACTGAGTGAATCCGTAACGCTTGGAAATAAACAAAAACTGAAATGCGAATTCGCAGTGCAGATGTGGCATAACAGGGGGAGGGGGCAGTGAGGCGCAGAGAGCGCACATGCCACATGCGTCCCGTATTTGCATTTGTCAAACAAAAGCCGCAAATGGATGTTGGTCCTAAAAATGTTGTTGGAAATGCAAATTGTTGTTGACAGCGGCAACGGGTTAGACGAACTTTTTGTTGCTGCCACCCCCTGCCCCCGAGCACCCTCAAGCTACGCACACCTGCCAAATTTCACATGACACCCAAAAAATAAAAAATAATCCGTTTCGATTTGCTGTGTGTGCTTTGCGGCTACGCTTCGTTCGATCTGGGTGTTATTCGCCGCATTATTTGGATTGCATTGCAAACAAAAAAAGGGAAAAAGATGACATTTCAGCTGAAATTTCAGCTGCATTTTCAGTGACCCCTATGGCCGTAACTTTCGTTTGTTCTGTTGTTGTTGTTGTTATTGCTGTGCGGTTTCCTGGTTCATTGCTTTCGCTTTAATGCTGATTTTAAATGTGTTTTGTTTTTGGCTATATGGGTAGTATTTTACATTTAATTGCCACCCTGCACTGTCATATATCGCGCATACGCCGCGTACTCCAAGTGCCATCATAACTTTGTTTTCCTCACCTTTTGGCTTTGCTCTCGTCTGTTTTCGGGGCTGGTGCGTCTTGGTCTTCGCGCCTGCCGTTTGTTGGCATGCCGGGCACGTTTTCCACAACGCCGCGGCACGTATTCATGAGCAATGCCCCCAGCCCCGCCTTCAATCCATAAACTCCAGTGTTATTTTGCATCTCTCCGCTACTCTTCCCTTGACAATAATATATATATTTATTTCGCTCAGTTGCGCTGTGTAGACAACAGTTATGGCATTTAATGGTTAAAACATGCAGCAGTAATCGGCATAGCCTGTACCTAAATTTTGTAAAGGGTATGTGCGACTATGACGGCTAAGTAGTGCACTGCAATGCCATAAAATTTTACATTTGTGCCTGGCGTGCTCGTAGTTATGATTTCGACACTTAACAGGTTACCTTTTACCTTTTTTGGTCAGATTTATATTACCTGAATTTTTTGTGGATAGTTTAGCTGTGGATTAACTTGTTCAATGTTGTTTAAAGGGTATCTTGTAGTACGATTCAGGTGATTTTGTGACTACTCTCAAGATTTATATTTACTGAACTATTTGGGCATTTTATGCAGGTTATTTTGGCCTGGACATAACTAGCTATCAAGTTTGATATTATGTAAACTATCTCGGGGTATTTAAGGTATTTGCAGGGCATTTCATTGTCTGGTCATCGCCGCTTATCCGACTAGGAGAAGTTGTTGTATATTTTGATCTTTTCAAATACTTCCTCTATTTTTCCCACATTTATCTAAATTATTTAGATGCTTTTGATGGGGTATCTGTTAGTCGAGCAACTTGCCTGACTTGCCAACTGCTTGCAATCGCCTTTGTGTCTTCCCTGGACGCACTGTAAACAAACAAACAATCGAAATCAAGTGCGACAGGCACTTAACCGGCTCCATTGTCCATTATGGAGAGCGTTGCGTGGGCGAGCCACAGCCTCAAGGGTGTTCCCGCTTCCGCCTTGCCACACGGCCGCACGGCCACACTCACTCGCATGTATAGGCAAATACCACGTTTATTAATTGTAAATATTACCATTATTACCCCTCTTTGAGCTACTTGAAACGCATGTATGTGTGTGTGAAAACCGCTTGATTAAATGCACATTGATTGTCACCATCCGGGATCGGGGATCAGTAACCGAAGAAGTTGAAGCCGCAGAGCAGCTTGTCGGGTCGTCGAATGCGCAGTATGCCAAACTGGAAGACGGACATGTCATCGGCCACATTCATATCCAGCGCCATCAGCTTCTCGGCGGCTAACGGATGCCAAGAGCCAAACGTGCAAGCGGAATTCATCTGAAAAAAGCAATAAAAAATTGAGTTGCAAGTAGATGGAGTCGAACTCCAACTTGGCCACCTCTTTGCTGTAGTAGTGGCAACGTCCGTTCAGTCGCGTGGAGGGCACATATTCCACAAAGTCCACCTGTGGACAGTGGGGCAAAAGCAGCGCCAAGCCTGTAAAAAAATACAAAGTCCATAACAAATGGATTAAAGCTGCAGCGAGTGCAATAAGAGCTTTATGAAAGCTGCAACTAATCAGACGAATTTAAGCTTTAAGTAGAATTAAATTGCGTGTATTTTATATAAAAGCTTTTAATAGCTTTAATGTGCTTTTAAAGCTTCAAAAATTTATATTTTTAATCGATTGTGACTGTCACAATTAGTATAAAAAACAGCTTAAACCTGATTCTGCATCAAAAATAAATGCATTGTTAAAAATAAAATTTTTTTTAATTTTATAATTGAAAAAAAAATGTTTATCCTCCTTCCTCAATTAGTCAATTATCAATTGAAACGTATTCTGACCTAAATTTTGTGTTTTGCACTTACCTATAAAACCGGAACTGGGCGGATTACGGCGTATAGCTCGATTGCCGGCAAACATTTGCAAACTCTGCCAAAGGCGCCACACGGAGTGCGGATCGATGAGAAAGGCGCGCGATTTGGGATAGCGTCGCCTGTAAATCTCGTAGTTGGTGAACAGATCGTAATCGGCGCTGGTCAGCCAATCCTCCAGGGTGCCATTGTAACGGCCAGGATCCCAGGCGGCAATCGTGACGTTCCTAAAGATCGGCGCATGCGCAAAGTCGAACTCGGGCTTGGTCACCACCTGGAACGAATGATGAACGACGAACGGTGATTGATGATTGATGGCAACGGATGCGAGCGGAACTGCAGTTGGCAGTTGGGGCCACCTACTTGGGAATTCACGACACGTATTGTGGTTTTGCTGCCAACATCCACCTCGTGTCCTCGGGTCGGAGCGTGATTAAATCTCATGACGATGTCGTGTGTATCTAGCGAAAATTGGAGTAGACGTCGATGAAATATGGTCACAAGACGACAACTAGGTATTTCCGAGTGTGCAGCAGGAATTCTGATAGCACTCACCGATAAAGCGGCCCAGCTTGGAGCCCGCCAGCGAACCCGCGCTGGAGACAATCGCACAGGTCTTGATGTTCTTCACATTGCGAAAGAGTTTCTGGCGCGGAAAGAGCCGGCCGAAGGGCAGCTTGTTGAACGGCGCATCCTTGCGCCGCAGCACACGCACGCCCGCCTCCATCACCAGGCACGTGGAGGGATAATACTGCTCCTCGAAGCTGTCCCCAAACACGGGCTTGTAGTCCACATTGTAATGGTTGGACTCGTTGGCCGCCTCGCTCATGGAACGCTCGAAGGTCTGCACGATGCGGCGCCGGAACGAGGCGGTCTTGTTGTGGCACTGTGCCGCGTACTTGTCGTGGCACAGGTACAGCTTGGGGCTCAGCGTCAGCTTGGTGTTCTTGGACACCTTCAGGCGAGGATGCGGCGCCAGCTTGGAGGAGTTGATGGCCGGGCTCTCGCGGCTCTCCACGATGAACTTCTCATTGGGGTTCCAGCGCACGTGGAAAACGCTGCGCGGCAAGCGGCGCAGCTCGCTGTTGCCCGCCGCTGCGAATGGAAACGCGTTGGAAATTGTGCAAAGCAGACTTTGCAATCCCCAAACACCCAAACACCCTATGCACCCAATTCTCTTTTTAAGTTGTTATTATTTTCACGATTTTAAATGTTCTATGAATTCTTTTTATCAATTTTATATTACTATGTTCTAAGAATTTCTTCTATACTCCACAAATTATAGATTTTGACTTCGCATTGTATTTTCGAAATTGAGATTTTTCATGGCCTCTTACAGGACGCTTTATATTGGAAACTATTAATTATCAACAATGAGATATCGAGATAATAATAAAGAGTAAATAATTTAATTTGATGAACAAAGTAATTCTAGTATGTAGGTCTAGTACTTATTACTTATTACTTTGTTTATGTTAATGAATTTCTGATATTACTTTCTTTTTTCCACATCATAATTTAATTTTTATAATATATATCTCATGAATCAAAATGTTTAAGGACGGAAAATAAATTCTATTAACTCCAAAAAGGATTTTTTTCAATTTTGTTTTTGCACTCTTTTTTGTTGTGGCTGATCAATCTACATCTTTTCCATGTATCTAATATATTTTTTTTATCGTGTAAAAAGACAATTAGCTGTACTTGCTTCTGTTGTAATACCTACCACTGCGCGTCTCGACTAACGCCTTATTCACCACAACAGCGCGCGCTGCCCTCGCAGTTGGTTCGCGTACTCGCTGAGCTTTAGCCGCAGTCGCTGTTGACGCTGCGTCGGCGTCGCCTTGTTGCTGCGCTTGAATTATTAATGCGCCGAGCAGCAGGGCGCTGATTAACGTTGCCGCGGGCAGCGGCAGCATTGCGCGTTGTTTCACTTGCAACATTCTCAAATCATTTTATATACGCTGTACTGTATTTGTGTGTGTTTTAAAGTAATTTCGTGCAGTCACGTCTTGAGCTCAGATACATTTGTATCTGCGGTTGAATTGAGTTTATTAGCCAATTGCCGCAGACTTTTAATGGCCATCAAATTGGCCAGTAGCTGCGGTACATCAATTATTTAGTTAGCATTGGCTTTATTGGTAAACATTTAGCTGACTTATTGAGCAATTGGCAATTTGGGCTATGAGTTCTTATTTAAAGTTAAGCTTAGATTCGGCTTAAATATGGAAAATAGGTGCACTTAAATTACATTAAAAAAATATGTTTAATCGAGTAGTAACTGTTTTTATGATTTAGCGGAAACTTTTGTTGTGTAGGGTTGTCCTGCCATAAAGGGAATATATTACATTTTGGGGATATTGTTTATATTATGTTCCCTGATATAATAAACTAAATATAAAATGAAACTTGCAATATGAAAGAATTAATTTATAGGGTCAGCAATGTATGTTGCCTATCTTTATAATTCATTTTAAATTCTGCATATCTCTTTTCAACACTTAGTTAAGATCTGGAAGTTTAAGAATAATTTTTTAGGTAGTTATCATAATCTCTGAATTGTATTTTATGTATACTGAAAACTGAAAGTTAATCAGTACCCTAGAGAAATATCAATAATGTTGGTAAATATGCATAGAATATAATTATTTATGTCAAACAGCCAAACTAAATAATAAAAAAAATGTATTCAAACAATAATAATCATTATTTCTATGCCATACTTTGATATTTTTTTTATATATTTTTCGAGCTAAACTGTATTTTCGCTTGTCACTTGTAAATATTTCAAATAACAGAGTTCGCGGGAACTCAGGAACAACACTCACATTCTGCACTCATTTACATTCACAATATTGTGTCAATATCAATTAGATTTTGACCTTTTGTCGGCGGGCTTAACGGACAGTTAAGCGACTGAAATGAAGTAGAAAGCCGTGTTGTCGTGTGAGCTGGTTTGGGGAATTTGGATTTGATGCTGTTGGCCATAATGAATATACACAGCTGACATGGCTAATAACGAGTCGTGTTATTTGTAATTAGTTTTTGCACACGTATTTTGACGCCCCCTTTTATGGTCTGTTTGGCGCCCAGAAGTATGCAAAGTAAACTGCAAATTTGACCGCAGCTGCCGTAAAAACTTTGGGCCCAGTTGACCGTCAGCTCGTTAACGTTAACGTTTATCCGTGTGGCCTATGCAAATATTTGGACAGTTTTACACACAACCCAACAAAAATACAAACACACAGCGCACACACACACACCACTCACAAACGCAGCTGTAACTGTTGTGCGTGGACGAACACTCGCACTTGGACTTGAATGCGCGGCACGCAACTGTGGCAAGTGGCAAGTGGCAGGTGGCAGGTGGCAAGTCGCAAGCGACCAGTGGCCAATGGCAATTGGAGCGTCTTGCACGCCGGCTGTGCTCGTTGTCCGTGGCGCACGAACTTTCCCTTTCGCGTGTCGAAACGTATCTGAATCTGCGGCACAGTTGCTGCCACAACGACACCTGAAGGCGGCCACTTCGGCAGCTGCTTCGGCGCAGCAACCAACCGACCGAATTGGCAACGTTGCCTCGATTCTGCTTCCTCCTGGGCCGCGACCCGACCCCTCCCCTGCCCCTTGCATGTCTAATTACGGACCGCTTGTTGTTGCCGCACTGAAATTGGCAACGACTCTGCTTTGGCATTAAGGATATAAATAAAAAAAAAACAAAAAACAAAACAAGAGTGAAAGTTTTGGTACGCAAATGAATCGCGTATTTTTCACGCCAAGTTTGCGCTTTTGCTTCTGCTTTTTCAGTGCTGCCAATCGGGTCAGCGGGGCGCATTGCCCAATGACAATAGCTGAAAGTCGAGCTGGCTCATTAGAATAATCAAGCAAAGGAGCCAAGTAGCAGAAGCCTTATCATACTACTGGTTAGAGTACTTTCAGCATTGAAGATATAAGTGTACTTCAGTATAGCAGATCAACTAAACTGCAGCCTAAGACGAGCTCGGCGAAAGCTTGTCAGAGCTTAAAAGCTTTTTCAACTGCTGATTAATCTTGCAAAGCTCTTTCGAAGATCTGAGTGTACTCTACAGAAAAACTAAATTGCAGCTTTCGATGAGTTTTCTTGTAGCTCTCTGAAGGCTTGGCAGAGATAAAAGCCCTTTCAACTACGGATTAATCTAATTGCAAAAAACGGGGATTGTGCTTAAATTTAAAGCAAATTGCAGCTTGCAGAAAGTTGTTTTACCAAAGCTTTAAGTTACTTGCAAAGCTCTTTCCTGACATGCCTTGCCTGCTGCTAATAATAAATAAAATTAAGCCAGAGACATTATTCTCATATATATATGTATATATATTATTTTGTTTTTTGTTTTGTTTGCTTTTTTTTTGTTTTGGTTTTTTTTGAACAATAATTATTATTTGTAATCATTTATTATTCATCGTCATAATCATAATAATTTTCTATACAAATACATTCAATAACAACAATTTATTTTTATTATATTCACTTTTTCACGTTTACGTCATTGTTTAATTATTTTACAATTACCATAATTATGCCAGTTGTTTTGTTTTCTTCATTATTATAATATTATTATTATTATTATTATTATTATTACATAGTATTACTATTACATCTCTCAATTTTAGATACGATTTTCATTGGGTTTTCGTTATTTGTTTTTTAGACTTAAGTAAATTGTTTTGACTGGGCCAAGTATTTTTAGGGGGTTCTTTACGAAAGTTTTACTCTTAGGCTGCTCAGTTTTAATTCGGTTTATAGTTAAAGTTTCTGTTTTCTTTTATAATTTAAATTTTTGTTATTTGTGTTTTCTCTATGTGGCTTTTTTGTTGTTGTTAATTAACAAGTACAGAAGATTTCAGTTGAGTTTTTAAAGTTTTTAGCTGTTTTCTTAATAATTTCTCAATTATTAATTAACTAACAAACTTGACTGTTAGTTGGCATCTCGAGTGTGAGCTTATGGTGATGGGGTGGTGGGGACTTTGGGGTGGGTTTGGGCTGGAGAGGGGGTGTCTTGGTTGCTTGGGTGAGGCGTTAGTGTACTGTGCACACAAATTTTAAATACTTTTGGTAAGAGTATTTGAAATCGTCTGCACGCGTCCGCTTTTAATTATCTCTTTAAATGTTTGCATTTAATTAAATTTGACATGAGATTTGTTTTGTTTTTTTTTTCCTTTTAATTATTTATAGTGTTTTGTTTTGGTTGTGCTCGCTTTGGTGATGATATCAAATACGATACATTGAATAATTTATCGCTTGGCACATAAATTATGTAATTTTTGTTTTGTTTTGTGGCCTAAAAAGAATTTTGGTTTTTGCATTTCCCTCATGTTAAAATTGTTTTCTCATACTCATACTCATTTTATTTTGTTTTTATTTTTACATACATTAAATAGTTTATATTTTTTTTGTGTTTTTGTTTTTGTAAAAAATAATTGCTACCTTGCCATAACATTTTTTTGTTTTTGGTTTTCCTTTTATTCAGCTGCTTTTTGTTGTTGTTTTTAGCAGCTGTTCCTCGTTTACAAAATTATTGTATATACTTGTTTTTTAGTTTTAATTTTAATTATTTATATTTTGTTTTTTTTTTTTTGGTTTTTGTGCTAATTATTTGTATTGATTTCGATTTTCGGTTTTTGGCTTTGGATTTTTTTTGGTTTCGGTTTTAAGTTTCGTTTTTTATTTGTTTTTATTTATTCATTCATTTAAATGACCTTTAACATTACGAGTATGAAATGTCCAAAATGATGCAATGGCATTTGCTCAATTGTTACTTTTTGTACACAAAACTTGAATGTAAATGTTTCTGTAAAGTAATTTCATGTTCGATCCGTATTCCAGATACCAATTCGTATTATCGTTATAACATTATCATTACCATTCAACTAGTTAGATATTTTTCATTTGGGATCTCGACGTGAGACGCATTCAAAATCGACGTAATTTCGCCAGCGCTTCTCTCGCTATTCGCTACTCTCTTCTCATTCTCTCGTTTCTTTTGTTTATTGTTTACATTTAAATAAATTAACATTTAATTTATTATTTAGGCATCTATTCATGTTAACTATATTATATATATCAAAAAGTTTTACAAAAGTACACAATAATTCATAACAATTTGCATATGCGCGCAATTTGTGCCAGCGGCTCTCGCTTTGAAATGGTTTTCTTTTTTCATTTTCATTTTCGCCACAAAACGTGTGTGTTTTTCACGTTTGTTGTTTTTGTTTTTGTAGTTTTTAAATTCCGCCTCATATTTGTTTCCTAACCCGTTTGTTAATCAGAAGTTCACACGAAAATCGAGTACGATTACAAGTTAGGCCTATGTAAATTTTCATATATCAATTTGATTTTGGGAAAACAACAGAAATACGAAAGAACTCTCATAAATTAAATTGAAGAACTGAAATTCACTGCATGCTTCTCTTCAACGGTGTCTGAGATGTTTGTGCGTGTATGTGTGTATTTACAAAGGCAAATAGCAGGTTTTTCGTTAGTTGTATTGAGTAATTGATATGAAAATCAGAATTAAAAGCTTTTTTAGCTCAGGTGGGTACGAGGAGCTTAAGTTTCATAATGAAGTTTAGAATAAATTTAGTTCTTCTCGTCTATGACACAATGACACTAGCTGAAAGTGACCTAAATTAGCAGAATAGTTGAGCACGAAATGCTTTCTGAATAAAACAAGTTAGAGGTTTCAGCTTTAAGTGAGCTTTACTGTGCTTTCTAAGAGATTTCGTGTGCTTTTCTAAAAGAAAGCATAGCTAAGAGCTTTTATCTAACATCGAGCTATTTATAGTTTAGAAAGCTTTAATGTACTTTGAAATCTCAACTTGCAGCAATTGAAGGCGTTAAAAAACATGTGAAAATGGCAATAAAAAATGCTGCATCAACAGATTAGTTTGTTTATTAAGTTCCACTTTCAGCTGGTGCTACTTTTTATGTAACTACGTTTTAAAGTTTGTTATCTACAACAACACCTAACATACAACACTAAATGTGCTGTTCCACCTTTTGAAAAAAACGAACAGTGACATTTTGCCATTAAAGTAATGCGTCAGTGGGAAAAAGTTTTTGAATGGAAGCTTTGAAATGTTGGGTTCTCAGTACTGCCTGCAGTGCCTTAACCATCAGAAAAATAAAAACAAAGCTCTATTGAAAGAAAGTGAATGAAATAATTGCCAAAAAGCGTAGTGCCGCAAAGAACTTTTGAGTGTTTGTGCGAGTGGCTCGAGAACTGGATAGTAAAATTTGGTAACAAAGTGACAGATTGGTGAGATAGTGGAGTGGTGGTGGGTGATGTGGATAGTGTTTAGAGTTGAGAGTTGAGTTATGTTTTTGGTGGTACATGCTTAATTCAATAGGCAATTAGTTAATACCAAATACATCTATTCTTTTATTTCATTTAGTAACTAATTATTCTCATATAATACTTATATGTATATCATAATGTTTTTTTCTGCTTTTCTCATCTTTTCTGTTTTTTTTTTTTTTTTTTTATTGTTTGCCTATAGGTTCAATTTTTTGTTTTGTTTTCATTGTTAGTTTTTTGTTTTGCAAGTATGTACGATAAATTGTTAATTATAAATATATATAATATATATATTTATGTTCTTTATGTTAATGTTTATGTACGCTACATAGAGTTAACTTTATTACAAAAATTATTATTATTATTATTATTTGTATGCACTATTTATATAGTAGGTATGTTGTTGTTGTTGTTGTTACTGCTGCTACATCTGCATGCACTTTCTCATTTTCTTCATCTTTTTCTATGTATACCTAGGCTATACTCTAGATATACACCATGGCATAATCGAATGCATATGCCTTTTCCTCTCTTCTAATTCTTTCGCTTCTATGTTGTTTATGAACCTTACAATTTAAGTTTACTGTGCGCTTTATATTGTTTTTTTTTTTTTTGGTTTCCTTTTTGTTTGTTGGTTATACAAAGTTCATGTTTAAAAACTAAATAAAGACAATCTTAGACACATTTTTGGTTGTTTCTTGTTCTTCTGCTTCTTTCTTAAGTTTCGCTTTAACTTCTTCTCTTAAACGCCTCGTTTTTGTGACTATGTTATAATATTTGGTTTTTTTTTTTTTTTTTTTTTTAAACTAATTTATGCAATAAGTAAAGTTTTTCATGTTTCATATTTTGTTTTCTTTTTTATTCCTCTTACTTTTTCAATGTTTTGAAATTGATTTGATAAGCGGTCTATATGTCGATTTGTAGAGTGAAATGTGTGCGTGTGTGTGAGAGTGTGTGTTTTTTCAGATTTGTTTTTATTTTTTTTATATATTTTTCAGGGAAGTTTTTGCTAATTGTTTATTTCATTTGGTTTGCAGCGAGCTTTTTTATTGAAATTTTTTAGTCTAGTTGTAAATTTCATTTCGTGTTTAAGTTTTTTTCTGTTTTTTTTTGTTGTTATTTTTTTGTTATACTTAGCTAACCTAAAATGTTCTCGTGTTTTTCTTTGTTATCCGCCTTTATTTAAGTTTATAACTATGTATATTTATGTATCGCTTTTTGTTTTTCTTTTCTCATATACTTTTGTTAATGTTTTTGTTTGTGATTTTTGGGTTTTTTGTTTATTTTCGTTTTGGTTTTTGTTTTTGTTTAATGTTTACCTAAAAAACCTATTTTTGTGGCAGTTGTTTTTTGTTTAATTAAATATTAATATTCTTTGTTTCTAGTTGTAATAAAATATGCTATTTGTTGTTTTTTTTTTTAGGTTTTTCAATAGAGATTTATAATTTATTTACTTTCATATTTGGTTTCTTTTGTTATTTATATTTCACTTGAAAGAGGACCATAAATATTTAAAGTGTTTTGTTTTTTCCTTGCCTTGCTTTTACATTTCATTACGTTTCTCATTTAATTTTTCCTTTTCTTTTACGGCTTTGGCTCCAAAAATTGGCAGGGAAAGCGACCTGCTATTTCTTTATTTGTTTTTTTTTTCTTTTACACTCAACTTTTTTGTTTTGTTTTCGGGCCGTTTTTTTTTAATTAGCTAGCATTACGAGTAATTTTCTAGAGTACGAAATACAATTAATGACATTTTGTATTAAGTTTTGTTTGTGTGTCTGCAAATCTCTGTTCGCAATCTGTGTGAGTGTGAGTGTGTGCTTGTGTGGGTGTGTGTGGCCGCATACGTATTGCATGCACTATAAGGCGCCATTTGAGATGATGGTTGCCGCATTACCACCGAACCACTTCCATCTTCGCCACCAATCATTTATGTTGTAGTTGTAGTAGTAGAAGTAACGGTAATTTCTAGCATTCCTATTCCTATCGCTGCACTTGATTCGTATTTGTAGTTGCCGTAAGTCTCTATAGTTAATTAAACGACTGCGATCCCTCGACCGGCTCACCATCGTCAGGACTCGCACGCATTTGCATTTACTTCGGCTGCTGCTCCTAAAGTAACGCATTTTTCTGCACTTATTCGACGGCCACGCCCATAGCCACGGCCAAGTCCATTCGTGTCTGTGACTGGCAGTGAAGCTTGCACTTCCGCATCCGCTTCCGTTTCCACTGCCGCCGCGCCAGCGCCTTCTGCTGCTGCTGCTGCTGCAGCTGGCGCCGTGCTGCGCCTCCGTAACTGGACTCGAGCTCGGACTGGCGCTGGCCAACAGCTCGTGGCAGCTGGCCGGACAGTCCACACGTGCCCCCGCGCGCCGTCGCGCCGCCCCGCAGCTGCTCAGCAGACCGAGCAGCGCGCTCAGCCAGACAAGCAGCTGCGTGGGCGGCGACGGCGCCACACCGGATGCGTAATAGGGTATCTCACAGCGGCTGCTCACCGACGGCACCGCCGCACACCCGTCGGACAGCGCCCTGGCCGGCATATCGCTGCCCTCATCATCGTCGTAGTAGTAGACGCTGTCGTAGTGCGCATAATACGGCAGCCGCTCCAGCAGCTCGGCCCCGGCCGGAGCCACCTGGCTGACATTGCGCAGCGCCAGCGAGACGCTGGCGGCCCGCGCGTGCTCCCCCGGCGGCGAGCTCAGCGTCAGCGTTATGTTGTGCACGCGGCGGCCGCTCGTGCTGTTGTTGTTGTTGCCGTTGTTGTTGTTGTTGGCCTCCCTGTTGGACGCAAACTGCGCGCAGATGGTGCAGATTCCCTCGGCGGGTCCGTTGCAGTAGCTGTAGCAGCAGTCGTTGGGGCCGTAGCTCGATTTCTTCAGCTGCTCGCCGGTCTCGGGAATGTTTTGATCTGCAATGGACCAAGGGGGTGGAGGTCATGAGAAGGGGCACCCCAAGAATACCTTTTTACTTACGCTCATACGTTTATGTAATGTAATGTATAAATTATAAATAAAATAAAAGAAATAAATGTATTCCAATTGGAAATAAAAAACAGCTCTTAATAAAAACTGGTGGGACTTTGATTGGAACTTTGATTGTATTCTGAATAAAAATATATAGAGTACTTCATAAATACTGAAAAAAAAACTAAATGTTAATTATTATTTAAATAAATCTCAAATCTAATCAAAGACCTTATTTCCTAACATTATATTTAAATTAAAGAAAATAAAATTCCTATGCAACGAGCGCTCGAAAATGTATCTCACAGATTATCATAAATGCCAAGGTTTAAAAAAAAAGAAAAATAATGAACATATATATCAAATATAACCAATTAGTTACCTAGGCATGAAAATGTCGGCTCGCCGGCATATTGGGTGGGCAGCGCGGGGGCGCGATCGGCGGGCAGCAGATAGGGGCACTTTTGTTCCACAGTTTGGCACACGCTGAGGCAGGGTCGAATGCGACGGCGCTTACGGAACTCTGCCTTGCGTGTTGATCTATGGCAAAAACAAAGAGAACCCAGTCAGAAGGAGACTTGCAATAGAAAGTGTAATATTGAATGGACGGGGGACTTACCTCTTTTGTAGTTTTGATATCACTGGATCCGCTGCGCTGGGATCCGCATTATTGGCAGTCGATATGAAATTATTGAATTGTTTTTCTTCCTCGCGCTGAGCAGTTTCTCCTCTGCTGTTGTTGTTGATGTTGTTGCTGTTGCTGGGGGATTGTAACTGGGTCTGGGACTGGTGCTGGCTGATGCCAACGACATTGTAGAACGCCTGAGCCACATTTGCCACATTCGCGTTCGCATTGGCATTTGGAATTTTGTTTTGCGGCTCATTGTCCTCGTCAAGCTGTTGATTAATCTGACGTTCGTTCATGTTATTGCCGTTATTTGATTTATTGTTATTGCTGATTAATTTCTGAGATTTATGCTTGATGCCGCCCGTGCCAGCAGCCTCTCCACCTCCGCCGCCCCCTCCTCCAAAGCCGCCGCCTGCATTTCGCGCCGAACGTTTACTTTTGCCCGCTGCTCCTCGCGTATCGAGGTCATCGGCTGGCGCTGGCGTTGGCGTCGACGTTGACGTCGGCGTCGACGTTGGCGCTGCACCAACATCCTGTGGCTCGGCAAAATACGGCACCAGCGTGCTGCAAACCCAGCGGCGATAAACTTCCTGCAAATACATTTGCAACATTTCAAATAGGTTAAAGAATTTAGATGATATCTAGCTGGAAAATAACTATCACTTTTAGCTTCAACATGACCAGCTAGCAAAATTACTTTTATCTTAACAAGATTTCTTAGTTCAATTTACTTATTTTCAAGTCAATAATATGGGGTGATGAAGGTTAACCAGAAAGCTTGTTATATAAATAACTTGTAATTAATTAAGAAAAAAGAAATAATTTAATTTGAAAAAACTCAAACGAAGAACTGTTTCAATCTGTTTCATTCTTGTAAGAGATTTTTGGGTAGAGCTTTTTAAATGAAATGTATAATCAATATAAGCTGTGGGAAAAGCTTTTTTTAAATTAAATATATAATCAATATAGTGACAAGATAAAGCATTCGAAGCTGCTCTCGACTGTACGCAAAGCACGTGCTTAATCCACACACTTTCGCCTAGTGTCATTGTAGCTTAATCCAGCTAAAATTGGCTCTACACGCTAATAGCACGGAATTTCTAATCGCATGAGCTGTGCCAAAGCAATCGCATTCGATTTATCATTGAGCTACTGCTGCCCCAGGGAACGGCAGAGGCAGGGGTGGGCGGAGGGTGGCAACTGAACTGAAGAACAACAATTAAGTTTGTTGAGTGCGTTGCACGTTGCGTATACGTGATTTATGTGTGTGTATGTGCGTTGCGTTGCATTGCATTGTGGTTATTTTTGATCGATTTTCGTTATGGCGAGGGGGTTTGAGGGCAGCAGCTTAAGTTGAATTCAATTATTGCTGTGTTTGCCTTTTGCGTTTGCATTTGCATCGCCGGATTTCAGTTTGTTTTCACCTCGAATTAATTGCCATAATTGATTTAAACAATCAAACGTGGCATTTGCTTGCATTTTGCAACATTTTGTTGCACTTTGCTGCACTTGGCCAATCAAGCGGCCGTTCAAATATTTGCCTAGTGCGCCCTATGCCAGTTTCTCAGTATTTTTACCTGGCACTGACCCAAATAAAATGCAACTAAAGTCACGGCAAAGTTCGAGCCAAGAGTGTGTGGGATATACAAATACAAGCGACAGGACATGCCAGGATCCACACACTGACAGCCACAGAGGAGAACAAATGGAATTTGGTGCCCAATGGAGCTGAGAATAGGGAATAGGAAACTGGACGTAAAAAGTTTATGCCCGTGCTTTGCTTTGCTCACACCTCAAAGCTGTAAGCAGAGTCTGAAAAAAGTCAGATAAGAGGGCTCTTGTTAAGAGGTGCTCGACTAGAATATATCCTGTGAACAGTTGTGATTCAAACTTTTAATTTCCTTACATCAACAGGTATAGTGTAGCTTCTAAGCCATGAAATTTTCTTAACGCACTATCTGAAAATCCATATTTATTAATTTTGGCAAAAAAAAAAGTGTTGTTAAGGAAAGGCATAAAACCCTATTTTGCGTAGGATATACGAGAAACTTTATTTTAAAGCTCCCTAATAATTTCTTCCATCAGAAGGACACAGCTAGATTGAATCGGCTGTCAATGCCAGTTAAATACAACACAACTACATTTAAAACTACTTGCAATGGTTACAGAGTATACAAAATACTTACAACTGCAATCAGTTTCATAAAAGTAGCACAAAAATGCAAATAAAATACAAAATATACCAAAATGTATAAATTTTGCAAGAGTTGTTCGATTTTATTTTTATATTTTGCCTCAACAGCGAATTTGCTGAGAAATCAAAGTGCAGTCATGCAATATCCAATAACAGGGGGAGGGGGTTGGGTGTGGAGGAAGTGCAGGTATCGGCTTGTGTGCTGGCTTGAAATAAAGGTAGAGAATACTTGCATATTTGTGTGTACTGCTGTCAGCAACAAAAACGTATAGCAAAAGTGTTTCTCTTGAACTGCCAAATTAAACACCATCAACGTAGCAATCAAAGCCAAGAAAATTCCGTTAAGAGCTCGAGAACTTTTATTGAAAAAGTGTTGCTTCAAGTTGAGAATTTATTATATCAAATAGCAGATGATTGCTTAATTAAAAAGCTAACAATTTCTACGTTTCCACATATATTCCCAGGCATATGATTTATGAATCAAACAAAAAATGATCAACAGAGAGCAAAAACGAGAGATTTATGACTGTTGGTCAAAGAGTAGAACTTATATATGCTATTCTTATTATTATTTAAAGGAAACATGCTTTTGCCTCCTTCATCCCTCAGCTGTTCCCACTTTGTTGCTTATTGAAATCAGTTGACTGAATTTTTGCTTACACAGAACAAAACAAAAAAGTACAATGCGCAGTCAGAGAATATACAGAGACACCTAAATGTAAATATATGTATGTGGGCGTGGGCGTGGCATGTTCTTTGGGGTAACAACAAGGGTTGGGGTTCGTTATCTAGACATGACCATAAAGAGACAAGGCGCAAAATTATTATTTAATTACGAAAAGTATTTTTCATTAATGGTAGACAGAAGCGCTGAAAAGAAAAGAGAGAAGACAGGAGAGCGCGACAGAGAGGCAAGCTGAGCAAACAAGCAAGCAGGGTGCAACAACAGCAAGGCCTAATTAGAGGCAAGCGCAACTGGCCAAACAATGCACAATAAAAACAGTAAGAATACAGGTTAAACACAGTCGAAATACAGTTTAAAATTTAAAATGTGCTTATATATCAAAAACTTAAATGGTACACAGAGAGAGACGCACAACTGACGCTTCATCCAAGCAAGGCTCAAGGCATTAAGTAGATAACCAAAGTCCACACATACAGAGACACATATATGTGTCTATATATGTATGTGTATCTGTGTCTATATGCTGGTCCTGCAGGCCCTTTTCAGTGGGCCAAAATCCAGTTAAGCTGCGCCTTCATTTAAATGCCAGGCGCAAAAGTCATTCACTCGCAGCTCTGCAGACACCGCAGACACCCCTCAGCCCACCCTCAATACCCGCTACCCGCTACCCGCTGCTGGTTGGGTGGTTCAGCTGGTTCAGCGGGTTTGCCTGGTTTGCCAGGCTGTTGGCGGTTCGTCTGCGTACGCCAGAATTTCGTTTTCGTCCATTACTTTGACATGCACATGCAGAACGGACGGACACGGCTATGCGGTATATTGATGTGAATCCGTTACTCATTCCCCATACCCCAAAACAGCACCACCCAGCACCAAACACCTACCGAATGCCCGAACCCCTTAACCCTTTATCCCTTTATCCTGTTTGCGTTTGATTGGCCGTGTAGATTTTACAGGCCATACGCGGTTAAAGTCGAAGGCGGGGCGCATGGGTGCTGCAAAATATTGTAAAACTCAATATTTGGTTAATGATGCGTGCGGCAACTCTTGCGTGCAACACATGCAACAATTAATGTCCAAATATTTGTGAAAAGGGTGAATAAGAAAAGAGACATATATTAAAATATATATGAAATGTAAGCAAAACCACTTCGACAGCAGCCAGTGCTATTTAAAAAATAGTTAGGTTGATAGTTTAAACCTACATCCCAAACTTTAAAATAAATAAATAATTTACTATATTAAAATATTTTGTTATATTCTTAAGAGTTTATTTCAGGTAAAAAGACAGACGGCAACAGAGCTTGAATATATGTACGTATTTTATACATATCGAAGAGATGAAAAACTTAAGAGCAAAAATACAAAACAGGGTTAAAGTTGAGGGCTAAGGTCAGGGCGGCGGGCAGACGACTGCGAGTTGACAGCGGCGAGAACAAAGAAGTGGTAAAAATCTCTGCACTGCCCACTGTCAGTGACCGGCAGCCAATAATTGAATTTCTTTTTATTTAAAAAAAATATACAGCACTCAACCACACATACACACACTCACTTACTGAAGCATAAAAGCTAATGGACGGCAAGAAGAATTGCCTTTATATTTGGCAAATCAAGCAGACATTGTGGCTGCAAGATTTACGACTTCGAATACCGAGTAACTATCATAATTTCATGTGCCATTGAACTGAACTCTGAAGATAAACAAAGCAAGCAAGTCTCGACAAAAAGCCAAAAAGTATACGAAAGTACGCTATGAAAATATATAAATAATTTGTTGCCACGAATCGAGGCACTCCGATTTAGTGGCCCCAATGACCCGAGGGGGCCATTCAGAGTTGATTTTTTGTCTGGCTACGAATAACTGAGCCACGAAATAAAAACCCATACAAAGTGCGAAATATGCTTAAAGGTATTAATATGGCATTAACACGAACTTTAACATGTATGTTAAAAGGATTTTGGCTCTAACAGATAATTTACTTTAAATCCTTGGAAATAGCATTGTTTAGCTGTAAGTTTCGTTTCTTTCTGTCTAACTGTCGTCTTAATGCAAGTGGTTTTTTTTAGCGACCTTTGTAGTAAGCTCAGCAGGCTCGAGGTCAGTTATTGCTTTATTGAACCAATAATAACAACAATGTATAAAGCACCAAAACGTGAGCAGGTTGTCTGTATAGCTATTTCAAGAACCTCCCGGTTCTATCATCCGCAGACTTTGCTTTAACTTTAACTTAAGTTCAACTTTAACTTTCAGCAACACGTTAAACGAAGCCAACGCCTAAACTGTTGGCAAATTATAAAGAATTTATGCAAAAAAAAAAAAAAACAGTAATTGTGGCAGTTGCAAATTGGTTTTTTCGACAGTAAAAACATTTTCTCCATTTTCCTTACAACAAACACGTTTGCCATTCTGTCAGCTTTGGTTCGCTGCAATTCGAGCTGCATTGTTAAGGCCCCAAATGTGCCTGCTGGACAGTGCAAACACAACGACCACTCACACACACACACACACACACTGCACACAACATAATCAACTGTGTTTGCTTTTTGCATGTAAAACCAACTTCAGCAGGCAGACTCCCAGAATCCCAGACTCCCAGCAAAGGTCTCACTTAGTTGCCACGGATCGGGGTTCAAGTAATGCCCCAAGCATTGGCCTTCAATTGGACTGGCAGCATAAATATTTTATGGATTCCTAAGCGCATTCGCTACAGCTACAATTTTGCTTCGTTTTTATGGAGAGAGGGGTGGGAGTAGGGATACGGGCAGGGGTAGGGGTAGGGGTGAGGCAAGGGCGGGGCAGTCAAATGGCAGCGAATCCCAGCAACACATGTCAATAAAATAAGCCATAGTTTAGTGGTCATTGCGGCGACGGGTGAGAGGGGTAAGTTTATGTATTATATGAGGGTTTTTAATACACTTTCACTGCAGACTTCGGGGGTCAAGCCGCGTTATGGAACCGCTACGTGACCGAAGTTGGGCAAAGATTTGGCGCACTACCAAACACCAGATGCAATAGTCGTAATATCGTAACATCTACTGCGAGCATGTAATGTAATTGATATGGTACACACACACACACGCAAACTACACACACACACTAGTCGTCTGTATGCAAATCAGTTATGATTTGATTTGTACGATTGCAGTAAATTCTTGGCTTTACAGCTGAGCTCTATATATTATATATGTTTATATATTTATATATATATTTATGTATATATTAATATATATATATATATATATATATTTTGGTAAGCAATTTGCATAATGGCGTGTTTCTGTGTGTGCATGTGTTTGTGCTAACATAATAAAAGCGAGTTTCGCATGCAACCAGAGGACGTGTGGCTGCTGCCCATAAAAGCATGCTATGTTTTTTTTCTTTTCGATTTTGTTTTTATATACTCGATTACGAACTGAAACGAGTATATTGAGTTTCTCTAATGTCCGTCCGTCAGATAGCTTAAAATTTACAAATATTTTGGCATGTCAAGTCCTAAAGCTTTACATGCCAAAATATGTGTAAATTTTTCCTTCGCTCCCATATTTCAAACTTCAATAGCTTTATCAAAACTGAACCGATTTTCTAGTTGGATGGTTGGTGTGTGCTCTAGATTGATTCTACATTTGTATGTGTACAAATAATGGGTACATATTTTGGTTCTTATAACACTGTGCACAGATATTAAGTTGTCGGTGACACCCGACTGCAAAGTTCTTACTTGTTTTCTTTTTGTTTGTGCATGCTGCTCATGAATAATAAATAATAATAACCGTTGATTTTAAAGCTGTTAAGAATTAATTTAAAAATCGCATCACTTGTCGTTGTAATGCGTAAATGTGGCTGCTGCTACGCAGATTTGTGTTGCTACTGGATTTTTATATATGCACGTATACACATGCCCATTACAAGCCACATGCTTTAAGGCATGTTCAATAGCCCAGATTAATTGACAAACTGATAAATGAGAAGGTCAAAGGCCCATTTATCAGTGTTGTGACAGCTCAGACTATGCATCATATAATGATTTGTAATAAAGTAATATGCGGTACTTAATCATAGAACAATATATTAAAAATAATATAAATTAATTTTTAAAAAATATAATATAAATATATATTAAAGCCATATTTAAAGTAATAATTATTTGAGAGTCTGATATACCTTAGTAGAAACATTTTAAGTAAAGCTAGCTATAATCTAGTTATACCCTGAAAAGTGTTTTATCCAACCAAACTTATCAATCAGAAACTACAATATGCTCTAAATATACCAGCTAAGTTTTATTAAAATCAGTATTTGATAACACATACAAAATTTGTTTTTATAAAGTAAATCATTAACAATCTGTCTCAAGATCAAATTTGCTTAAAAAATCCCTTCAATTATGCCACATAATACGGCACTATTTTTACAGCAACCCTCTCAAACTATAATTAAATTCCAAGCTCTCAGTGCCAACTAATGTGTTTACCCAATTTTAATTGTCGGACAGTGTAAGTTGGGACAGAGCTCGTTTGGAGGTGATTTTCACATAAAATCCTAATTAAAATCCAAATGCAAATGCTTTATGTGTGCAAAAATTTGCATAAATCTACCACATCTTATATACATATACATATACATTTATCATTATTAATGCATATATGTGCGCCTACATCTAGAATATACTGCCTACATGTATGATAAGTATATATTATACACAAATTCCGACACTTGTCGAGGGCTACATATCCGTCATAAACACAAAACTGGAAATGAGGGACAAACAAAACACACACACAGACACACACCCGCGCCTGGACAACATTAAATTTTCACTTAAAAATGCAAATTTCACCAAGCGCGTTATAAAAACACGAAAACCCAACACACACAATAACAAGAGTCGATGTGTGTGTGTGTGTGTTGGGTACACTAACACGATATAAATAAAAAAAAATTTAAGTAGAGCAGGGGCCAGTTAGGTGCAGAGCTGAGGCTTTGACATTTTAATTTGCGTTTTGTGCTGCAAATAAAATTTGCTGATTAAAATTGTCGATCAAATTGTCGCTAAAATTGTGTCTGAAGCAGCAGAAATTAAGCGGAATTTTGTATTTTAATTAGGCACAAACCGGCGAAATCTAACATTTCTTAAGCAGGCACAAAATTCTTATTTCAAGAACTTATTTTAATCCAGGCATTCCTGAATATAAAATACACATACAATTCTGAAGATGAAAAATACGTAAAGCTTCTAATCAGAATATTTTCGCTTTTAACATTTAAGAGTATTCAGTATAGAATTTTGAGCTCAAAATGCTTTGTCTATTTCAGTTATACAAGAACTTAAAACAGCGTTGTTTGTTGGTCCAAACAGTTGACAATTGGTTTATATTCTATATATAAATGATCTCAAATTAATGATAATTAAAGCCACAACTATAGCCCTCAGCTGCCCGCTGCATTGCTTAACCCACTTTGCTGGCCACGTTAAAGCTGCTTCTCGCAGCTTAACAAGTTGGCATTTTGTGTGGGGGATTTTGTGGCTTTTAAATTTTGTGCAGCAGGCGCTGCGTCGCGTCCGAGTTTCACTCGAGTGCACGTAGCACAGCAGGGGGTTGGGGTTGGGTGTTGGGGGTTCGGGGCTGACCTCATGCGCTGCAGCACTCGACAAAGAAGACGAAGGTAACACGTGACTGTGCGGCAAACAAAACAAACGAGGCAATGAACCAGTATCCGCCTCGTTGCATGCAGCAAACAAAAAAAAAATAAAATAAAAAAGCTAAACGAAAGAAAATATACACAGAGTGGTAGAGAGAGTCAGAGGGGAAAAATAAAAGTTTATCCTTGGACCAAAAGCATTACTTAAGTGAGTGTGTGTGTGTGTGTGTGTGTGTGTGTGTATGTGTGGTGGCTGTGCCTGCGCTTATTGCCACAGCCAATGCGACAACACGTGCCACAGTTGGTCAAGTGCGCTGCTGCCACCAGTATGTGTGTGTGCTGGTTGACAAACCAAACACACTCTCTCTCGCTCACACACACACCTCGCTCACGCACAGCAGCAACAAAATAATCGAAAGTTGCTTCGTGTTGTAATTGCATAGCTCGCCAAACGCATCAAATTGGCTACTTTGGCTTCAACATTCGCCTCTTACCAACTTCGCTGGACTTGGCCAGTGCCATGCCATTTTTATACTCGTTCACAAATTGAAAAGAGTATATTGGGCTTGTGCAATGTCCGTCTTGCTTGAATATATACTCGTTTATACCCGCGTCAGATAAAGTGTTATGATTTGTTGTCCTTCCTAGTTTTTTGTTTTGGTTGTTATTACACGGTGAAGGAGTATTGCGCTGTCGGTTTCACCCGACTGCAACGTTTTTACGTTTTATTTATTACAGCTGCGTGACAATGATGAAAGACAGCTGCTGGAAAAGCTAATCAAGTTCTAAGAAAAACTAAGAAATCAGAGTTGCTGAAGCAAAACGAAAGACGCATTTTAATAGGTTAATCTGCAGTTAATGTTAGGGTAAAGAGACATTACATAACAATTTGGTGACAACGCCATCTAACTACAGTGTTGAAAGAGGAATAATGAAAGCTGGCAAAATTGTGTTAGTTAATTTTAATTGGGTAGATTTCCAGACACGAAATTCAGAAGGTTAGTTTGTTAAAAAGCTTGGCCTTCTTCTTAGTTAATGATTTATTTATAAACACCATTAAGTTGACTTACAAAATTAATGGATATCATACGATTATTTTAAATATTGTTACCTTGCAATAAATAAAATAAATATTATTAAATTATTCTTTCTGTTTCGTTTTGAAACATTAGGCTTTCAGCAATTAAAATTTATTAATTTAAACCATATCAGATCAAAGTTGTGCTTAAGCCTTAAAGTCAACTTTTAAACAGGTTAGTTGACTTCAAAGCATTTGACATTTGACAGCATTTGACAGGCGACAACTTTGTTCACATTTGCGTTAAATACGGGCCATAAAAATAAGAAACTGTTGCAACAACATTGTCTGTGTGCAATGCCAAAGGACAGCTGCAACAGCAGCAGCAGCAGCAGCCGCAGCCGCAGCCAGAGAGTTACCACACAAAGGGCTATTAACTGGGCCTTAGACGGAGGACACATTTAATAGGTAATGCAAAGTTAGACAGAGGCAGAAGAGGACACGGGGAAGGGGCTGTTGCAGTGGGCAGTCTAAAGGGGTGGCAGTTGTGCTAACGGGATCTGATGCAGCAGCAGAAAAACCAGTACAAAAAGTAAGAACGTTGCAGTCGACTGTAACCGACTGCGCAATACTCGTTCACAGCATAATAACAAGCTCAAACTGTCGAAAACGGTCTTAATTATTGTTGTTATTTTGGAAATGTAAAGATAAGATGTTTGTAATATGTGGGGGCGGTGTAATTGGAGAAAGTCATCCGAAACTGTTTGGTGACTTAGCTCTAAAATTGTGGGAGACATGGAATTTCGTGGTTTACTCACCCACTCTGCCTAAAAATTCTTAACACTTTATGTGCCGCGGGCACATGCTTTCGTACAGACATACGGACGGACAGCAAGTCGGACATTGCACCAACCCAATATACTCTTTTTACTTCGTGAAGGAGTATAAAAAGAACCGTAGCTGAGGCGACATTTGACCTGCTCGCCACAGGCTAACAAACAGTCCGCACGAGCAGCAGCCGGAGTCTTGCAAATCAGCCAGAAAAACTGGTGATAAGCCAAACCGTAACAATTCATGCCTCCAATTGCAGCGAATTAATGCGGCAGTCAAGCGCAATTGATTTGCATTTAAAAGCTCAGACGCAACGGCAACAACAACGCTTAAATTTTAATTAAACTTTCGTGCAACAGGAAGGGAGATGGGGAGAAAGGGAGCGAGAGTGAGTAAGAGAGACGCTTAAATATTCTCAGCTGCATAATTGAAATGCCACATGCCGCAGTCAACAGCATTAAAATGAGACGCAGATGCACAATTGTAGCTGCAGCCAGCATATGTGCCACAACTGCCACCCTGCAACAACCGCCACACCCCCTCCTCATCCTCCTCCTCCCCCTTCCACAGTCTTGTTTACAGCTGGGCGCCAGCCTGAGGCACAGCTCGCACATTGTCAAATCGCAGACGCCTTTCCCGGCAGCCAACAATGACGACGAATGCAAGGGAAACGCGCAGACAAACAAGGAGTTGAGTTGGGTGGCAAAATGCGGGTTGTGTGGTGGGAAAGAGAGGGGGGGAGGGGCTGGCTATCAGTAGCGCCTGACTGATTCAGACAACCGGACGGAAACTGCAAAATAAACTAAACACTGCATTTATGCAAATAAATAGTATTGTGTGCTATATATATTTATGAATATATATGTGATATATCTATGGCATGACAAAAGGAAATAAATGTGTAGCAGGAGCAGGGAAACAAGTATGTGCTTGAGGGGTGGAGAAAGCCATTGAGCAGTGAAAGATGTGAGCAGCAATGCAAGGCATAAATACTCAGCTTATGATAAATAGTTGAACAACGAGAGGATCTAGAGCCAGGTTAGCTGTGATTTATAACTTTAAAAAGATCCTTGTAAAATTAAATATTTTGAAAATATATGCGGAATGCTGTGTAAATATCTAAGCTTGAATTCGAAATATTTTGGTTGGAAAATTAAATTTAAGCTTTATTTCATACACATTACAAGGCAATTGGTGTGATTGCTTTGAATACTTTGAAAACTTTATAGAGCGATAGTTTCTATGGCAAAAGAGAAGGTACTTAAATTCTGTATAGAATAATTTAAGTTAAATATTATTTATATTTTTTATTGGGGTGAACAAGATATTCTGTTGTGTTTGACTATATAAATTTAACAAAAATGGAAAAAAAAGATTCAAAGCATCTCAATAAAACCTCGAATAATATCTTTTAATTTGACAGAGTGCCGTTTTTCTCTCAGTATAGCTGAGCAGCTTATGTTTATCAAAGGATTTAAGAGCGCCATCTTAAATTTCACATGAAATCAATCGGCGTCAACTGAAAACGATAAACATACACACAAATATATTTATTCATTAGGCGTCTGAGTCATTCACAACTCATTACATGCACTCACACACAGAGAGACAAGACCGAAAAGTATGAATGACACTAATACGCAGCTACAGTTACGCACACACACGCATACACACACACAGGCAGGCTGGCAGGCAGGCAGACAATCAGACAGCGGGACTGGGAAACGTATGACGTCAGCTTATATGCAGGGCATAGACAACAAGTACAACAACAACAAGCGACAGCATTTAAACTTCAAGTGAGACAACAACAACATCAACTATGTATAACAACTACAACAACTGGAACAACAACAAAAGCTTCGACGAGTGAGACAATCGCCGGCACTTGAGTATTTCGCTGTTGCTTTTGTTGCCCCCCCTCCCCCTCTCCCACCCTCTTTGAACAGTTATTTTCACCATGTCCACATTTACACATTTTGGGTTCATTCCGGTTTGTTCTGGTTCAGTTCGGTTCGGTTTTGGTTTTCACTTTCGAACTGTTTTCTAGCTTTGTCCTTTTGTCTGGCTGATACGCGCCTGTCTTATATAAGACAAGCACAGCGAGCAAGAGAGAGACAGCCACGAGAGAGAGAGAGAGAGAGAGAGAGAGAGAGCAAATAGAAAAGAGCGAGCGAGAGCGTAAATTTAAATAAATGCTTTGAAGCACACTAAAAGCGATTTATCTTTGTCGATTGTGGATTACGAACATGTTTTCCAAAACATTTTTCATATTGTCCCGGCTTATGTGTGCGTGTGTGTGTGTGTGTCTGTGTGTGTGTGTGTGTGATTGCGTTACTGCTGCTGCGTTGACTGACAAGTCTTTGTGCAAACAGCAGCAGCTGCCTGAAACACTTTGGTTTTTTGCTACCCTTTGCCCCAACTACCCAGCAGCAAGGCTATGCCTGAAAATCCCACTGAAAAGCACATTACTTTTATGCTTAACAGTTAAAATATTAATTTTCTCGCTTTGTACAGCAGGTTTGCTTTTGTTTTGCACTAATTGAGGTACCAAAAACATCAAATTATCGGCATCTTTTCGCATTAGCTAAATAGACAGCTGATTTGTTGCCTTACCAGCCACTGCTAAAGTAATGTGTTTATGTTTTTCAATCGTTTCGTTTGTCGCTACCCCACACTACTCAAATGTGCCCTTAAGCCTTAAAAATTTGTGAAAATTCACTAAAATTCATTCTAAATTAGTTAAGTTCAACTGGGTTGTGTCTGTTTTTGTGTGTGTGTTTGTCTTTGTGTCTTCTTTGTCTGTGTGTCCTGTTCATCAGGTTACGTTTTATTGATTAATCGTCTGCTGCTGCTGCGGCTCCGGCTGCTGCTGCTGCTGCTGCTGTTTTACATTAGCAGCATTCGCTGCACTGCGCCATAACTAACAAAGTCTTTTGTCCATTTTTATTCGCGCTCACCCCGCCCCCTTCTCCTACCCCATGCCCGTTGTCATTCTCATTGTTGTTCCCTTTTCTAAGGCTTATTCGCATTCGTATTTTCATTTTCATTTTCATTTGCATGCGGCAGCGGTGGCCCACGCAACGTATACGCAATTTAGCTGCTTGTCGCCTTGTCGAACAGATCTGATGCTCCATTCCCAATCCCCATTCCCCATTCCCTATTCCCTCTCCCATTCCCATTCGCATTCGCCATTTCCATTCAGTTAACGTGCCGCGCGGCGCCCACGCAAAAGTCGATAAATTATTAGATTGTAAATAAAGCGAACGAAGAAGCATAAAATACAAGGGAGGGGTGTATGGAGGGGGTGGTCTACTTTGGGGTGTGGCAAAAGGTAGCAGCAACTGCTGATGCTGATGCTGTAGTTGATAGCAAAAAACTGGCATAAAAGAAAAAGATTATTGGGAACCGCAGCAAAGTTTTCTTTTAGCCTTAGGCAAGCCGGCGCACATGTGTCCAAAAAAAAAACCACAAAAAAAAAAGCAAAAGAAGCAAAAGAACGGTAAGAAGAAGCAGCAGCAGCCGCAGTCAAAAAATGCCCTGCTAGGCAGAGCAAGTGGCGAGGTGGAGCTTTACAAAACGGCAATAGTTGTGCGGTTGTGCCAGGGTGTGTGTGTGTGTGTGTGTGTGTAAGTGTGTGTTAGTGAACGTCAGCTGTCGCCTGCTCTGGACAACAACAACAACAGCTTAAGCAGCATTCGCGTGTGTGTGTGCACAACATAAGTGAGAATGCGTGTAAAGTGTGTGTAATCAATCATTTATGAAATTACGCTACTTCCGCTTTTGACAATTTTCCTTTCGACGCCCCTGCAAAAACCCAAGCAAAGCCTACAACAGCAAATGCCAAACACACACACACACACACACACACATACACGCACACCCCTCCATTTACTTACACCCCTCACAAATAACGTAGTATCAGCGATGACGTAAGTGTCTTTGTAATATGTAAAATGCAAATTTACACACATTCGCAGTGTGTGTGTGTGTGTGTGCCTGTGTTGAAATCTTCGATGGGGAATAGATTATGATGATGCCCAGCAACAGAATGCGATAAAGAAACAAAAAAAGTTTTGCCTAAATAAAAAAAGAACATCGAACCAAACGCAACGACAGCTAAGAAAGGGGTGTTGGGGAGTCAGGTATACATAAATACATATATACACAATCATATATACACACATTTATATATAAGTACAATTTTTGAATGTAACCTTGAACCCGCGCGTATGAACTCTGGCCGTAGTTGTGAGCGACAAATGAATGAGAAAATAAGAAAAACTAAAAATTAATCTAGTTTAGGAGGCAGCGAAATTGGTTAAATTGTAATATGATAATAATATATGTGAATTTTGACCAAAAAAATATTTTTATAGATTTAAATGCAGAATTAGGCAGGAGGTTAAGCCATGAACAAAAAGTCATCCCATACCAAAATCGTTTTAGTTTTAACAAAGTTATGGTAGTTTCAAAGTTAAACCCCAGCCTATATCAAAATTTGTAACAATCAGTTTTACCAATAAAAAAAAATTGTGCATGTTGGCATTAGGAACAAAAGCTTTTGATTCACAAAATAATGGCAAAAAGGCAGATCAAAAAAATAAACCCATTTCCATTTCCCTGAATTAATAAAAATATTTACCTTTTTATATATTTATAAGCGTATAAAAATATTTAAACGGGCTTATCATTTAACCCCTTTGAAATCATTGCAAAAACTATAAAATTCGTGTATTTTAAATAGTTTTACATATTTGCCTAAAAAATGGATAAAACTTTGCGTGGAATTCAACATTGAAATAAACAAAAAACAACATAACTTTTGTTGCAAATCGGTTGCCAAAATAGTTTTGCTGGATGTACAAACAACCCCTAAAAGCGCCATTCGCCCCCAAAGGTATGCAATATGAAATTAATGTGTTTTTTTATGTTTTCTGGCTGGGCTAAAAGCAACGTTTTAGCCAGCTTCTATGGCCATCAACTAATTTGCGTTTATTTGACCATCAAAAGACTCGTAACCCAAATATGAAAATGGGTTAAAGGTGTGCATTGGGTGCTTGGGGGTGTGTGTGTTGGCTGTCCCGCTTTTGGCAGTTTTGGGCCCTGTGGTTGGCCACAATGTCAGGCGAGAGTCCTTTGACTAATTAGACGACTTGCGGTGAACGTAATCATAAATACACACAGCAGTAATTATGATATGAGGACGACACACAACAGCAACAACAACAACATCGATAAGATAGCATATATGTGCATATATATGTATGTATATGGTATATAAGGCAGCTGCCTAAGCTGTCGAGTTAATTAATTTAAAACTAGCCGAAACTGCAGAGCCTCAAGTAGGCCTACAAGTTCGCGTCTCGGCCATGTGCAAACTGGAAGCCCAAAATGTGCGAGGGCTGTGTACGGAGTTTTCTTCCTTTTTTTTTTTTTTGTTTCCTACTATTCTTCTTTTGGCAATTGGAAGCTGTGGCAGCCGCTGAATGTGGAGCAGCGGCGCAGAGCGCGCGCAGTTGAAATATTTCAAAAACTAGCGACTGGAAGGCCATAGCAAAGTGTTTGCTAAATATAAAACTAAACAAGTTAAAATTAATTTGTGTACTAAAAATAAACAAATAAAAAATTATTTATTAAATAAAAGAAAAAATTTAATTTTTATGTTCAGACAACACTGGACAAAGGCTTGCAGAAAAGAGTTGTCTTAGTAAACTTACATAAACTGAGAAAGAAAAAAATGGCAAATGTTTCGTGTCATGTGAGAGGCGGCGCTGAATAGCGCCAGAGAGCAACTGAGAGCGTGCTAAAGAGAGAGAGAGAGAGACAGGCAGCGGGCGCCAGTGTTGCAGAGCGCAGTCGGCTGCGCTCTCTCCCTCTCTCTCTCTCTGCCTCTCTTGGCATCACCTGATTTCCACAGCAGTCGCGTTTCGAACTAGAAGCATGTTAAGGCTGCTGCTGCTAAGGCCTAGGGTGGCCAGGGGTTGTAGTAAGCAGGAGGTGGAGGGGGGTAGGGCTGCGGCTGTAACAGGCTACACCCGCTGGCTGTTAGTTTGTGAGTTGTTGCAGGCATTTAAATGTGTGCCAGCGACACACAGACATACCGGGCGTATGCGTAATTTAAATTTAAATTTGTGTGCGTGTATGTGTGTGTGTGTATGTGTGTGTGCAGCAGCTGCCTCAAGTTTTTCTTAATCAGCAGCGCAATTCACAACGCCTGCAACGAGGTTTTTTCCTTTTCTTTTCGCACCGCGCAAAGCTTTTCCTTTTGCCCCTTTTGCCCAGTTTGTGGCGCTCATTAGCGGTCGCATTGTCGCGCCTCCCCTCAAAGCCAGGCCGCTAGCAGCCCCCCTAACATCCAACTCCCAGATGACATCGTTAGAGCTGCCGCAGCCGTTGGTCAGCTGCTTGTTGCAAGTTGTTTAAAGACTCGCAACAAATAATTGCCAATTATTTATGCACACTCACACACACACACACACCCAGCAAGAGCAATGGCCATCAAATATGCAGTCAAATGTTTGCACAGACACTGAAAAATGTGGCAGAGGCAGCGACAGTGCAGCCACAGTTGCCAGTTGGCGACCTCTAAGTGCCACAAATTAACCGCAACTTTATACTCGTTCACGACGTTAACAGAGTATATTGGGTTTGTCCGTCCGTCCGTCCGTCTGTATGTCTGTCTGCCCGTATGAACGCAATTCCTTAAACTTGCAATATATACTCGTGTATACTCGCGTCACATAGTGTTACGCCCCACTGGGGCGTGGCAACTCGATGAAATCACTATATATCTCCCTCAGGTTTAAAGTTAGATACATAAAATGTTTTCAGGCAGATTACTGATGATCTCCTTTTCAGAACAATCACAAGATTTTTTTAGTTTTTTAGTAATTTCGGCCACGCCCACTCCCGCCCCCACAAATTAAAAAAATGTATATTTTTCCCAAATTACAGGATTTAAATTAAGACCGTTTTCGACTGCTTGAAGCTGTTATTATGCTGTGAACGAGTAGTGCGCAGTCGGTTATACCCGACAGCAACGTTCTTACTTGTTTTGCAGCTGAGCACTGATAATTACGAGCAGAAATATTAAACCCTGGACTGGGCTCGGGGGTTGGCGCATTGTGGAGCGTTTTTGGACGACTGCTGTGCGCGGATTTCTGAAGTGGGCAGCTGGACTTGGCCAAAAGTCCGCCCGTGCCGCGACTTCAATAATTAATGAGCAGCTAAAAATGTCACGCAGCGTTGCTGCCTCAGTGGGATTTAGGTATAGCAGAGAGTTTACACTGGCAACTGTGCAACAGCAGCAGCAGCAGCAGTCAGTGGCAGCCGGCACGAGCCGTGAACTTGTTAACGAATGCATAACCCGTACGATAAGCCCTTTCTTATAGCTGCAGCTAGAGCTATGTTGTTTGCTAGCTTAAGTATTACAAACATAATTGAAAATAATTTCGTTTTTCAGTTTTATCAAAGCCGAACCAATTGTTATTTGCACGAGTATTTAGCAGTGATTGTAAGGTTCCCAAAAGAAACTTATCTATCTAACTAGCTCGAACTAAGAGAAAAGTTATTTAAGAATTTGTAAAAAGATGAGTTCATATTATTTATCGTATAAAAACCCAATACAAAACATAAACTTTAATATTTCAGACAACAAATTGGTTCACACAATTTTGATTAAAATTGGCAAAAGATTTTTGCAGGGCATTTAAAAGTCGCATGCGCCGATTAGCAACTCAACAACACTGTTATCATTTGTCTTGTGGTCAGGGGAGCCAGGGGCTTGGGGGCTTGGCATATTTTTGGGTTAACGGGCTGAATTTAAATGTGAGTTTTGTCGCGCTGTGGCAAGGGTTGCCAATCCATTGCCCAGTATTTAATTAAAACATGATGTAATGCGAACGCGTGCCATGCGACAATCCAGAGAGACAATGAGAGAGACGGAAAGAGAGAGAGAAATTAAAAAATTACCAGCTACTGAATTTAATCTACTCTTATCTACCTGAGTTGTTATTATTGATCGTATTGAAGATAAACAGATAAACATTACAATTGTAGAAACATCAAAATTTTGTACTTCTCTCCACAAGTAAGGTGGCTCGGGAGATATCCTGAATCCCGCTGCGAGCTGTCGTTACATACATCAAACACACACACACACACTTTACTCAGCGGCTGCGCATTGCCCCACTATGGAAACTGAGTGCATGAATTACTTTTATAGTAAGAGTATGATCGTTATGAAATTTTCAGAGTGGAGGTATACAAAAAACGAAATATTCCCGATCCTCGCATGCTGTACAAGAACATACGAAACCAAATTTGGTGACTCTAGCTCTTCTAGTTAAATACATTTGCAGAAACCCGTTTTACCCATTTTCAATGGGCTCAGAATATAAAAGAAAAGTAGAGCCAGAAAGAACGTTCAGTGGCAGTCAGCAACTAATCTATATACAACTTACAAATAGCAGCCTCACATTCCCTTTCGATGGTTTTCCGTTTCCCCTGGGTACTCACCTTGCAGTCATCGCACTGATTGATCAGCGAATACACCTGCCGGCAGTCGAAGCGGAAGAGTATCTCGGCCAGTTCGCAGGTGATGCGGTTGGCCAGCGCATCCACGTCGAGCAGGTCGCCGAGCAGGCGGATGCACTGGTCACGATCCGTGAGCGTCGCATTCAGGGCCAGCGTGTGGAGCGCACTGAACACGCTGCGCTCGCAGCAATGGCGCAGGCGGAGGGTGCGAAGGCGCCCGAGCAGCTGACCAGGCGACCGCAGGCCGCACAAATGCTGTGGACTCGTCTCGGCCGCATCGCCCAGGTAATCAAGGCACTGTTGTTGTTGCTGCTGTGGTGGTTGTTGTTGCTGTTGCTGTTGTTGTTGTTGTTGCTGCTGTTGTTCGTTGGCGCTGAGTTGCTCGTGTGTTTGCAGATGGCTGTAAGGCAACGTGGGCATGGACTGATCCTCCAGCTCGTCCACATCGTCGCTGCTGACTGTGGCCGAGAGCGACGTAGTTGCCTCTGGCTGCTCCTCCTCGACCAGTTCCTCCTCCTGCTCCGTTGTTGTTGTTGCCGTTGACGACGACGCCTCCGTTGGCTCCCATTGTCTGTCACGTCGCACTCGAGACATGGCTTTATAGTTATTGTTGTTGTTGTTGTTGTTTTTGTTGCTTTCTTGGCTTTGACTTAAACGCGTATGCGGCGACTTATAGTTAATCGTATTTGCATTTATGAAATACTTGAGTTTATTATCGGTGCGCGCTTCAAAGCTGCTCGCACTGCTGTCCGCCGGCTGCTGTTCGGCACAGGAACGCGGACAGATTGGCGGACCGGGTCCCTCATCGACCCAGGCCATGGGCAGTGTGCCAGCCGAGCACTGACCCTGTAGGAGAAGAATATAAAAGAAGAAGACATTTAGATATTTGCAAAAAAGGTTTATACTTATAATCAATTAAATTTACGATTATGGTAAAATTGGTTTTCAGTAACAGCAAGTAAAGTAAGTAGGATATAATTCAAAAAACACTAGCATCTGAATGTCCTATGTCACTTGGACAGCTCTTCTAGCGAGATCAGCAATATATTTTATGTAAACATAAACATAAAGTATAATATATGTTCTTTGAATCTCCTTTTTCTCAAACACTTTCTGCCTATCCAACCTAAGATATGTGAGCTCTTGAGTAAAACACTCGCAATGGAAGCAATAAGTAAAGTTTGTGACAAAACTTGGCAAACAAAGTTGAAAAACTTTCAATAGTTGGGCAATTGTCGAGATTTTGGGTGGAAAATGAAAACCAGAACACGCACGCATCGAAGTGCAAATATATGAAATATGCAATTGAAATTATGGCAAACAACTAAAAGCACAGCCAAAGCTCAACAACGATAAAGCCAGCAATTAGAACGCTTTGAGGTTAAATAGATTAAACAGATTTAACGCCTAAATGAAGAAATCAAACAAACTTAAGCAGAAATGTTTCGTATTATTTAAAAATTAAGCTGGTTAGTGGCAAATGCAATGCACACATACATCTAGACAGAGAAAAGTAGAAAGAGGCAGGGGTGTGGGTGTGGGTGTGAGTGGGAGAATGGGGAATGGGGAATGGGGAATATGCGATGCAAGGCAACGGGGTAGAAAACAAAAAGTACTCTGGTATATTGAAAAAGTTTCTGCAGCTACTAGCAACAGCAACAACAAGAGGCAAAGTCATAAAATAAAACAACAACAAGCAGAAGAGCAAGTAAAATAGAAGCCAAACAACGAGCAGCAACAACAACATCAACAACAACAGCAGCAACAAAAACAATGGCAATGAGTGCATAAAGAGCTGATGTTTTTCGTTATTAAAATGACCGCACTTCGTTGGAATTTTCCACTTTTCCACATGCCCCGCCATTAAACTCAAGCAGAAACGAAGCGCGCAACGCAACGCAACAAAAAAAAATAATAATAAAAACGCAAAAAAATATGTGAAGCAAAATTATCGTAGCATACTTTATGGCGGCGCCGTATCAATACGAACAGCCAAACGAAACTGTTGGCCAAACGTTTATGGCCTTCACTTGCCGTGCATTAAAACTCAACGCGCAAAATATATATTCAAATATAGCAACCGATCGAAGGCGAAACAGCGCCGGAAACGGACTTGGGAACAGTATCAGGCATAGAAGCGGAAATGGAACAGAAATGGAAAGAGTGCTAGAAATTTACACTTAATACAACTAGCTTAAGTTGCCATTCATAGGTAATAGAATTCTTGTTTATAAAAAAGTAAATATAAAAATATAAAAAATGAGCTATAAATTAAACAATTAAGAGCTAATTGAACTAAAAATGTAGTCGGCGACCTTAAAATTGAACTAGTAGACGGAGCTGAAACAGAAGCACACAAATATACTGAACCAGACCGAACTAGCTATAGAACAAATTATATGAAGATATATGAAGATTCCGAACGGTTGTAAAGTTTTGGGAATCATTTTATAGTTTCAATTCTTTTTTGGACTTGAAAACAGAAATTTAATATAATAGCAAATGGAGCTAGGAACAGTTCCAAAAGCTGTAGGTTAAATAAATAAACACTTTTTGAGAAACTGGGATAAAAACTAAATCAGAAACACACGCAAAGATCAAGAACAGTTCAAAAGCGAGTAGGAGCTAGAATTAAATTCACAAACAAAATCTAACAGCGGATCAGAATAGAATCTTTTCCATAGAAATATGCCACAAATTAAGCCAAAATCAATAGCAAAAGTCAAATCAGAAAATAAATTAGCCACTGGACCAGTAGCAGAGTCAAAGCAATGCCAAAAATAAATCTCAACAAACAACTCAAACAAAAAAGTAAAGTAGAAAATATAAAATCAACTCGAAACGGAGTTAAATGCTCAAAAGGAACCAGATCCCGAACCATTAAGTTAGTAAGCAACAACAACTGGAAACGAACTAAGAAATGCAATAACCAAAGCAGAATCTAGAGCTAAGCAGAAACGGAATCACTGAAAAAGAAAAACTGAAATCCGAAACAGATAGGCAAACAGAACTAGTTCGAGAGACAAATAAAGTAAGGGACAATGTGCAAATTGCATTACAAGGAACATCAATATTGCATGTCACACTGTGTATGTGTGAGTTGTTGAACTTTCACTGTGCGTGTGTGTGTTTGTGTGTGTGTGGGAGAGAAATGTGCAGCAATCAGCGACGCATAAAAACTCAATTGCCTGAGCCCAGAGAACTGTTTTATCCAGGGCAATAACAATAAGTTGAAATACTCTAGTTCAGCTTGCACGCAAAATATATATGTACACTCATGTATGTGTATGAAAAGTCAGGTTAGAGACGAATCCAAATGTGAAAGCGGACCAACTGAAAAATCATACAATCAACAGGAACATATACAACTAAAATGACTAGTAAATGCCCTGTAAACTAATGCAAATTAAAACTGTATAGAAGGTATTTAAAGTCAGAATTCGAATTTGACACTTAAACTAAAAAACATGTGGTCTGCTAAAGCATGTACCGTTTTAGGAGCCTTGAAGCTCGTTAAAAGTAAGTTGCGTTAACAAAAAACAATTTTCGTTTATAATTCTCATCCAGTTCAAACACAATTTAAATGAAGACACCGGCTGGATTTATATTTTATTAGCTGCATCAATTATGCAACCCAAAAAAAAACTTTTCTAACTTTAATACAGGGTATAAAACACACAAAGGTACACGCACACACACACACACACACACACACACACACACACACTGTCGCTGTACAGAGTGGGAAGCACGTGTACACGGCGCCATTGTTGATTTAATGGCAGAACAGCTGCGGCCCAGTGCACAACAATGCGACCCACTAGCTGCCTGTCCCGGGATTGAGTTGGGGTTACGGGTGGGTCAGCGGTGGGGCTTAACGGCAGCTAACGGACAATACAAGACAGCAACAAGATAAATTCTTGAATGCGCAACAGCGAAATAAGAAATTACAGAATGAACTGACATTACAATTTGTAAATGGGAAGGGCCCAGCACACTTCTCCACACTGCTCGCAACCCCTTAACACGCCACGCTGATTAGTTGAGCTCATTTCGGTCCGATGGCTGTTCAAACAGTTTGAAAATGCAAAATAAATGCAAAGTTTTGCAAAACTTTGCCGAGATTTTCGTTAATGCAGAATTCAAAGTAAAAATATGAAAAGTTTTGCCTGCTGCTGCGGCTAACAGACAGGTGCAAGGGGTTGCGGGGAAGGTATATAACATAAATGAACTTCGAACGGCAACTGAAGCTGGCCAACACTTAATTATGGCGAATTGTTTTTTAGATACCATTTTACCTGCAAGCTAAATTCTTTAATTGAACCACAAACAACGTGAAAATTCTTAACTTTTAGATGGGATTTAAGAAAGGAGAGAATGAATTTTTGAAGTGAATTTAAATACACCGGGCGAAATTAAGTAATTGTTAAATATTTATCGCAAAATTATTAAGTACCATATAAACCTGTTACAGCTGATTGGATGCAACATGCTTAAGTAGAGCTCTGTGTAGTTTTAGTGGGGCTTTTGGCTCCATCCGCGCTTGCCCCAAATCTCCTGGGTCAAGCTGCCGCTGCCATCGGGCATTGTCCGAGGCAGCTGCAGCTGAGCAGAGACAAGCTAAATGGCAGCCACGCGCGGCACTTATTAGACGAGCGGCTTTCAGTGCTGCAACATGCAGACAAAGGCCGCTGTGGCACAAAGCACATTTAACTAGCTGCCTGCCAGTGTGTGGGTGTATGTGTGTGTGTTTGTATCTGCCATTAAGCCGAATGCAAGCACTCCATTATGCGAGGGCTTTGTCAAAGGCCTGTTTTCTATACCCTAGCAGAGGGTATTTTAATATTTGGCATGACATGTGGGGTACCTCAAAGGAAACCCCTTTCGAATATACATATATATTCTGGATCAGTATCAACAGCCGAGTAGATATAGACAAATCCGTCCCTCTAAATCTAAGCCAAATAGCTACAATAGGAACAATCGGTAGAATAATAAGTTTTTGTAAGAAAAAATTAATTTTCAAATTATTCAAACTAAACTTGACAATTCCGACCTTATCTGAAATTTATTAGCAAACTTGTATAGCATAGCTTCAAAAGAAACAATATGTCAAAATACATAAAATCAAATTAAGGCCAAATCTAAACTACTCTATAATATATACTATATATACTCTCATACAGAAACATTTTGTGCACTTATTGGATATGTCTGCCAGGGTATCTAATCCTTGGGCACCCTCAAGAAAAATTTCCCTTCTATTTTTGTTCTTTTTGTGGTTCTCTGATTGGGGGGCAAAACGGCAGGCAACTTGTTGTTGCAGCTGTAAAGAGCTTAAGCTCGGCTGTCAGTCAGCTGGTCAGGTCAGTCGCCAGCTTGATGACAGCTTGCAAAAGATACACACAGAAAAGGAAAGAGAAAGAGAGTGGGAGAAAAAGAGAAAGACAAACACACATCTAGTCCGCCTATCGGCCTGTCCACAGACATACACATGCATGTTTTAGCTTTTAGCCACGTGTCTGGGGCAAGTCTTTGTTGCTGCTGCAACGGCAACGGCAGCAGCTGTTGCAATTTCAATTATCCACAGCTACGATGATGAATATTTCATGCCAAACATTTTCGAATTTCATTGCTCCTCGCCTCGCTGGTTTAAAGGCCGCTTAGCAGTTTTTTGCTCGAACGGCTCAACGGGTCGCATGAGTAATGTGGCATGTGGCATGTGGCATGTGGATTTTCAATTGTTGCTTTGCCAAACGAGCAACGGGCAACGGGCAACTGGCAAGTGACAACTGACATTAGCATAATTGTCTCTAAAACGTTTGTTTCTGCTGATTTTTTTTCTCCTTTGCCCATTCTTGCGTTTTTCTCGTGGAAATTCGAGGCTTTTCGCCAGCAAATCAACAGCAGATTACTAAAAATTATGCTAATTATGCTAATTTATGGACTCCGCTCCGAAAAAAAAAAACTGTAAAAAATCTATTTTTGATTGTTTGAGCTGAAAGGGCTGCTGACAAGCTTAAAGCATATTTTGCTTATAATTCTCAAGCAGCTTAAACACCACGAGCATATACTTCCTATATAATATATTTTATGGAACAGCTGCAAGGAATTTTTAAAACAAGCCAGTTTACATTTCAGACTACCCAAAAAAAATCCTTTAGAATATGTTCAACTATTCTTTTACCCCAACAGGGTATATTTTAATTTTATCAAAATAAAATGTGTAACACATTAAAGGCGACAGCTGCGACCTCCTAAAATGTTTTCTACAATTTAAGTTCATTTACAGCTGTTTTTAGAGTGTGTACAAATATTTGGCAAAACAATTAAAATGCGCTAAAAGCGAGAAGGAGAAAAAAGAAAAACGCCAGCCAAAACATGGCTGGGCATGGGCGACTGTCAGAGCCAAAGAGGAAGCAACCAAAAGTGCACTTGAGCTAAACACCAACAGCAACAGCAGCAACAACAACGACAGCAGCAGCGACAACAACGGCAACGGAACCGACAACACTTTAAATGTTACAGCTTAACCTCGACAGGCAATTCAAACAATGCACAGACGCACACTCACATGAGCGTGTGTGTGTGTGTGTGTGTGTGTGTGTCAAATTTCAACGCTTGTCAACAATGGTACAAGAAAAATGCAAGTGCAAAACAACAGCAGCAGCAACAACAACAACAACAATGGCAGCAGCAACGTCAACAACAGCAGCAGCAGCGAGAAATATGTCGCGAGCAGCACTCAAATTTCCAAATGCAATGCCAGAGTGTGCCAGTGTGTGTGTGTGCGTATGTGAGCTGTGTGTTTGCCTGGCAAAAGCGTAAAAAAGTGACAGGCTGCACACACTCACACACACAGTAATAGAGGCCGCCAGGGTACTATGGGGAATTTGACCTGTTTTTCAGACATTAATAAATAACAGCAAGATTTAGCAAAACTTTTGAGTTTATTTGATTTGATCATGTTCCTGAAATTGTTTAAGAACATTGTTAGACTTTTTTTTACTTTTTTTTTTACTTTTCTATTGCAAAATTGACTGCCCTGAATACGTTAAAAATTTTGTAGCTCAATCTAAAGATAAAGATTTTTTTACGGAAACTGTCTTTGAAAAAAGTTTTCAAGCTGACGCACAAGGCTTGAATCGCGTTCAATTTCAAATAATCTAAGGTCTTAAAAAAAGAAACAATGACATTTTATTTTGCGTTTAAAGCATTGGCAATTTAGCAAAAAATTAACCTAACGCAAGTCTGTTATTCTGTTAGAAACAGCTGTGTTTGAAAGCACTAAAAGCACTTAACACTTAATTCTAATTTATAAACACCAAAAGTGGTTTGTTTTTGGCAGTTGTAAAGAACGATTTTTGGGACGAAAATCAGGTAAAAGTCCCCATTGTGCAGGGAGCAGTCAGCAATAGAGAGCAGGCTAGATTTAGGCGCAGAGCGAAGCAGGGGCGGGGTGAGGTGGTGTTGTTGGTATGCATAAGGCCTGCGTTTAATTGTTTGTCACTTGACGGGCAGCCACACACAACCCACACAGCAGCCCTGAATAGCCCCCTCTCCAGCAACAATATAAACAACAACAACTGTCATTTCACCTTGATTCTGTTACCCGCTGCCGCTCGCTTTGTTGTCAAAATCATAAACATGGCCTCATGACTTTGTTACCCTCACACTTAACCCCACACTTAGACCCCTCCCAACCCCAAAGCAGCCCCCAGCACCCCGTTCCAGTTTAGTTTCACATTACGCGGTCATTTTCAGTGTGTTTGTTTTTTTTTTATTCGCTGCTGTCAATTCACACGCATTAGCTGCAGCTGCATTCATAAATGCAACAACACTTGTGCTGCCAAAAGTTATGCAACACAGTTTTCGTTCTGTATTCTTCTATGGTAATGATATCAGCTGAAAGTTACTTGGATTAATCTATCAGCATAATATAGCAAAAAAATAAAAATAAAAATAAATTATATACAAGTAAATATATTTTCCAAGTAAAGTAAAATATTATTTATTTAATAAAAGCTTTTAAAACAGGCATTAATAAAGCTTAAAACTCTTACAACTGACTCTGATTGAATTTAAATAAATACTACTTAATTACAGTCACAGTTTTATAGTTCATTTTATGCACCAAAACGCTTTTAATATATTAATATATATTAATTGACTGCAATTCAGTTTACTTAAAGCTAAAAGCTAACTTTTGTTGACTTTATTTCAACGCTGTTCAGCTCTCTTTCCTACCAAATATATCGCTTGTTTCGCTTGCATTGACCGTCGCCTGATTTGCGTCCCAGTTTCAGCTAGTGTCATTGCATATTATACAACACGACCTGCGATATTATTCTGTTTGACAGTGGGAACCACCTCCGTTGCCACTCCTCCTTATTCTATGGCTGGTGTGTCTGTCAAATTAGCGTGCGTTAAGGACAAATCACGAAACGTTGCGAAACGCCAGCCCGGACAATTACCGAGCTGCATGCATAATTCAGCGAGTGCTCCCCAAGGTGTTGTAAAAACCCCCAAATGGGACAAATCATTTCACTGTTTCCGCCACACGCACATCTGATGTAATTGTCGAATGTGCCAAGTGAGAAAGCTGCTTTCGACGGTGGAAACATTTTAAATGTATTAGGAATTTAAAGAGATTCGTGTTGCAACATTCAGCTTGGCAGTTTGGAAGACTTGGCGAGAGTGAAAGCTTGAAGCTTGAGTATTTTTTGAATCCAAACTCACTTTTAAATGACATAATAAAATTCTTTTATAGATAAGGAATTTAAAAAAAAGATTTTTTTTTTTTGGTGGTTATAAAATAGCTTTAAGACGAGGTTATATATTATGCTATATACATATATAATTAAAATATGTCTTTTTTCGGATTTCTATTAAATCGGTATTCAAATAAGAAAAGATTTTCTACAGAACTAGATAAAACTTTGCAAATATATTCAAACTATTATTCAACGCTTATCAACACTAAACACACATAGAGCGAGAGCAATAGCTGTAGAGGGGGCCAGCAAGAGAGCATTACGAGGAAAGGGGCGAATGACAGCGAGCATATGTTTCCATTGTTATGCCTAAACAACAGTTAAAAGCTTATGCAATAATGCAGCATTTATGTTATGTATCAAAGGCAATCCATCAAAAATATGCATAAAGCGAACTGAGTTTGACGGGCAACGGGAGAATATAATTGGGCATATCGGCCGGTAGTCGGTCGCATTATTTTAATCATATTTAAACAGCGCGTGTATTTATCATTCATTATTTATGCATATATCAATCTACATGGCCGTGAGCCCCCATTAACGGACAAACAAAAGCGTCAAAAAACGGGAAAACGCAAGCCGCGCCCCAAAATCGAAGCCCAGAATTAAGCAAAGCCCGAGGTGTGCTTCCGTGCGTGTGTGGGTGTGGCATGTGGCAACGCACCTGTCTATCAACATGAATGATACTCGTATATTCGCATTTGTTTGTTCTACTCGTGGCTGCAAATTGAAAGGCTCGCTTGGACAGCTCCGACAGCAACGTCAACAACAACAACAGCAGGAATAATAATAATAATAATAACAGGCAAGGAGAGAACTTTTGCGCCTGTCGTTATGCCACACAATATTATCAACATTAATTTGTCAAACATTTACCGGCACTCGGCGCCTGAGCACTCGGTCTTTGCATATGCACGGGTATTTGTTGCTGCGCCTAATGACAACACAATCGCATTAATTTTATGAAATGAGTTGTAAACAGTTGTGGACAGCTCTGCGGTTATGGCGCACAACAAGTTTCATTATTGTTTGGACATGAACGAGTTAAAGCCGCTTTCAGTTGTAATTTTCATACTCGTATCTTACTCACTTCATTTACTTGCTAAAATTGCAATCGCTTCTCGTCACCCGGTACTCGACACTCGTTGCTCGTTACTTGACACTCGTCATTTGCTAGAATTCAATTCTTGTCACTCGCTACTCGCCACTAGCTACTCGTTAACCGCTACTCGCTACTTGTCACTTTGTTTTTTATAATCATCAAATTTTATATGTCATTGGTTGTTGCTTGCTTCTCGTTTCTCGCTACTTGTCACTCGCTACTCTTCACTTGGTATTCGTGCTACCTCTTGACTTTACTTGGCCACTCGCTGGCTTTTTCTAGTTTTTTTAGTCGTCACTCGCTACTCTTCACACTTAACTCCCCCTCGTTTTATTTTCAATTGACAAATAAAGCTCGACGAATCGAGGCCCGATTCCATTTGTCAATTGTCCGTTAGTTACTCGCCACTCGCTACATTTCACCATTTGTTTTTGCCATTGAGCTCGTAATGAAATTCTCCAACTGAATTTCATTTGCAACTTTTCAACAATGCTCATTGAATAATTTACGCTCAGCGTAGAGGCCAAATTGAGAAAGCGAGAAAGAGAAAGAGAGAGAGAGGGAGAGAAAAAGAAAAGCAAACGGCAAACGAATGTGGCTTCCGCTCCACCTTCACTTTCTAGACCAAGGGCGGCTTGGGGTTGGGGGGCCGGGACAGGGCAGTGAACAGCGCTCCACTTAAGCTGGTCCCACGGCAATTTACGTGCCGAGCTGCCAGCTAAAGCTGGTTTGTTACGCTCTTCTCTCCGTGGCTGAGAACGCCCCGCACATAATTGCATTAACTTGTATGGTAGGGCGGTGACAAGTGGGCGTGGTCTTAGGACCTGGACTAGAAACGTGCACGGACTTTGGCACCGGCAATAACCACGGCTCAGCTCTGCTCTATTTAATGTAATTGTTTTGTGTGAGTGTGTGTGTGTGTGTGTTCTCTTCTTCTTCATGCAGTACTTTTTGTGGCCATTCGAAATTCCTTAATCAATGCATGCATCATCCGCAAATCGTGGCAACAACAATCAGTCGACTAAGTCCCGACCAGACGTCATTTGCATGCTGCCAAGAAAGTTGAGTCAAGCAGCGGCCGCATGCAAATTGCACGGCAAATTGTCGATAATTAACGGATGTGGTCACAGCGCAAAAGTTGCCGGATTGCTGAAACAGGTGGGCGTTAGATACTGCGGGGGGAATGCCCTGAAGACAGGACCAGGGGACAACACGAACACGCACTGCAAAGCGTCTACTAATCCCAGCTAATTAGGCTGCCAATTGAGCATCGTGTAGTTAATGTGCAGGCAGTTTATGCGGAGCACAAAGATTGAAGAGCTGGGAGCTGAGATTGAAGAGCCGCCCAGATGCACATCCACTTGACGGCGGGTTGTTCAAATTGTAATTATATATTATGAATAATGCATTATTTAAGGTCCTCCAGGTCTTGTGAAATTGTTTTAGAATTTCACTAGCTCTTACCTGTGTCATAGATGCAGTCTCCACCTTACAGCTGATTATTAAAGCTTAATTTGTAGCTTGTATTATTTCTGATTTGGTTGCAGGAATGTGCTTTGAAATTTTGCTCATAGCTGCACCTTCTATCATACCTCGATTATGAACTATACATTTATATTTATCAAAAGTCGCCTTTTGCGCACATCGTAAGATGTCGTGAAATATATTTCCAGCCTACAGCAGTTTATGGAATTAAACACCAGCAAATTGTTGGAGAATTTCAGCAGTAACATGGCATTATTTCAGACTTTATCAATAAATTGTTTTTAACTTCACTCAATTCAGACCGTACTTTCAATCAGAACTCATCAGCTCTGCAGAGTATACCCAGTTCGTCTGTGAGCCATGTGCAATCCATCAGATCAATTGTGTGGTTTAATTTCATTGTGTGCGATATCATATTTGTTGCGCAATTTAATTTCGAATTGAACACAAACTTCATCAATGTGGCAATCTTGAAAGAGACAATAAAGCAGCTTCAATTGCTGTAAGAGTCGCAGTCGCAGTCGCAGTCGCCGTGACAGTGAGCAGGATATGCCTATGAATTTCTTATGGCAACCTAGAGCACTTTACTTATTTCTGGCATCGACAAGGACACAACGGAAACGCCAATAAATGCACTGTGTGTGTGTGTGTGTGTGTGTGTGTGTGTGGGGGTAAATGTGTCTTCGCCGAGTCCCTGCTCGGGCGCACCGCTTGTTAGTGTGTCAGGATGCCGCGAGTGGCTAGCAGCAAGGCGCATTCAATCAGTGTTATTGCAGGCTGTCCAAATCCCTGGCGGCCACAAGTTTCATGGCTCGCAACGATTTACCATTCAATTGGCGAACAGGGACGGAGTAAGCCTGCAGCTTCAGCTCCTCCACAAACGTCGTCGTCAAAACCAAAGCGGAAATTTATGACAGCGCCTCGCATTCAACTGCAATTGGGCTTGTCTGTCTGGCATTTGGCATTGGTATTGAGTTGGTGTTGCTCTCACTGTGTGCATGTGCGTGTGTGTGTGTGTATTTATGTGAAAATGATGTAATCATATTGCACATGGCAGCGGCAGCAGTTGCTGATTTTGCTGTTGCTCTTGCTGTTGCTACTGCTGCGCTTTGCCTGCTTACAAAATAATTGATTTTGTGGGCACATCCTTGACACAAATAAACACTCTACACACACAAACACACACACACGCACACTCTGCTGCAAGTTTAACTGGAAGCTCTATAAAATTTGAATTAAATGCAACAAAGCAATGGTTTTTAATTGAATTCGAAAGGGCTCCACAAAATGGCCAGTGCAGTATATATATTTTGCAAACTGAATTGAATTTGAATTGAATGTTGGCAAATCCAATAGAAAATAACGCAACACAATTTCTATAATATGGGGCACTTCGGCACAAAGCCTCGATTTGTTTGCCAACACAGACAGCCACTTGCAAGACTCTGCAGAGTCCCTGCTCGGGCGCCCGGCCTGCTTTGGCTTCCTTTGCGTTCTTATAAATGTTTGCAGAAATTCAGTTTTCACTCGACTATGCAACGTGCAAAAGGAAAAAAATGAGGCCAGAACGCACAGCAAACCAAAAAAAAAAAAAAACAAGTGAGAACCTTTTAGTCTGGTGTAACCGACTGCGCAATACGTGTTTCCAGTACAATAACGGTTTGAAACAGTCGAAGACGGTCTTAATTATGACTGTCGATTCTTAGAAGAGGTCATTCGAAAACTGTCAAATTTGATGACTCTAGCTCTGTTGTGGGAAATAAGAATTTTTTTGGTTGACTCGACCCCAAGATCTGTAAATCAAACAAGTGTTTATGCGATTTTTAGAACAGGTCATTACTAATCTCTCGGAAAATGTTGATGTATCTTACTTTAGAATTGAGCGATATATATAGATTCAATCGATTTCCCATGTCCCCACTTTATCCGATGTGGTACACTCGAGTATATATTCCAAGTTCCTAAACTCAAGCTGCAAAAGCGGCAAAAAAAAAAATCAAGGATATATGGACAGACAGACGGACATTACACAAACCCAATATACTTTTTTCACTTCGGGAAGCTGGAGCTAGAGACGCTGGTTTGGAACTGAGCCGCACTTGACAGACACTCATGACATGCGCTGAGTGCATGCATATGTAGCAGCAACAGCAGCAGCAGACAGCACACACCATGTGCGCAATAAACCACCTAGCACTTGACGACAGGCAATGGCCATGCGGGAAGGTCGGGGAAGAGCAGCAGCATCGACACATCAACAGGCCGCGAAGCTGCAGCTTGTTGCCGATGTTGCCCAAGCCTCGCACGCGGCCTCATCACAAATTCCGCACTCGCACTTGTATACCCAATGAGCTGACAGCTGGCATTTGTGTGTCTGTCTGCAGCAAGAAAAGAGGTGGGGGAAAAAGAGCAGTTTTGGCCAAACGCATGTTAACTAATTTACAGCCAATCCCTGTTTATGGCTAATTGAAAGTGCGGCTATTGCTTTGGCTGTGCTTAACATTTCGCGAATGTCGTTGGCTCGGTTCACTGTTCGAACCAATGTTTCACCTTTGAGTTCGGTTCATGAACCTGGGTTTTTGATCTAGGTTCGAACTTTTTTTTTATAAAATAGTAGTATGTTTGCAAATAAACTTTCACAGAAATCGCCGCTTCACTGAGTCTTTTGTCGATTTTTTTTCCTAGTTGAATTCGGAATATTCGTGGATTTTCGTCAATGAGAGCAAGGCAAATTCGAAGAAAAAACATCAAAAAAAAATCCAATTATATAAAACCCGTCAGCAATTACAAATCTGAGAAAAAAATGTTTTTCATTTTAAATAAAAATGTTTGAAACAAACCATTTTAAGGAAAAATATGGTTCGGTTTGGGTTTAGGCTCGGCTCTCTTCTTTTAAAACTGGTTTATATTAAATGTAGATAATGGAAGTTCCGGGTTCAAACCGGTTCAGTTCGAGCCCGGTCTGCAGGCTTGAATAGTTAGTTCACGATGCGCTGCCAGCTCGTCAAGTTTAATTGGCTGCCAGCTGCACAAATGGCAAATGATTTCCGGTCCTTGCTCGGGCGCCCAACTCCTTAGTTAGCAAACACGATTGAGAACTTTGTTTGTTGCGTTCGTCAGTGTCAGCGGCAGTGTGTTGTGAGGGCGTGCAAACTGTTGGCTGGCGCATTTGGTATTTTAATTAGAGTTGCCACAATTTGTGGCACAATGTGAACACAGTCATATGCATAAATGCAAAACAACACGAGTGCCTCAGCTATGTAAATAAGTATTAAAATTGTCACAATTCTTCGAATGGGTGAGCTCTGGCGCTCTGCTCAATTTAGCTTTAAATCGATTTAAAATGATATCGCAGAATGTTGAACTTGAGTGGCAGCTAACTCAACGCTTTCGCTTATCTGGGCAACACTTTGTGCGCTCGGACAGCTGTTAAAGTTTTTTCACATTTAAATGGTTTGATTGACTTGATTATTTAATTGCCGCTGGCCGCAAATAACCCATAGACAAGCAGGAAAACAGATAGATTAAAACAGCACGAAAACTGTGAAAGCGTCAAGAGAAATGAAACGCGTTGCATTGATTGAAAATCGATAAGTGCGCGTGTGTCTCTGGTCTAGAATTGTGGAGCAAAAGGTAACAGCAACTAATTGGCATTGAAAGTCGCTGTCTGTCAAACAAATGGAGCCGCGCACCACTGAAGAAACATTTTAATTGTTTTTCGCTGGCATTAATCGGACCAAAAAGTGGACTGTGACCAGAAGAAAAATAAAACGCGCCTCGGGCCAATGCAATCGCAATCAAAAGGCCATTGAGAAGTGCCACAAAATTGAATTAGATTTGCATAGAAAACAGGCAAAACGAAGACGACGACGACAACGTTGGCGGCTAAATATTAAAATTTGAATTATACTTGGCAAGCCAATGGGAATTTTATGCGCGTTGATAAAAAGAGAAGAAACAAGCAAAACCGTTCCAGTCGGGTGTAACCGACTACACAATACTCGTTCATAGCACAATAACAGTAAAACAGACGAAAGCAATTTTCATTATTATTATTTTGGAAAATATCGTCTGAAAAAATGTGATGTATCTAGCTTTACAACTGAGGGAAATATATAGATTAAATCAATTAACACGCCCCCATTTTATCTGCCGGGGGTCATACGGACAGACGGACAGACGGACCGACAGCAAGACGGACATTGCACAAAACCAATAAACTCGCTTTAATTCGTGAACGAGTATAAAAAAAACAGCCATTTGGTGGAAGGACAGGCGGGGGAGATGGGCAGTCTCCCCTGTAGGTGTGGTCGCACATTTTGGCAACGTTTCAAAAGCCGGCCTGTGATTTCAAGAGTGCGCACACAAAGCCAAGAGCCAAAAAAATACAAAAAAAATATATATATACATAACAAAAAATAAAGAAAAATCGAGAAAATTGTAATGAGAATGCAAAAAAGTGACGACGAATTGAAAGTTCTGCTCGTTTTCTTCGCTGGCACAATTACCAAAGCCATTTTCGTTGATTTGTAGCACGTTGCAGGCTGATGATGATGTAAATGATGGTGATGATGCTGATGTTGATGGGGCGACTTGGAAAGTAGAACTTGAGTGGCCCCAAGATGTGGCGCAATTGTCACACAAACACTTTGCATGCACAATCAGAGAAACGAACCAAACGAAACGAAAGGAAAATAAAAGAAAGAAAGGGAGCAAAGCAAAGCGTTCAGCCCCTCGCGATTGAGTGGCAGCCCTTGGTGCCCAATTCGCCACCATTTCCCGGCCCCACTTGAGAAACACTAGTAATAAAAGTATATGGAAACTTGTCGCTGCCAATTGGCAGTTGCAGCAGCTGCTACAATTCAATATGCAGTTTAAAATTTAACTAAAACAGCAGAAAAAAATGAAAATAAAAATAGTTAAAATTCACAATTCGCCATTTGCGCAACGCACATTGCAAAAATCGCAACGCTTGCAGCATAAATTAATTTCTACTTTGTTTTTTTGGCTTGACTGACGATTGTTATACCCTGTTTATAATAAAGAATAAACTCAATTCTCTTTTTATGCGGTAGATACATTCCACATGGAACGTATTTTTTGTATTGAAAAACAGCATAGCTTTGAAATCGAATAAAAAACGATTTTAGTGTACAAACTTACCAGTGCGGAATAAAAGTGGATTGAAATTCGCAAAGGCTGACAAAAAGCTGAGTGCTCAACTCTAGACACGGAAAACAACAATTGAAAAGCTTACTTCTAACGGCTGAACTAACTTTTTTGCAATTTAACGGTCGTTTAGTGCCTTTTTAACTCTTTGTTAATGAAAAAATCACATCGATTTGTTTTTATGTTTAGCCAAGTATTTGTATAGGAATACGTATTTGTCAACGCTTTTGTATGCATTTAATCTGGGCTTCGTTGCATTGACTACGACTACAATACAGACAGGAAATGAGAGGGGTCGGTGGAAAGGACCTGAACAGAGAGGGAGAGAAGAAGAAATGGGCATTGTACCAAACAAGCCGATCAATTTGATACACTTTTTACTCAGCATTTGAAATCGACCTAAGTGAGAATTTAGATAACAGATTAAGTCTTAAGGAATGGAAATCAATATAAGAGAAGCCTACAATTAATGAGACGAGCCTGAAGGCCTTTTGTAAACTAGAATTAATTCTAAGATACAATAAATAAATAATAAATATAATAATTAATGAGACACTTCTTTCGCACGATTTCCGATAGTTTTAAAAAGGTATTTAGAATGTATATTAAAACTGCATAAATTTGAAGTATCAAATCCAATCAAAAATCACAAATCGTTTTTTCAATTTTATCAACTATATTAAGGCATACTTTCAGGCGCAAACAAACTAATTTCTTTATCCCTACCGAAATCAGAATATTAGGCAAACATAAGCCCAACTGATAACCTGCTTTTTGTTACCAACATCTAGTCAAAGTCTTTGGACAGATCAGGACTCACAAAACGAAAAAAAATTATGAAGGCTCTGGCTATTGTCAGAGCATCTTAAGCAGAGCATCTTTGCGGGGCGTTCTGGGTCGTCGTGTAATGCGCGTGACCTCCGCTGCCGCAGCGCAGTCCACAGAATAATTATGTGCATGTGGCCAATGTGAAATGGAACTGCAGTTGTTTTGTGTGCGGCAAAGCCACGTGCAAGGTCGCCGTCGCAGCGGTTTCAATAAGATATTACACATTTAATTGCGCATTCGAGTGAAGTCAGCATTGTCATAATCAATAACAGTAGCGGTACCAGCCATGCACTGCGCGAAAAGCAGTTGTAAGCAGCGCATGTATTAATTAAAATTATCTTAAGAAGGCGTCGCTGTAAATCTAATCAAGACTTTACATTCTTTAAATCTTAAAATCATTTTTAGACAGAGCTTTGAGGTCTTTTTCTTTCAGTGTATTGGCGACACATTCTTCAGCCAAAGGCTAGGCTTAGCAGTTCTTGTGCTGCAGCAGTCTTTCGTTGCAACGGCTACTGTGAAAGCATATCTGGTCCTCGACCGTGGCTAGATGAAGGACTTAATGTAACGTATTGTTACGTACATTACAGAACCTGAACCCTGTTCCCCACATTTGCCTTCTATGGGGCGTCGACTTGTTGGCAAACGAATCTCTTGTGCTTCAGCCGAAGTTTTTATTGAGCAACCAGAAAAATTTTTGTAACTTGGCTCTACAAGTTCTGATCGTTCTAATTATGTGATCTTTAAATGTTAATCTAGCGCCCACTCCTAATGAAATTTCAAATTGCAAGATCCTTAACTTAATATATAAAACATACATACATTTAGAAATCTTTGCAGAGTTCTTATCGTTCTTTTCGTTAAAAATGGGCCAATAATACACTCACATACATAAATACGCCACTTTTTATGCGCAGCTTGGGAGGTGGGAATGGAGTTTTCTGGCAGTGTATTGGCTTACCTGCAAGTCGGTGCCGGTTGTGCCCGGCTGTGCCAGATCACAAGCTGATATCCAAGGATTAAGGCGTGTTAGGGCTGTCGCAGTGCCGAGTATGGACTTCCTGTGGTCCACGGGCGCCGCCAAGCTGCCGGCAGCAGCAGCAGCAGTTGCTCCACTCGTTGTTGTTGTTGCTGCAACAGCGGACGGCAGCGTGCCGCCGTCCCTCTGGGCGATTGCGATTAGATGCGACGCATAGGCGTCGTTAGCTCTGCTCCCCTTCGACTCCGGCTTCTGCTCTCGTTCCTGCTCCTGTTCCTGCGCCTGCTCCACTTGCTGCTCGCCTGTTTCGCGCTTGTTATTGCCGTTTTCCTTTTCGTTCTCGTTGTGTTGCGCCTGCAGCACGCTCTCATCGACCAGTCGACTCTCGTCCTGCTGCTCCGTTTCCCGCTCGCGCGCAGCCAGATTGTAGTCCTCCTCCTTGTAATCCTTGTCGGCGTCCTCGCTCAGCTTGATCAGCCGATCAAACGATTCCTCCGACAGCAGATCGTCCTCGGCGACCAGCGCAAAGATGTCCTCGTCCGCCTCCGCGTCCGCCTCCGATGAGGCGTACTGCACGGGCAGCCCGCTGCTGTCCTCCTCCTCTTCCTGCTCCTGTTCCCGCTCCCGTTCCCGCTCGGCTGCCGCCTCCGCCGCCCCCGCCGCCGATTCCGTGCCCGCGTCGAGGCTGCGCGCGTGTCGCGTCGCTGAGGCCAACGCCGGCCGCCGATAAAAGTCAAGGCTGGGCGGCAGCTCCTGGGCGGGGGCTTCAACGGGCAGCAGAAACGCGTCGCCGCCACCAGCTCTAAACGTGGACAACTCGTGTCTCTCGACCGAGTCGTAGCTGGACGGTAAATATGTTGCTGCTGTCGTTGTCGTTGCTGTTCCTGTTGGTGTTGTTGGTGTTGCTGATGTTAGCCAGCTGCTGCTGCTGCTGCTGCTGCTGGTGGTGCTGGCACGCCGAGCCCCCGAAATAAACGCAAGCGCCATCACGACCAGCCCGGGTCCTGGCCGCATATTGACCTCGGGTTCGGCGGTGCTAGCATGGTGCAGGCCCGCTTGAGACGCGCTTGCGACTCCAATTCAATGCGATAAATGATGGGCTCATGGCCCCATCATCATCATTAATATGTGTGTGTGTCGTTTCGATCTGCTCCAGCTGCTGCTGCTGCTGCTGCGTCCTTCTCTGCTGCGTCGTCCTGGCAACTGCTCGGCTCGTCTCTGCGCTCTGCGGCTAGCGGCATGAATCACGTGCGTGTTCTACAAATACAAATACGGGCACACTGTTTTGCTGCTGCTGCTGCAGTTAGCTGTAGTTGGAACTCATGACAGGGCTAACACGAACGTTTAGTTAAATGCAAACGTAATTGAACTGGGGGGAAAACAAACAAACGCAGCGTAACGTAACGTAAGTTGCAGGCTTTGCGGCTGATTAACGATTTATTTGCCACTGATTTCGATAACACAAAACATTTTCTAACAATTAACAACACTATTTTTTATATTTAATGCTGTTGTTGGGGCCGTCGTTTTGTTGTTGCTGCTGTTGTTGTTGTAGTCGTAGCTGTTGTTGTTGTTGTTGTTGTTTTTATTGCGACACAGCTGCACATTAACCTTGAAATTTAAATTGAAATTCGTGTGTCGTGCGTGTTTTTTCTTGTTTTGCTGCTGCTGCTGCTGATTTTTTTGTTGTTGTTGTTGCATTCTTTTTTGGACTTACAGCCACACGCGAAGGTCACATAGCAGCATTTTTGTTGGCTGGACTGCAAATATTATATATGACGAATAATTATGATTTGCTTGGTTAATTTCATTTATTTTACATTTCGTTTTTTTTTTTGTATTTTATAATTATGAGTAACAAAAGACTTTTAACGCTTGCCGCAGCGTTTTGCGCTTTTCGAAACTAAATTTTCGGGCTTAACGCGCGCTCGGGAGAGAGACGGCGGCTCTCCCATTGCCACAATCTCACAATCACTCTCGCTCTGACACTCTCTCTCTCTCTCCCTCTGTCGCGCTTATTGCCGAAACGCCAACGCATCGGTTAATGTATGGCCCGTTGGTTGTTGTGCGCCCACGCTCTAAGCTCGGCTGCGCGCTCTCTTCTCTTCTCTTCGCTTTATTTTTTTTCTTTTTTGCACTCTGCATTTGATTTGCATTTGAAATGCCGTTACATGCGCTTCGCAAAGCTTATAAAACGCAATTTGATGACTGAGATTTATGACAACAACTTTGCATTTTGCATTGTCTGCTACTTTGCATTTGTCCACGCAAAAACAAAAGCAACGTGCGAGTGTGTGTGAGTGACACAGCAGCGAGCTTCAAGCGAGCCAATAAGCGCAAGTGTGAGCGAGCGAGTTAGAGAGCGAGGCAGGAGCAAGCAGAATGGCAGCAGCGCCACGACGAGCACATGACGAGCACGAAGTTTAACGAAGCAGCCGCAGCAGCCACCGCACAAAGAAGAACGCCGAAAAAACGTACCCAGCACACGCACACACACACACACACACACACGCACACAAACACGTATTGAGAGACAGCAGCACACGCACAGGCCAAAGAAATTTATATAATTCGCAGCAGCTAGCGGCCCACGTTGTTGTTGTTATTGCTCGTGGATGGTGGTTATATGTGGGTGTGTGTGTGTGAGTAGTTACTTAGGGCAGCCAGGCAAGCACTCGGCGTGCCTTTTGTAGCAGCATGAAGTAGTCGCCGTCTTCTTTGTCACTGTACGTGTCAGTGTTGGTGGTAACTGTAAGTACGTCCGTGTATGTTTGTCAGTATGTGTGTGGATGTTATGGCAGCGCCAAAGACGACAGCGACTGCGGCGCCTGCATGTGGATGCTGCGTGTGTATTGGTGTTGGCTGCTGATTGTCCAACAATATAAACGCAGCATACTTTCAGGCGAAACGTTCTTTTTGTTTGCGGCACGAAGACTTTGTTTTGTAGTTTTTAATGCTCATATTTTTAACACAAAAGATGCTGCGCTTTTCAACAAAAAAATGAATTTATAAATATATGTGTACGTGTACATATTTATTAAAATAATCATAAGTCCTGTGGGCTGCATAGAATGTCATTTGAATGGGCTCTCTGGCCACACTGTGCGTGTGTATTTGTTAACTTTCACTTTTGTTTTATTTGCTGCTGCGTTGACACTGCGCGCACACACACACACACACATACGCCTGTACTTGTGTATGTGTATAGGTATTTTCTCTTTTTTTCGTGCGTTTGTGTGTGTGTGCTACTTCGGGTTTGCGCTGTTTCTGTGCGGCGGCTGCTTATATAAGCCCGGAACGTGGCACACAAAAAACTATTCGCAACGAACTTTTTGCTGTAGATTTTCCTGCAATTTGCAAAGTTTTATTTTATTTATTTTATTTTAATTTTTTGTTTATGCAACGTGCTCTTAATTTGGGGCAGGGATTTTCACATATTATATAACATTTGCGATAAAAATGTTTGATGTGTCGCAACTACTCCCAACGAGGCCTGGCTATCGCACTATCGATCGCGATCTATCGAAACACGTTACGCTAGCACACACGCATACGTAAGCGCTTACCTTACGTAGCAAACTAACATAACAAAAGCCCACATAACCGTGTGTACATAATTACAATGTATGTGTGTGCGCGCGTGTGTGTGTGTGAGTATGTGGGTATTTCTTCCAAGAGCGCAGCAGCAACTGTCGTAACGGCCGCGTGGGCGGAGGCTGCGATGGAGAGGGGGTGGGGGCTGCTGCTTGCTGGACTCTGTGTGTGTGGGGGGGGCCGTTGCGAGAGTTATGCTTAGCACATTTTATTAGTTGAACACCAACAAAAATGGCAAACGGGCAGCGCGTTTTATTCTCAACAAATCTTCATTCCAATTTTCAGCTTTCTTTAACAATAACGATAGCGATAACGATAACGATATCTCAATTGGCATTTGCCCGTTTTTGGATTCGCAACTTTTTCACTTTTATTGGCTGTTATTTTACTTTATACTTTATTTATTAATTTGAATTAAATTTTATTTTTAATTTTTGCATTTACATTTACTAAATTTGTTATAGCTTTATATTTTATTATTAATTTTTTTTTATTGGTTGGTTGCTTTTTTGCATTTTTTTTTTCTTTTTTTCTGGTTCTTTGCTGCTTGATTCTGTGGACAAACAGTTGCGCGACGACGCAGGATATACCGTTACAATCCTGCTTCTTGCTGATGGCCCCAAACGGCACTGACTGTGCCACAAATTGCAGATGGCGCTTAACTGGAATATGCCAATGGCCCGAGCTGTCCGTAGGGGGCAGCACGAGCGCTCGGCTCTGCGCTCAGCGCTGAATTCGATGAACGAGAGCGCGCTGATTACGCTGCGCTCTCTCTCGTTCGCGCGCGCTCTCTTGCGCTCGCACTTTCGCTCTCTGACTGACAGTTCGAATGAAAAGCTTCCAGTGCTGTTAACTAACAGAGACTGCTGCTTATGCTTATCATTTGTGTGTGTGTGCGTCGCTCTGTTGAGATGAAGCAAGAAAAATTACTTGCTGCAGGGCACTTAATCACTAATGACAGCGACGCCAAAGCCAGCGCCAGCAGAGGCAGAGGCAGAGACAGCGACAGCAGGCAGCGGTGCCTGAACCTCAACTCACTCAAAGTGCGTTGGCGCTGTCTCCACTTGACTCGAATCGAATCAACTCGACACTCGACTCGGATTACGTCCTTTTGCCATGGCTGAGACTATGACTTGGGCTTTTGCTTTTGCTTTCGCTGCTGCGGCTGCTGTTTTCTGTTTTGTCATTTTGCTTCTTTTTATACGCAATACCCATTGAAAATGTGTGAAAATGGGTATAATGCTTTTGTGCAAATGTGTGTTACAGACAGAAGCAGGCATCTCCATCCACACAAAGTATAATAGCAATATATCATGTAAATATTAATATTATCGATTTGGGTGCATGGTTATTATAGCATATCTTGGGATTATAAGAGCCACACAAAGCATACCAATAATATATAAGGTAATATTTATCGATAAAAATGTAATATCGATAAATATCAATTTTAGGACATGATTTCTAAAGCATATCTCGATGATTATAAGAGCTAAAACGAAGAAAATCGGTATTCAAGTTCTCCTAGAGCATACACAAATGAAGACTATTTTCCTTGTTCGATAACTCTCCCCACTTGTCGCGAAATTGGAATTCGGCTTTTCAAGTGATATGTAAGAATGCATAAAAATTCCTATGTACATATGTTTCATCACAGGGTATCTACTGGTCGAGCACTCCCAACTAACGCCCTTTTTTCTGTGCGTGTACGTTGCATGCTCGGCGCGTTTCGTTACGGCGTTTTGTCTCACTTGGCCTAAATGTCTAATACCCTATAATGTCGTTTAATCCCACTCAACGTGCTTCAGTTTTGCTCTGCAGCTTAAAAAGAAGGCAGCCCAAAGGCGAATCCGTTGCACTTGACAGTTTCAAACGAGCTCATTCGATGTGGAGCGAGCAACAACAGAAAGAGCGACAGATAGCGAGAGCCTCTCTTGAGCTGCTTTAATTGCAGTTGAAAATGCCGTAGCATAACTTTGAGCGCAAGTTCGGGCTGTCAAAGTTGCTAATCAGAAACTAACGGCAAAAACTCACTCGCACTTGCCACAGAAAACAATCCAAGGCCACAAGACCTTCAACAGCCAAACAAAGCGCAGACAGTTGATGCTAATGCCGATGCCGATGCCGATGCGGATGCTGCCACCTGAATTATTCACCTTTGTTAATTAACTTAAGTGTGCCACACAGATGGCAGCAGCTATTAGCTATGCAACATATTATGATCGAAGGCACAGCCAATTAAACTAAGATAAGAGCTTTATACAATTTTTAAACAATAATGAAATCCGGAAATAACGGGAAAGATTGGGCGAAGATTAAATACCCCTGCAAATATGTGCTATATACCCATAGTTATCTGTGATCTGTGAAAGATTTTGACCCCCCAGAATCACTTTTAATGTTGTTTACAAACAATTAAAAATATCAATTTGCAATTCAAAATTTTGAGGAAACAAAAATTTTTGAAATGGGGGAATGCATGATTTTCTAAAGCATTTTCTAAAAATTTATTTTCAATAATGCATATATTTTAAATGCAGAATCAAAATGACTTCAAAATAGAAAATCAGTTCAGGTTTGATCAATTTATGGGAATTTGAAACATGAAAGTTATGAATTACATGTCCAAACTTTTGTCAATAAAAATCTGATTACTTTAACACGAGTTATCACGAGTATTTATTCCAAGTTTTAAGTCTCTAGCTTCAATAGACGGACATTGCTCAAACCCAATGTACCCTTTTCACTTCGTAAACGAGTGTAAAAATTCATAAAAAATTACCTTCAAGGAATAAAGTTCTTAAGGGGAATTTTAATTCTAATAAGCCCCACGCCCATTTCCCAAATCAGATTGGTTTAATTTCAATAAGGTTATGGTTTATGGCATCCACTGATTAGAATTCGACATTGGGATTTACACAGGACTTCCCTTCGAAAGCCAGTGGCTAGTGGCAAAACATCCCTCGCACCCACCGACCGCAATCGTTGCTGATAAGGATAAAGAACAGTAAAAATATATAAAAGTAAAAGTGAACCATGCGACAGACAAAGGGCCAAAGCAGAAAAGAAAAACTTAAAACAGCGACAGCACAGGAAGTACAAAAAAAAGGGACGCAGCTAAAAAAAAAAACGAGCAGAAAAAAAGAATCCCACATAATTTGGCTTGGAAACCATTTTGCTTCAATTTATGCGCATTCCAATCAATAACTGTGACACATGCAACCAACCGACGAACCAAGGAACCAGGCAAGGACACGCACAAGGGCAGCAAGGAGAGTGAAAGTACTAAGATATGCCCAAAGGCACAGGCAGAGGATGAGCAAGTGGCAGAGCAGCTTGGCCAACGTCTAACGGAGACACACACATACTCACGCACACGCACGAACACATATAGCAGAGAAGAGGAATGGATATGAATGTGTCAAACTTATGCGGGCACACACAAACACGGACACAAACAAACACGCACGTACGCAGGCCTAAGTGTATGCGTGCAGAAATTGATAAGAAACAAAATAACCCTGAAGAAGAAACTGTGCAAAGAGCGGCAAGCCAAGCAAGTAAGAGAGCACATGGAAAACAAAACCAAAACTGCCAGCAGAAATAACAATACAACCGCTAACTACAACAACAATTCGGAGAAATTCTATTAGCAGTGTGTGTTTGTGTACGTATGCCTAAGCTGTGTATGCAGATCATAAGCTTTGCTTGTCAAACAAAAAGTCAAGGCAATCAATTTTATAGCAAGCAGCTTGTTGTCACTATCGACATCGATACTCGTACTAAATACCGCATTTTGGTATTTGTTTGCGTGTAGCCTTGATCAGCATACTGCGCTGAGCGCACAGCATAGACATAGACGAAGGCCGCACAAAAGCAAATGACAAAAACACACATCATGACATTTGACAGCTTTTGGTAAGCTGAGCAGCGCAATCGGTTATCGTAATCGTAATCGCAATCGAAATCGATGTCTACCTTGGAGCACACAAACACACAGCGCACAGACATTGGAGATAAGCGTTACAAGGACGCCGCTGCTGCTTGAAACGAAATTGGGCAGCGAAAGGAAGCGGCAAGGATTTTGCGCAGTTTTGCTGACAGGCAAGTGCCAAGCAGTAGAACAGCCGATTTCTGCTCTTTTTGAACGCACAGCAACACAACAACAACTACTACAGAAACAACAAAAAATAAAAGGAGGCGGGCAAAGGCAACGCAAGTTTTGTGAATGAAATTTCGCGCAGGCACAAAGCGCACAAACAACATTAAGGTGGCGCACAGACACGCACACAAACAGGCGCTCACGCTCACGCTCACTCACTCGCACTCACACTCTCTGGCCAAGTCACGCGGCAGGCGTATGCACAGATGCGAAGCACATGGGCAAAAGGGACTGGCCGAGGAGGAATGCCAGAGCATTCAGCCCAATGCAAAGCAAACAAAGCCGCGCTCTGTGTTTGGGTTCAAAGCTACTAGAAAAGAAAAAACAAAAAGGAAACGAAACGAAACGAAACGTAACCAAAGCAGCGCAGGGGAGAGAGGAGAGAGAGCAACGAACGTGTGGGTTGAGTATGGAAAGCAGCAGCGCAGGGGGAGTTGGGGTTGGGGTTGGGGCTGGGAGTACCCAAAAGGGAATCAACATCTGCCGCTGGGCAGGCAGACAGTCGCTCTCGCGGGCGTGGTGGTCGCTCGCTCAGCGACATCTGTGGGTGGAATCGAAGCCCTTGGAATGCTGCTGGAAGGCACAAGCCCAAAAACTAAACTAATGCTCAACATTTATCGATGATGACGGTACGGGCTGCGGGTACGGGTGCGGAGCCACGGCACAGTTTGCGGCGTTGACCCACAAATATTGCTGCCGCTGCCGATACACATAATTACGTTAACCTCTGTCGCTGTCTGACAGCGCTCAATGATAATCACGCTGAAGATGGAGATGAAGACGATGATAAGAAGCCTCCACTCGCAATAAAACCGATTGGCAGCGCGTTTTTTGTACACCTCTGATCCTCACGCCCTCCTCCGAACTTTCTTTGTTACAAATAAGGCGACCTTGGGTCAAATATAAGAAATGCGCTGAGGTGAGCAGAGAAATTAAGCTAGGTAGCTTTAGGAAATTATAAATAAAATAGAAAATATATTTCGATATATTTTCAATTTCCATTACATTCTAAAGCATAATCAATGTCATAAAGTGTTCAAATTTTAATCGACAATATATGGATAAACTTTTTTAAATAATTCATTTAGTTTTATTTTATTACTTGATGATCAGGCAGCTACCAAAAAAGTATATTTTATTTTTCATTTTTGTATTCTATTTGAAAGCCACTTTGAGTAAGTTATTTTAAAACACTTTATTAATCTGGACTAAAAAAATCAAAAAAGTCGATTTTTATCACGAATATAATATTTTATGTACAGCTGTTGACAACTAATTTGAAAAAGGTTTTGACTAGTTTTCATATTAACTTCTAAAACTTTGTATGAGAACCAAGCAACTTAAACAAATTTTATGGGCTTTTAAAAATCAATCATTTTTTTGCAAATTATGATTATTTTTAAAGTAGAACCGTTTTAACAAGCTGTAAGCCTTTCAGAAAGATAAAGAGATTAGTTTACTTATAAAGAAAATATATAAAAAAAAGAATATGTTACTATTTGTATTAAAAGTAGTATGGAACTTAACGTTTTTGAATTTTTTATTCTGTGATTTGAGCCCGGAAGAAAAATAAAACAAAAATCACAGTAAAAACAAAACACTCCTAGAGCAGGAAGCTTAGATCATGTCGGGACACAGCTAAAGAGTAGAAGTTGAAATCACTGAGTACAAATATGCATTATACACACACACGCATATGTGTGTGTGTGTGCAGACACACACACAAAGGTATGTTGTGGGCGCCTGATATAGTTCAGCTGTAAAGTATGCAGTGACTGTTTTGCTTAGCGCAGTTGTTGGTCACACACACGCACACATGTATATTGCAGCACGTAAAATGTAAATTCAAGTGTGTGTGTGTGTGTGTGTGTTGGGTGATAAAGCCATAGATATAGCTTGGCCTGCAGGAGTGTGGATAATGGCGCGGCGAAAAGTCGAAACGCACACAACACACGAACACACACCCGCACACACACATGCGCGCACATAATAAGGTGCGATTTGTCTCGCGCATAAAACGAAATTTCCTGCAAAAACACACACACACACACACATACACAGCTGAATGGCTGGCCAACAATGGTCGCTGCTGCTAGGCAGGCGGAGGGAGGGGGTGGGGGTGGTGGTGCTTGGCAGTTTCGATTGCTTTTGTTGCTTGTATATGACAGCGTGCCGATGTCCCTGTGTGCGTGTGCGTGTGCGTGTGCGTGTGCGTGTGGGTGTGTGTGGCGGACATCTTTGTAGGTTAAGGCTCATGTCAAAGCTGGCAAACTGGTGCGACAAACGGGCGTAAGGCTCTGGGCGTGGCAAACTCGTTTGCCATAATTATTGCTTTTGTTGGGCCTCTGCATGTGTGTGCGTTATTTTAACCGGAAATGTGTGTCCTGCCACGCAACACACACGGAAAAATTTGTGAACTGCATGAACTTTTTGCGCTTGTGAGTGTTTGCGTTGGGAGCAGCTTTTGCTCTGCGTGCCGGCGACAACATTTAGCAAATTCTTTTTTATGACAATGTCGCCATCTCTCGCTCTCGCTCTGCATAACAGCGCCCACTTTTATGACAAATATTATGTTAAAGACCGAATATGCGCTACGCCATAAAAGTCAATCATTTTTCATTTCGCTTTGCGCGCTGCTGTCGCCGCCGACGTCGCGTCGTCTCTCGCCTCTCTCCGCTCTGAGCTGAGCGCTGTCAGTCACTCTCACAGCCATTCACACAACAAGAAAAAAAAAACGCCTTTGGCTGTGCTTGCTTATTTCTTTCTTCTCTGTGCTTTCATTCTTTTCTTTTTCTTTTCATTTTTTTTTTTTTTTTTTTTGGTAATGTCCGCTGGGGACATTTAATTTTTGGCGGTCATTCGTTGTGATTTCGGTTGATATGCGATATAGTATTTTATGTACAGTGTATGTGTGTGTGTGTGTGTGTGTGTGTGCTGGTCTTTGTCGCTCTCGCTGGCTGGCTAAGCGCTTGTTGTTGTTGATTTTTGGCGCGGCTTGCTTCAATTTATGTTCTGTTTGCCTTTATTGTCGAGTTTTACTTGTTCTTTGTATTTTTTTTAAAGGACCTTTTTTTAGGGTGCGGATCACATTTGTTGTGTTGCTGTATTGATAAGTTCATTTAATGGGCACGGCCTGGCCTGCCCTCTGCCCACACACAAGCACGCGCATACGTGTGTTTGTGTGTTTGTGTGTTTGGCATTTGTTTGAGTGCGTTGCGCCTAATGAGTTTAATGCTTTGTTATCAGCGCTGTAATCTGCTTATGTAATATGCGGCCAAAACTTCAACATAATTGAATCACAAATTATGTCATTTTGTGCGAGTGTTTGTGGGTGTGTGTGTGTGTGTTTTTATTTATACACACACGAGCATTTAAGTCCTCGGGCGGAACTTTAAACGCATTAGTTGCCGAATTGTCAGAGAATGGAGTGCTTGGCAATTAAGCAGTGTGTCGATAACCGATTTTTGGGCACTGTTTAGCCGTTGCGATTACTTCTTATCATGCGTTAGAGCGAGATGAAAGCAGCATCAATGCGATCCTCTTTTAGTTTCAACTGAACTAGTTCGTAAGCGCAATTTGCAATTTGCGTTGCAGTGCTGTCATTTTTTCTTTAGAATTCAAAATTAACTCATTTTTAATGCACTTTTCGCTAAAACAAACTGCAAATGACTTAACGCAGCAATTGTCATAAGGCAATTACTAGCAATGCCACACCTGATCGCTTTCTGTTTGTTTTTAGAGCAATTGTGCCATACAGCGGCGAACACGTGCCCCGGGCTGCCCCCCCTGACCAGAACACGATGCCTGTCAATGACGGAAGGCCACTTTCATTTTGTAGGAAAAGCAAATGAAACTTAACGGAAAAGAAAATTACATCATGCTCGTTTCAATGGGTCGACATAATATTATTTTCCTTGGTTTTTTTTTTTTTTTTTTTTCAGTTTTTTGCGCTTTCCACTATGTGAGAGCCATATCCACGTGCACAGCCAGATCTGTCTCGGTGTGTGTGTGTGTGTGTGTGCTTCATCATCGTCTTCCGGTCTGCGTCTCGTGGCTCCTTCAGCCTTCTGTCGATTTTTTATTTATTTATTTTATGCCTACGCACATACGCGCCAAGCAGTTTGACAGGTGTCGCCGACTGAGTGGCTGCCTGACTAAGGGGGGTGGAGGGTTCTCTAACGGGCGTGGTCGGGTCCTGTGCCCCGGGCGGTAGATGGAATGAAAAATGTCGCCCTATTATTCTTTGTATTGTTTTATGCGGCATTTATACGCTTATTTTTGTTGTCTTTTAATAGACGTGCCAAAGTACGGCCAAAAACAAAGGCAGCGACATTCGCTGGGGCTACTTTACGTATACGCTACCCACACTTCTCTCCCCCAGCCCCACCTATCGCATAGCAGAAAGGGCCTGTGTGTCTGTTGGCGTTTTATCGCCATCCAATCAGTAGATAAATAACACATAAAATGAGGTGCTTAATCGGGTTTGAAGTGATGAAAGTGAAACTGTGCCAAGTTCTGTCTGTGGTTGTATCTCTCCCTCTCTCTCTATCTCGTTGTCTGTGGTTGCCAGCGCCAAGAGCTATGCCTTTGTCTTTGGCGTAAATCTGAAGTAACAACTTTATATTTGTATATCAGCTACAAGCACTCATACACACACTTACACTCATTAATATACATATATAGACAGTGTGCGTGACGCATTACAACTTAGCTTCTCAATTGCGCGTGACAAAATAATTTAGCATTAAATTGTACGCGTAGACAAGCAATTTGTCAGCATATATTTGCATTAAACGCAAAACACACACAAGCAGTCAAAGCTGTTCAAATATGGCGCGCAACTTGACGATAGGCTGGTACAATTACTATCGTTTGGTTAACAACAAGTTGGCACCACTGCCCAAACAGAGTTGCGCCAATCGATTTGCCGCTGCGTTTGTGTTATCGGCAGCCAAGACAGCTGTATTGTTTTTTTGTTGGTGCTAGCAAACAGTATTAAAAGCGCTGTAGAATTAGGAATAATAATTAGCTGCATTTAATTAAGCGCAAATTGCACAAGCAGCAGAGATTAATTGTTATAAAGAAGGTTGGCACATAACAATAATAATAGCAATAAACAGTTTAATTCAGCCAAAGCACAGCTTGAAAAAGGCCAAAACGGCCAGGTGAAGCCAGCAAATAAATGGTTAAAATATGCATAAACTAAGCATAAATATTAATGTTTCGCGTTTTCGGTGTGCCCCACAAAGACTTGTTGCTGTGTGTGCAGCCTTTATTGATTTTGTGCAGTGCCCGTGTGTTTCGTTCCGCCTGTTTGTCGGCGAAGAGCTACGCACTTCAGTCTTAACTGCATTTCTGTATTCTGTTTCCATAATTGCAGACTCAACTTTGACAGCTGTTATGGCTATAAATAAAGCAATTGCCACCGCCTGGCCGCTTATCAGCAGCCGCGTCTGATGTTGCGTATGCAAAAGCCACACAACTGTTCCCATACCTTCCTCGGGGGTATCTTAACTATGTCATGAAAAGCGTAACGCGAAAGAGACGTCTCCGACCCCATAAAGCATATAATATTTTTGATTAGTATCACCAATATTGCAGGCGGTACATATGTCGGAATCGGCCGGATCGGCCCACTATATCACATAGTTTATATACGAGAAACTTTTTTGTTTTTCAAGATATCCCAACCAAACTTGGCAATTGAAAGCGTCTTAAAATATCTCCAACATCGAACTACTACATAATATATCCTTATATGAATACACTAGATATACAGCGCACAACTTCCCTGTGACTGTAAGGGTATAGGCTCTTCGACACCAGTTTCATTTAATCGTTCACATTTATTGCTAATGATTAACATACAAACGCCCCCTCGGCCACGCCCCCAACTGACGCTTATTGATAAGTTGTTAAATGATTCGAGTGGCCTCCTAATGCCCAAAGGCCTGCCACAAGACGCTAATGAAAGCCAATTGGCTGTTAATTAGATTGTTACGATTCGTGGCTCAATTAAAGCCAACACTTTAGTGGGCCGAAATCAGCCAAAAATCGATAAATGCACCACGATTAACTGTTTATGTGATACATTCCCATTGCAGCAATGGCCACAGCACTGGGCAAAGCAGAGATCTAAGCGCCCAATGCGCCTGCAAACCTTCCCAGTAAAACCCCTTGACAAAGCGTAAATCAAAGTATCAAAAATGAAACAGAAAAGTTGGCGGCACAAGCGTAAATACTAATTAAAACGCACTCTGAGCTGACAATAAACTGAAAGCAACTAACGCCAAGCTAAGAGAAAGAAGAGAACAAGTCAAGAAGCTATTGAACATGCTCGGGCGCACACAGAAGCTGCTGCTTGGCGTGGCCATATTGCTGTTGGTCAACGTTCTGTGGGTCTCCTCCAGCGAACTAAGCAAGGTACGAGTGTATTCACCATCCATAAACACTTTTTTGTTTACCTTTATCATCTTAGAAGAGATTCTCAACATATTTAATTTTAATGCATTTACAGTTTTTCTTAAAGGTTTAAAATTGACTGCAAAATTATTAAATTTCAAATCTTTTTTTTTCTAGTCATTTTTGATTAACGTTTTTTCTTTAAAACTTTCTTAATGTTCTTAAATTGTTATTTCAACAAGTAAATGCATTTCACTTACCTATTTAAAGTAACACTATTTAATACTACATAAATAAAAATTGCATTAGGTTTTCATGGTTTTTCTTTGCTTATATGTGAAAATATTTTCTGTTTGACAGCTTTCACCCTTAATTCTTTGTTTACATATGAAATCGCCCATATATTAAATCAATTATCATAAAAAAAACTCTTCTTTCTTTAAAATCCACATATTATTATTAATTAACCTAATTTAATAAACCTTGCCAAACTCTCTTTGACAGTTTCTCTTTGAGGATGACAAATATGACAAGCCCTTCTTTTGCACATACTTCAAAACATCGATGTTTAGCATCTATTTGCTTATTATTGGCATTATCGCGCCCTGGAAAGAGTCCTGCGAGCGTCAGCATGGCAACTATGCGGTTTGTCTAAGCTTAAAAGACCTTCCAAAAGAGTACCCCATTCATTTTTAAACATTTGCAGATGATGGAGCAGCATGCTGATGAGGAGAACTACTACACAAATCAAGCTGCCTTGGTAAGTCGATAGCTGTGCCTGTCGCCAAGTCTCTAATCCCCTTGCTCGACAGGGTGATCCCACCTTTGTGCCCATACGAGTGGCCAATCCGGGCAGTGGCGTCTTGTCCGGCACCGAGAGCGACGATTCGAGTGTTCGCAGCGTGCGCTTCTGCAAAATGGCCGAGGTGCGCGAGATGTCGGCGCACGAGGCCACGGATGCGCTCATGGCGCGTCTCTCCTACGCGGCCAGCATGCGCATCCGGCGCCAGAAGACGCATCACAAGACGGCCAAGACAGCGCTACTCTTCTGCCTTCTCTGGTTTGCGGCCAACTACTTTTCGCAGCTGGCACTGGACATGGACGAGGAGCCAATGATAACGCTCATCAGGTGGGTCAAGAACGTTGCAGACAGTTTAAAACAATCGAACAGTTATCTAAAAACTGTCAGCCAAATTTGGTGACTCTAGCGATATATGTATTTTCGCGGTTTACTCGAACTATGATATAAGGACCTTATCGATTTGCCATCATTAGAGGTCATCAGTAATGTGTCTGTAAAAATATTATGTATCTAGCTTCAAAATTGAGAAAGAAATATCAATTTTATCGATTTGCCACGCCCCCAGTGGACGTAGTCAAAAAATCTTAAACACTTTAAAATTTCAAGTCTAACTGCGTTCATATGGACAGACGGACATTACACAAACGCAATATACTCTTTTCAGTTTCGTGAACGAGTATAAAAACTAATCCTTCGCCTCTTACAGATCCACTTCAGCCACCTTGTTCACCATTTTCTTGGCCGCCTTGTTTCCCTCGGCCATGGGCGATAAGGTGACCATTACCAAGTTGATTGCCGTTACCATGAGCATTGGCGGCGTCGTGGTCATCACCATCAACGACCTGCACGACTCCAAGATGACGCGCGGCGTACTGTTGGCCCTGTTCAGCGCCTTCTTCTACGCCTCGTACTTGGTGTTTGTCAAGCGAAAAAGCGACACAGAGGAGAAGGTGGACATTCCGCTCTTTTTTGGTGAGCTTACCAGTATATCTTTATACTTAATTCCCTGTGCTAAAGAGTTTTTATTTACCAGGTTTTGTTGGTCTCTGGAATCTGTTGCTGTTGTGGCCCATCTTCTTTATATTGCATTTCACCAAGATCGAGACCTTTGAGCTGCCCAGTCAGGGCCAGTTTGGCCTGTTGTTCTTGAACGGCTTCCTTTGCACCGTTCTGGCGGTGGCTCTGTGGATGTGGGGCTGTTTTCTCACCTCCTCGCTGATCGGCACGCTGGCCATGTCGCTGCAAATACCGCTAACCATTGCCTTTGATGTGCTGCTCAAGCACAAGCCGTATTCATCCGTGTACTGGATGGGCTCGATTGGCCTGATCTTGGCCCTGCTGCTCGCTGTGCTGCTTTTGCGCAACGATGACTCAGATCCGCTGATGAAGCTGTTCAAAGTTGTGTATAGAAAAGTCTGCGGCTGCCGTAAGCCGAGCATTGTGAGGTAAATTGAATCAATATTTCAACATTCATATTCCGTTTTATTATTCCTTATTAATATTCATTTGGTTTTCACAGAGTCACCGATGACGAGCAACAGGAATCTCTAATCAATAGCAGTGATTAAAGTCTGACCTTGGTACAGGGAACGCTTTTGAAAAACGCGCTTCAAATTGAAATTGCTCAGAGTGCAATGCAAATCCAAACTTGGCTGTTCACGAGTTCGTTTCGAATCGTTCGTTAATCGATAGCGACAAATATATATATATTATATTCTATGAAGTTGTAGTTGATATTTCGCACAACCTACGTAGACATATATATATACATACATTTTTCCTAGTTTGTTTTAAGTTAAGAGCTGAGATCCTGATTTGCAATTTTACGTACAATTAAGATAACATATATTTTATATTTATTATCGTAGGATTGTATTTTTCTGTAAATAGCTTTAGTCCCTAGTGTTTCTCTCTATATGTGATAGGTCTTACAATTTGCTGAAGCTCATTTCTTATTTATTATGCTTATCAGAAGTTCTCTGCTCTAATGCTCGACTTTATAATACATTTGCACATACTATCCACATTTGAAGATTTTGGTCGAATATACCCTGTACTATACATAGAACTGTTTCTGTATACTTTAACATGTATTAATTATATAATCTGCTGAATCTGTTTAATGATAACCGTATATAAACACACACATATATATTAAAAACAATGTAAATCTGTCTGTATTTTGTTATTTTGCAGTGCCAGGAGTTTTAATTTGAGAATTTTACATAATCGAACCAATTTAGTGTGCTTTGTATGAGTATAAAGTTGAATTCCTAATTAGTATTGCTTATTGTTTACATTTAAGAGCAAACAAATTAAAAATAATTGTTAACCCGCGATAAGATTATTCCATACGTATATAATAAAAATGCATTGGTATGTATTCTTACACTTGATTGCTCCTTCTTTGTATTATTATCGGGTAACAAACGAAAAAATCCGCTTCCGAATAATCAATATAAAACTTGGAATGTGTCATATTATTGTTAGATTACTTTCAAATATTTATTTACGCGCCATACTTGACATTGATACTTGCTTAGATTCTATCGATAGGCTTGACAACGTTGAACAACACTCTTTTGACTCCGTTGCTTCTCAATAGTATCGATAGAATCATAAGCAGATAGTCATGTTTCTCTCGTTTACCATTATATTTCTCGCGGTCGAACAGTGCGGTCGTCATTGCGGGTGAACGTGTCGTAAAAACCTTGTAGAAAATGAAGTTCCAACTGGCTTTGTGCCTGGTCGCCATTGCGGCCGGCATTGTGGTTGCTGATGAAAGCAAAGGACCCAAAGTGACCGACAAGGTAGGCATTATCCCCACACATGCAGACCTTTCATTGTGTGTACCTGCGTCACTTTTGTATATACACACACAAATGCAAACAAACACATAAATCTCATATATATCTATTTTTTTTTTTTTGTGAATGTTTATTAATTATTTCCGTGAATGTATTTGTTGCGTAGGTTTTCTTTGACATCACCATTGGCGGCGAGTCCGCGGGTCGTATTGAGGTCGGATTGTTTGGCAAAACAGTGGAGAAGACCGTGAAGAACTTCAAGGAGTTAGCCGAGAAGCCACAGGGCGAGGGGTAAGCAAACGCTGCACCGTTAATTGGCGTATCAGCGTCACACACACACACGTATACAGTTAGGTGTAAGTGTATACACACAAGAACAGTGTGCACACGCGCACACAAACACATTTGTAGGTTAGAGCCGTAGTTGATATCAATTACGTGGCGTTTAAGTGTGAATTAGTTAACAAAAGTAAACGAGCAAACAAGATGACAAATTGAATTGTTTACTAACCGAGTTGACACTAATTTATTTATTATGTTGGTCTGGTTTCGTTCAGCTACAAGGGCAGCAAGTTCCATCGCATCATTAAGGACTTCATGATCCAGGGCGGCGACTTCACCAAGGGCGACGGCACCGGCGGACGCTCCATCTACGGCGAACGCTTCGAGGATGAGAACTTCAAGCTGAAGCACTATGGCGCCGGCTGGTTGAGCATGGCCAACGCTGGCAAGGACACCAACGGCTCTCAGTTCTTCATCACCACCAAGCAGACCAGCTGGCTGGACGGCCGTCACGTGGTCTTCGGCAAGATCCTGTCCGGCATGGACGTGGTGCGTAAGATCGAGTCGAGCGCCACCGATGCCCGCGATCGTCCCGTCAAGGATGTGGTGATCGCCAACAGCGGCACCATCGCCGTCGCCGAGCCCTTCGCCGTTTCCAAGACTGATGCCACCGATTAGGAAACTCGCGTACTTTCCTTTCGCAATTTGCCAGATTAAGCAAGTCTTTTTAACATAATCAATTGAATGTATAAGCGATAAAGAAATCTAGAGTAGATCAGCAATAGATTTTTCTCAGCGGAAAAGCTGAGTTTGCATTTAAAATTGCCAATTTTTTAACAATATACATATACAGTTTGTCATATAAGCAAGTACTCGCTCAAATTTGTATCCTCTAGAAATGCATAATAAATTTACTATGTGATAAAAAAACGAATACGAAATGTAAACGATTTTGTTTTTGTTTGGAGTTTGCGGTTCATTGAACTGGTTTTTTTTTTTGGATGCCAAATTGTGCTCTTTGAGCGTGTGTGTGTTAAATTTGTGTTGGCTTTCTTTGTACTTGTGTTGTTTCCCTTTAGCGGAACCGGTTTCCAACGACAACAGTTTCATTTGCCTCTTCTGCAGCTGTCGCCAATTTGTTTCTGTTTCTAGCTTGGCTTTAATTCTGACCAAAATAAAAAGCTGACACAGTTGTATGTTTTTTCTGCTTTCGTAGATTCGTGTCACCTTCTTAAGTTTAGCGACTACTTGACAATTACTTATGCACATTGTATTTCTATTTTTCATTCGTCAATGCCAATTTAAGCTGTTCAAGTTCTACAGCAGCCTTGATAGACAGCTAAAAAAGGTACAAAACATTTTGCCTATCAGCGAATCGGACTGGAAACTTTCCAATAAGAATATACGCTTGCTGTCTTGATTATTCGGTTTTTAACCCTTAAATTCAGTGGAAGCCAAGTAGAGCGGTTGCCTAGAAACGTTCTCGACGGGTTCATAGTAATGTTATGAATAGAAGCCATGACATTCACTCATTATACGCTGCCAGAGGGTATTATAACTTTGTCACGCAATGTGTAGCGCATAGAAGGAGATGTCTCTGCGCCTATAAAGTATATATTTTCGATATAGCTAGGTCCGGCTGTCCTCCTGTCCTTTTCTATGCAAACTAGTCTCAGTTTTAACGCTAATGTCTTTGCAATAAATCATCAACATCGAACGAATTATAGCATTATAGTTAACATTTTCCCCATATCCGCAAGAGTATTTTCTTCTAATGTTTCTTGATGCTTAAACTTCTTGGGAATTCTAACAACAGCTGCAGTTAAACTGAGTAAAATAGTTTTTACGATGATTTTTAAAATGGAAAAGTAATTAGTGATCATATCCGGATGTTTTGTTTATGCGTCGAGTGCCCGCAATGCACTATGCATACGGAGAGAATATTAGCTATGTGGCAGGCCCCCCTTTAACCCCCAATCAGCGAGAGCAGAGCCAATTGGAGCATTCGAGAGAGAGAGAGGATCGCTTGTTTGAGTGCAGCAATTACAAATTTGCCTGTGTCAGTGCAATTGTACCCCATTCGTATATAGAGTGTAGATACATATGTACATACATATACGTATATGTAGATTGTGTATTGTTTATGTCGGCAACAATCTCATGTGCCACATATGTTTCCCACACACACAGGGGTTCACGTACATACACATATATACATTAACCACAGAAATTCTGGACGCTGTCGCATTTCTAAGATTATTTGCCGCGAGCAATCAGTGCTGCGAGGCAGAGCGCATGGCGTGGAGACAATAAGAGACTAAGGAGTTATAGAAGGGGACAACTTTTGAAGCTTGTTGCAACTACAGCCACGTATTTGAAGCCTTAGCCCAGCTCAACATGGTAAGTAGTTGTGTAGCTCCAAAGGGATCGAAGATCATGCTGTATATACTTTAGTTGATAAGAGAACATATTGAGACAATCGCCTGTTGCTGATGTGTACCAATGAAATCGGTGAAATAAACTAGGAAATTGTAAGGGCAGATGCATGAGCAAATATATACATACAGTGAAATTCCTCATAACCGGACACTCACCGTCGCAATGGTTTTGTCCGGTTATGGGAGATGTCCGCTTATGGGGAGGAGAGTCACAAAAATTGTATTTGAATTGCATCCAAGTGTTCAGAAATTGTCTGTTATTTAATATTTTGTACGTATTTATATAGCTGTGTCCACAAAATTTGTCCGGATATTGGAGCTGTTCATCTGTAAGGACTGTCCGTAATGGGGAATTTCACTGTATAGCACAAGCCATAAACAAAATTTTTCAAAATAATAAGGGGGGGGTACATGATTTTTTTACCAACAATTTCGAACAAAAATAATTTTCAGTAATGCATACATTTTGAATGCAGAATGAATGTATAGCACAAGCCATAAACAAAATGCCATCAAACATGAACATCGGTTCAGTTTTGACAAAGTTATGCGAATTTGAAATATGGGATCTATGGATCCGAGGGCTTTACTTGTCAAAATTTTTGTTAATTTTGGCATGATTTTTGACAAAAAATTTGACCCCCTCCGAATCACTTTTTATAATGTTTTTTATACTAATTGTGACAATTACAATCGATTAAAAATAAAAATTTGCAAATCTAAATTTAGAAAAAAAAATTTTTTCCAAAATAAGTAAGGGGGGGGTACATGATTTTTTTTACCAAAAATTTCGAAAAAATTGTATTTTCAGTAATGCATACATTTTGAATGCAGAATGGATGTATAGCACAAGCCATAAACAAAATGCCATCAAACATGAAAATCGGTTCAGTTTTGACAAAGTTATGGGAATTTGAAATATGGGATCTATGGATCCGAGGGCTTTACTTGTCAAAATTTTTGTTAATTTTGGCATGATTTTTGACAAAAAATTGGACCCCCTCAGAATCACTTTTTATAATGTTTTTTATACTAATTGTGACAACTACAATCGATACAAAATAAAAATTTGCAAATCTAAATTTTGAAAAAAAAAAATTTCAAAAATAAGTAAGGGGGGAGTACATGATTTTTTTACCAAAAATTTCGAAGATATTTTATTTTCAGTAATGCATACATTTTGAATGCAGAATGGATGTATAGCACAAGCCATAAACAAAATGCCATCAAACATGAACATCGGTTCAGTTTTGACAAAGTTATGGGAATTTGAAATATGGGATCTATGGATCCGAGGGCTTTACTTGTCAAAATTTTTGTTAATTTTGGCATGATTTTTGACAAAAAATTTGACCCCTTCCGAATCACTTTTTATAATGTTTTTTATACTAATTGTGACAATTACAATCGATTAAAAATAAAAATTTGCAAATCTAAATTTAGAAAAAAAAATTTTTTCCAAAATAAGTAAGGGGGAGTACATGATTTTTTTACCAAAAATTTCGAAGATATTTTATTTTCAGTAATGCATACATTTTGAATGCAGAATGGATGTATAGCACAAGCCATAAACAAAATGCCATCAAACATGAACATCGGTTCAGTTTTGACAAAGTTATGCGAATTTGAAATATGGGATCTATGGATCCGAGGGCTTTACTTGTCAAAATTTTTGTTAATTTTGGCATGATTTTTGACAAAAAATTTGACCCCTTCCGAATCACTTTTTATAATGTTTTTTATACTAATTGTGACAATTACAATCGATTAAAAATAAAAATTTGCAAATCTAAATTTAGAAAAAAAAATTTTTCCAAAATAAGTAAGGGGGGGGTACATGATTTTTGGACCAAAAATTTCGAAAAAATTTTATTTTCAGTAATGCATACATTTTGAATGCAGAATGAATGTATAGCACAAGCCATAAACAAAATGCCATCAAACATGAAAATCGGTTCAGTTTTGACAAAGTTATGGGAGTTTGAAATATGGGATCTATGGATCCGAGGGCTTTACTTGTCAAAATTTTTGTTAATTTTGGCATGATTTTTGACAAAAAATTTGACCCCCTCAGAATCACTTTTTATAATGTTTTTTATACTAATTGTGACAAATACAATCGATTAAAAATAAAAATTTGCAAATCTAAATTTAGAAAAAAAAATTTTTTCCAAAATAAGTAAGGGGGGGGTACATGATTTTTTTACCAAAAATTTCGAAAATATTTTATTTTCAGTAATGCATACATTTTGAATGCAGAATGAATGTATAGCATAAGCCATAAACAAAATGCCATCAAACATGAAAATCGGTTCAGTTTTGACAAAGTTATGAAATATGCGATATTTAATGAAAAGGTCATCAATAATCTTTGTGAAAAAATTTTAATGAATTTAGCTTTAAAACTAAGGAACTTGCCGCGCCTCCAGTGGGCGTAGCGAAAAAATCCTAACACTTTATCTGACGTGGGTACACACGAGCATATATTCCAAGTTTCAAGACTCTAGATTCAATTGGGCGGAAAAAATTGTATTCAACGGGACAGACATTGCACAAAACCAAATATGCTCTTTTCACTCCGTACTTATATTTACTTATATATTCATGCAGGAGAAAGATAAAGGAGCGACCTACCTCTGCCTGCTCCTGTTTTCACTGCTGCTGCACAGCAATGACAGTCGCGCTGCCAAGCTACTCGTCCTGTTTCCACATGCCAGCGAGAGTCACTTTGCCGTGATGCGCACCCTGGTCGCCGAGCTGGCCGGCAAGGAGCACAACGTAAGTGAATATGCCACGCATTCCAGCACAAAACTAATGTCCCTTCCTTGCAAGGTAACTGTGTACGCTAGCCATGGACTAGGCGAGCGCTTGGATCGCGTGGCGGAGACTGTGGTGGCACCCGAATACGACTTCTGGAGGAACTGTAAGTCAGATGGCCAAATTTAAGGCAATGCAACAATAAACTTAAGCTTTCTCCTACTTGCCACAGTGCAAAACCACGCTGCAGCCGGCGGCAGCTTGGAGGATCTGGCCCGCCTGCCGGACAGCTCCCTACGCAGCTCGCTGGCCCATGTGGGCGCTCAGGCGCTGGATCACTTTCTGACGCAGCCGCCGTTGCAATCACTGCTACAGCTGACCAGCGCCGAGTTTGACTTTGACGTCATCATTGTGGACCTGTTCTACACGGAGGCGCTGCTGGCGCTGGGCTACAAGCACAACAAGCCTACCATTGGCATTGTCAGCACGGATTTTGGCAATTACATGACCGCTGTGCAGGAGGCTTTGGTGCCCGCTGCCTGTTCGCCCATCGATTTTGACGATTATACGCCGGAGCTGGGCTTCACGGCACGGTTAGGCAACATACGTAAGTGCGTGCAGCGACGCAAGCAATTCCACAAGCAGCACTACGAGGCACAGGAGCAATTAATACGCAAACATTTGAAAAGTGAGTTTTAGACAAGTTAGCCATGGCGGCAAAACTGTGTGAATGGCAAATCTGTTTCCAGTGATGTGGCAATACTTGACCTAGCTATTATCGACTTAACTGCCTATCGATATATATATTATTTATAGGCGGTTAATTTAAACGAATGATAATTTCATTTACAGTGACAACTACGATCCCACACCTGCAGGCAAATCATTTGGCGCTGCTTTTGCTCAATAATCACGTGCCCCTGTGGACGCCACGACCGCTGCTGCAGCAAATTGTGCCCGCTGGTGGTTTGCACATACGTGGACCGCGAGAGTTGCCCTGGAATATCAAGCGTTTTGTGGAGGAATCTCGAGCCGGTGTCATTTACATGCAGCTGGGCAATGAACAGCCCTGCGGCCAGCTGCCCAAACAGAAGCTGCAGGTACTCCTTGAGTTTCTGGGTGCGCGCAAGGAGCGTGTGATTTGGACATGCCACGATGTGAAGACCCTAGAGGGTCTGTCCAAGAACGTGATGATACAGCATGCCGTGCCACAGATTGACATCTTGGCGCATCCGCGTGTGCGTGCTTTTATCATGAATGGCGATCTGTTGAGCCTTCAAGAGGGCATTGTGCGGCATGTGCCCATGTTGGGTTTGCCCAGCTTCCGGAATGAACGCAAGAATATGGAGCTGGCTGTCCAGCTGGGCGTTGGCCTACAGCTGGATCAGAGCAATTTCACCCAGGCAGCTCTCAACTGGGCGCTGGATGAGCTTACAAAACAGGAAAGCTATCAGCTTACTATTCGGGAGATTTCAAGCGAGTTCCGGGACAGACCGCTGGGCGCATTGGCCAACGCCATGTTCTGGGTTAACTATGTGGTACGGCATAAGGGTGGTGCTGCGATAAGAACACGCGGCATTGATATTGACACAGATCATTTGCATCTTTTCGATTTGCTTATCTTTTACTTTGGGTCAACGGCTGTTATTTGCGGTCTTTTGGTGGCAGCTTACTTTGGAGTTGTATTTGCTCTGCAAAGAAAACGAAATAATGAGAAATTGTCAAAACTCAGTTAGATTTAAAAAAAAATCAGCCAAAGAAAACTAATAAAGTACATTTAACAAAAAAAAATTTTTTTATCGATTTAAATTGGCGCCTTGACAGGGTTGCATTGCCAACGATAGTCATACGTGCAATACAACTCTGGCATAAAAAAGTGCTGCCAAGTGTTTGGCAATCGACGGTGGCCATCTTCCTTTCTAAAGAATCGCGTTCGCACAGCAGACGTGTTTAAAACCTTTTGGAGTGTTTTAAAAGGTAATAATTGTTAAAATCTAAGCGAAAATGCGTTTTAAGTGTGCTGGGCCATATGTGAACGCTGCAGAAAATGAATGCAGGCCAACCAAAGCGTGCATAAACAAGCGGCAGGCGCTGCGTGTCACACGTGGAGTCTCGAGCTGCTTGGCGGAGCTGCCAGTGCATTGAGGTTATGTTGAAGAACAGAAACAAAAATCGGCTCGCCTTCTGAAAACTGTGTATGAAATCATTGTCTAATTTGTTTTTTATGTTGATTGCAGCCCCCGTCAAGATGTCCACTGGTACAACTGCCACGATCCGCACCCGCAAGTTCATGACGAACCGTCTGCTGGCCCGGAAACAAATGGTCTGCGATGTGCTCCACCCGGGACTCTCGTCGGTCAACAAGACAGAGATTCGCGAGAAGCTCGCCGCCATGTACAAGGTGACGCCCGATGTGGTGTTCGCCTTCGGTTTCCGCACAAACTTCGGCGGCGGTCGCTCGACGGGCTTCGCCCTCATCTACGACACCCTGGACTTTGCCAAGAAGTTCGAGCCCAAATATCGCCTGGCCCGTCACGGCCTCTTCGAGCAGAAGAAGCAGACGCGCAAGCAGCGCAAGGAGCGTCGCAACAGGATGAAGAAGGTCCGCGGCACCGCCAAGACCAAGGTCGGCACCGGCAAGAAGTAAAACTAGCGCTGGAGATCCGATCAAAGCTGTGTTAGTTTCACTTTTATAAATTAAACGACAACAACACAAATCAGTTGTTTACTTTTTGGAGCGGCTATTGTTTTATATGCTTAAGAAAATAAAACTCTAAAAGTACATGCAGCTGTGTCTTTGTTGTGAAATGTTAAATATACAGTATTTACATATTTTATTTGTTATAAACATGCAAATTTTGCCATTTATAGCGACAGCTTTGCCATACTTGTCAAAGCGCCTAGCACTGTGAGTGGCAACACCAAGCGCTGTCAGTCTGGCAACACTGGTCGAGCATTTCAACCCTACTAGCAACGCTACAAAAAATTTATTGCAAAAAAAAAACGAAACTAAACCGGAAAAAGATTCATATACAGAAATTTGTATAAAATTGAATTTAAATGTCAGTTGGCGTCAGGCTGGCCAGCAGTTCCGAAGATCTTTCGTAGCCAGCGCCCGCACAAGGAGCTTGAAATGTCCATTTGCGGGGGTGGAAGCGGCGGCGGCGTCGGCATCAGCAGCGTCTCCGCTGGCGACTGGATATGCCCAGATATTGAGTGAGTGCGCGTAGAGCTTGCAGCGTAAAGATCCAAAAGCCAAGTGCGTGATTTGGGAGTTTAAATCAAAACTCTGTCTCCCCCTACCCCTACCCCCCTTTGCCCAAGCAGACAACCACAATAAATTGTTGTTTTGTTACCTCTTATTCTTCCTCCAAACACGCTCGCCTTGGCGCGCGGCATTTGTGCGTGTATTGGTACATGTTGCACGTTGCATGTGTGTGTTGCAGCTGTCGCCATTTGAACTTTGCGCGGCGCCTGCAATGCAACAAATGCAACCGCGAACGCGAAAACAGCAACAATGAGAAACAGGAGCGGGACAGGGAACGGGATCGAGAGCGGGAGCGAGAACGAGGCAATGGCAGCAGCGGCAGCAGCAGCTCCAGCAAAAAGAAGCTGGGCACCGAAATCGGCAAGGTGGCCGCGGACAAGTCGCGCGGCCTCTTCAGCGCCGAGGACTGGCAGTGTAGCAAGTGCGCAAACGTCAACTGGGCGCGTCGACAGACCTGCAACATGTGCAACGCACCTAAGTTCACGGATGTGGAGGAGCGCACAGGTACGTAGTGCATACAGTTGTCGATCTCCAGGATTAACAATCACTTGCAGGGTTTGGCGGCGGCTACAACGATCGCGGCGTGGTCGAGTATAAGGAGCGCGAGGAGTCGGACAGCGAGTACGACGAGTTCGGGCGTCGCAAGAAGCGTAAGAACAACGGCAGCGATGATGATGGGCGCGGCCGAGATGAGGCGAAACGCGCGCGCCGCCCGGTTATTGAGGGCGATGAGGAGGAGGAGGACGATGAGGATGATGACGAGGATCTGTCCAAGTATGATTTGTGGGGCGACAACGAGGTGAGCTCCAGCAAGGAGACGGACAATGGCAACAGCAAGGAGAAGCCGCCAACAGCAGCGGCCACTGCCAGCAGTAAAAGAGCTTCACGCGAGTCCACGTCGTCCAACTCCTCATCGTCCTCATCCAGCTCGTCCAGCTCCAGTGACTCCTCGTCGACCTCCACATCGAGCAGTTCCAGCAGCAGCAACGACAAAAAGAGATCCGACGCACGTTCGCGGTCGCCCGGACGGCGCTAGACGCTTTTTTTTTGTAATTCTAATCTCCGCTGGAGAATTCATGCTATTCTCTTTGTTTAGTTTTTTCTATATTGGAAAAAAGCTGATGTTTATTTATTTTTCTAAGCCTGCGCCATTTCCCCATGACATGTATTGAACTCCAAAACCGTATAAAAATCAATAAATTCATATAATTTAAGAATGTCATTCGTCGATTTTATTGCTTGAAGGGATCAGTGGAAGGTTTCATCCGATTGCTGCTGTGTGACGGCCGCCTCCGCTTCGCGCAGTTGTCTCAGCTTGGCCAGCTCCTGGCGCGCATCCTCGATTTGCTGTTCGGTTACCGTTATGGGCACATCGCAGTCGATCTGCTCCTGGCGCACAAACATCATCTTCTTGATGGCATCCTCCAGAAAGGGTATTTGTTGCGCCTGCAGCTCCTTGTGATAGGCTTCCAAGCGCTGCTCCTTAATCTGCTCGCAATAGATGTCCGTCAGCTTCTGCAACGACTCCTTGCGCGTGATCCAGTGAAAATGCGCTGGCGGTGGCTTATAGACCAAGTCCAGTTTTTCCAAAATCCACTCAAAACGCGGATAATCCCAGCGTCTCAGATATTTCAGGAACTTTTTGCGCTTATCGATTAGCTCCTTGAGACGCACTTTAATCATCTTGTCGCGCGGATGCGCCTCCATGTGCTGCTGGTAGCGCCGTATGAACGCGGTCATCTTGCCCACTGTTGTACGAGCAAGCAATACATGAGACCGATGGTAAATGGAGAGCTACACCCGGATAGGGAGTCTCTGGCTCTTCTAATCTCTGGGCAGGCCGAGCTTAATCAGACGGACAGGCTGGGAATGCTATGGCGGTGTGGCTTATAATAGTACTTACGTTTGGCCTCCATGGAGCCAAAGTCCTGAGCATGGCGCTGCACCTCCCTAACCATCTGGTCACGATAAAACCGTGTAGTCAGATTATTCGGATTGTTGCTTAGCAGGAACAGCGATTTGACAGTTGCATCGGCACTGAAATACACATTCAATTTAATTACTGAAGAAGTGGTGCTGCTGGCAAAGGCGAACTTACTGCTCCAGCTCCTTGGAGTCCTTGTAGTCCGGCAGAATTTCGTTGCCACTCAGAGCTGGTAGTTTGCCGAGATCGCCGCTCTTCTCCGGCTTGATGCACGATATCTTCTCAGGTCGCACCCATTTGATTTTAAGGTCTGACTTGAACGCATAGTCACGCACAAATTGGCGCGGCACAGCGTGCGCTATATTTAATAGTTTATTCATAAATAATATTTAGAGCGCATCCAAATGCAACTTGCTGCTTTAGGTTATATCACTGGGCCAGTGTGTGCACACTTACGCAAATTAAATTATTGTACAACAGCTGTAGAGCTGCAAAAACATCGATGGTCATTCCATCGATTATTTCAATATCGATGGTTTCAATTATAACGTATAAAGTAGTACAAATTATGTAAATTCAATACTTTAAATTGAAAAATATATAAAGAATTCATATCCGAATGTATTTAAAGTATCATACAATGATATATCGATGTTCGAAAAACGGCGATATATCGCATAATTGTGAAACCATTGATAATATCGATTTTACCTTCGATGTTTGTGCTGCTCTAACCAGCTGATCATGAACAGTGTGTACTCTTTGTACGAAAGCACGCAAAAATGCTGCCTGCCATTTGTTGCTGTGTTTTGTGAGTGTTGTTTTTGTGGCCAAATATTGCGAGAATTGTGAAATTGAAAATATTCAAGTTTTTCTGTAAACTGAAATTGTAAAAGTTTACAATGGCGCACATGTCACACATGCTGCCACAAACGTCAACGCCGTCAAGCGTGCCGACGGGCAGTTCGTCACGCACCATGTCCCTAATGGAGAAACAAAAATATATCGAGGATTACGATTTTCCCTACTGCGACGAAAGCAGCAAATATGAAAAAGTGGCCAAAATAGGTCAAGGCACATTTGGGTAAGTCCGCGAAAGCTAAGTCCAAGTGAAACTTAACAAAATGCGCTGTTTTTGCGTTACAGGGAGGTGTTCAAGGCACGCGAAAAGAAGAGTAACAAAAAGTTTGTGGCCATGAAGAAGGTGCTCATGGACAATGAAAAGGAGGGCGTAAGTGCACACTGGTGTGCTGACATCTGGCAACTCTTAACCATGTTGTTGTCCCACCTCTAGTTTCCCATTACGGCGCTGCGTGAGATACGCATCCTGCAGCTGCTTAAGCACGAGAATGTCGTCAATCTGATCGAGATTTGCCGCACCAAGGCGACCCTGCACAACAGTTACAGGTCGACGTTCTATCTGGTCTTTGACTTCTGCGAGCACGACCTGGCCGGGCTGCTGTCCAACATGAATGTGAAATTCAGCCTGGGCGAGATCAAGAAGGTTATGCAGCAGCTCCTCAATGGCCTCTACTACATACACAGCAACAAGGTAAATTAACCAAACAATACTCTGGGAGGTAATCTCCATTCTCTTCTCCATACAGATCCTCCATCGTGACATGAAGGCTGCCAATGTGCTAATCACCAAGCATGGCATTTTGAAGTTGGCCGATTTTGGCTTAGCTCGTGCATTTAGCATTCCAAAGAATGACTGCAAGAATCGTTACACGAATCGCGTGGTCACGTTGTGGTATCGTCCGCCGGAGCTGCTGCTGGGCGACCGCAACTACGGCCCGCCGGTGGACATGTGGGGGGCTGGCTGCATCATGGCCGAGATGTGGACGCGGTCGCCCATTATGCAGGGCAATACGGAGCAGCAACAGCTGACGTTTATCTCACAGCTGTGCGGCTCCTTCACGCCGGACGTTTGGCCGGGCGTCGAGGATCTGGAGCTGTACAAATCGATTGAGCTGCCAAAGAATCAGAAGCGACGCGTCAAGGAGCGCCTACGACCGTATGTTAAGGATCCCACTGGCTGCGATTTGCTAGACAAACTGCTGACGCTGGATCCCAAGAAACGCATCGATGCGGACACGGCCCTGAACCACGACTTTTTCTGGACCGATCCCATGCCCAGCGATCTGAGCAAAATGCTGTCGCAACATCTGCAGAGCATGTTCGAGTACTTGGCGCAGCCGCGACGCAGCAACCAAATGCGCAACTACCATCAGCAGCTGACAACGATGAATCAGAAGCCACAGGATAACAGTATGATCGACAGAGTCTGGTAGAATTGTAAAAGCCATTTGTAATTAAGTTAGGTATTAACGTATACATATTGTAATCTACTGTATATGCATCGAATGAGAAGTCTTGGATGTAAGTGTGTATCAAAATAAATATTTTTAGATATATTGTTTGTGTGTTTATCAAGCGGAATTCTAGGGAAGCCAACATTTCCATACAACACAAAGAGTCAAATCCTCTGATGTTTACTAGCAAATGCCGTGAGCGAAATACTCTGCTTTAGATAGAGTAAAGCAAAGTTGATGTGTACACACTTCGATTTTGGTATTTTTTAGGCTGTTATGCGCTCACTGTTCACAAAATGCACGTTGAACCAAAGGTAAACAAAGCCAAAAAGGCGGAGAAAAAACAACGACGCTGCCTGGCAATCATCAAAGGTGACTGTAATGTCTCGTCGAGCGAGGCACCCACGCTCTACCTGGCCGTGCTCAACGTGGGACTCAGCAACGGGCTCACCGAGGAAGCGTTGCTCGCCGCGGCCGCCCCAACTGGCGGACAGGTGTCGCAGGTGCTGATGCTGCCATCGAAATCATATTGTTTTCTGCAATGTGCCACTCTGGCGGATGCACAGCTCGTGTACCGGGGCATGCACAACCAAGCTACGATTGGTCAGCAGGGCGCCGTTGCCTATCTCAGCTTTGTGCTGCAATTGCCCGGGGAGCTTGAGGAAAGCGGCTGGCAAAAGCCGCTGCCGAGTGGTCTCGTCCTGCTGACCAATTTTGTGGATGAGGAAGAGGAGACAGCGCTACTCCAGGCGGTTGCTGGCACTGACGCTGTCTGCCCGGACGAAAAGCTCAAGCACAGGCATGTCAAGCACTTTGGCTACGAGTTCCTTTACGGCAGCAACAATGTGGATGCCTCGCAACCCTTGGAACAGACCATACCAGCTGCCTGTGATTTCTTGTGGCTGCGCTTGCCAGCGATTTCACCACCTGATCAGTTGACCGTCAATGAGTATGAGCCCGGGCAGGGCATACCGCCGCATGTGGACACGCATAGCGCATTCGAGGAGCCCATTCTGTCGCTCTCGCTGCAATCGGACGTGGTCATGGACTTTCGCCGCGGCCACGAGCTGGTGCACGTGCTGCTGCCACGCCGCTCGCTGCTGGTCATGTCCGGCGAATCGCGCTACGATTGGACGCACGGCATCAAACCCAAACACATTGATGTGATAGCCACGCCAGCGGGCAGCCTGACCACGCAGGCGCGCAATAAACGGACCTCACTCACCTTTAGGCGGCTGCGCAGGGCCCCCTGCGACTGCCCATATCCCACGCTCTGCGACTCGCGTCAGACGACAGCGCCGCGGGCAGTGACCGATGCGCTGATCACCCATGCCAGCCATCTGGAGCAGCAAAACGTGCACGATGTTTACGATAAGATTGCAGACCATTTTAGCGACACACGGCACACGCCCTGGCCGCAAGTTGCCGAGTTCCTGCACAGCTTTGAGCCGCACTCGGTGCTGCTCGACGTAGGCTGTGGCAATGGAAAGTACCTGGACTGCAATCCACAGCTGCTGAGCATCGGCTGTGATCGTTCGCTGGGCCTGCTGGGCGTAAGCCGCGCGCGAGGCCAGAGCGTCTTTCGCTGCGATTGTCTGCGACTGCCGGTGCGCAGCGCCAGCGTCGACGGCTGCATCAGCATTGCGGTCATCCATCATCTGGCCAGTGGCGAGCGGCGGCTGACGGCGCTGCGCGAGATGGCGCGCGTGCTACGACCCGGCGGACGAGCGCTCGTCTACGTTTGGGCCAAGGATCAGCGCCGGAACGACAACAAGTCCGCATATTTGCGACAGAACAAAGCGGTCAATAGGCAACGAACCACAGAGCAGGCGCAGCGTCAGCAGCTGGCGCAGCAGCTAGAGAATATGGCGCAGGTGCAGGTGCAGGTGCCACTGCCGGTGCACACGAATCGCACCGAGTTCCAGCAACAGGATGTGTATGTGCCCTGGAAAACCAAGGATGAGCAGCGCACAACTTTTCTGCGTTACTACCACGTCTTCGAGGAGCAGGAACTGGAGCGTCTGGTCTCCCAACTAGAGGGTGTTGTGCTCAGGCGCAGCTACTACGATCAGGGCAACCATTGTGTGATCCTTGAAAGGTGCAGCAATTAAAAGAAAATCTGCAAATAATACCAGAGATCTGGTCTAGATTGATAATAGTTTTTGATGATAAATAATTTTTTCAAATAAAGATATATTGGCAAAACATAGTAAAACTGTTTTTCAAAAAATCTGGTACAGATTAAAATTAGTTTTTGAACATAAATATGTTTTCCAAATAAAAATCGATTGATATAATAGAGTAAAACGGTGTTTTTAATTATAATGAATTTTAAATGATGTTAGTTGCACACAAAATCGTACTTTAATTAAGTATTTAGTTTATTTGATTTCAAAAAATACACATCCACATATTTTATAGCAAATTGAACGTAGACTAAGTATAACTTAGTTAGTTAAGCTTACTCTTGACCCATTCAAATGGTATATTTTTTCATTATTGTAGCTTTGGACCATAAATTGACAATTCCTTAATAACAACGTTTTTGTTCCATTCGATTACCCAGTTTAAAATGTATTTTTTCTTTTTTGTTGTTGTTTTTTTATGAAGTGGGGATAAGACCTTACATAGAAGGTACAAGTGCGGTTGTATTTACATAAGAATTGATTGAAAAGAGTTATAGTTTAGAAATAGTATAAGTAGTTAGTTGGGGGAATACTCCAGAGAATTTGAAAAGACATAACTAAGGTGTAAAGAACTATCTAAAGAAGAGAGCAAATGGTTCCAGTGCTGCCATCAGTTCTACAACTATATAATTGATATAACTATTATAAATAGATGCATGTATGTAGGTACATCAAGTGAAACTGTCTGAAAATGTACGCTTAAACACTACAAGGATACATTATGAGTTGGTACATACAATTATAAATATATATATATATCAATATAACTATAAAGAAGAATATATCGTTAAAATGACATCTATACATAAACAAGCACAAGTACAAGTAGTTTTTAAAACACTTAGAACTCATCCTGGGCACTTTCTTACTTGACAATATTTTACAATATCATTGTAGGATTCAAATTGTATAGACTAGTTTACAGTTTCAACGTTTCGTTTTTGGTCGTGGGTATTTGATATGTTAGCTAGTAAGTATATAATATATATGTTGGTGCCTACAAGCTATAAAGTGGGTATTTCAAGGGTAACTTCTCAGCTAACTCTAGGGTTTTATACTGTTTACTGTGTATAGGCTACTAGTGAAAATATATATATACTTATAGAGGTGTATATATATGTGTATAGAAACATGTGTGGTGCCCTAGGTTTTGGCTACAAGTATATCTATTAATATATATGTATGTGTAGGTATAGAACAATTAGGAGTATAACTTCTTTAACAGGTTGTTAGTCTAGGGCTAAACCAGAAATTCATCATCATAATATTAAAGCCTGATAGTTTACTTGTTTGTCGTTAAAGCTGATTTATCAGTTGTGTGTGTGTTTGTCTGTTCATACATATATGTATATATAACGCCTTATAAACAACATCATCTATGTTTTATGTTCGTATTGTGTATACTTCAGTCGTTGTTGAATATACAAAGCTTTCTTGTGGTGCTGCCCTCTTTTTGGTACAACAACTACGCCTATTTCTACGTCTACAGCTAGAACTACTTCTACTGCCTGAAGAGTCGTGTTAATCCTCTCCAGCTTCACCGAAACACTTATTTGAGCAGCTGGCATACTATCCATCTATCCACCATTCCATCTGAGTCAAGTGAGGTTGGGGATCGTGTGTGTTTGTGTGTGTGTGTGTGTGTGTTGCAGTGTCTGGTGCAAGATCTGTGTGTGGGTCTGGGTGTCCAGTTGCCTTGAGTGAGCGCACTTAGATAAATGTTTCGGCTGCCATTTGTTACAAGCACTCGGCCAGCGGCGGCTTCTCGATGGGCGGCGAGGGACCCGATACGGAAACCATTGGCACGGCACTGATCTTGGGCTTGATTATCTTGAGGCCCAGGCCCAGATTCTTGGGGCTGCTGTGCGGCGAGGAGGAGGCCGTCGACGATCGCTGATGCACCAGCACGCGTGGTTTCGCCTCGATGGCAATGCTGGGCGTGGAGGCGGCCGAAACGGAGGCCGTGGCCGTCGCACTGGCCAGCAGCGGCACATGCACCAGTTCCTCGACCGTCTCCGCCGAATCCTGGGAGTCGTGCACAATGGCCGAGGCGTCGCTGTGTATCAGCGCCGAGATGGAGCTGGTGTCATCGTCCTGCATATACGGCGGCGGGGCCTCCAGCGAAATGCTGCCCACTATGACATTGGCCGTGGTAATGGCCGTGGAACGCGACAGCAAACTGGTCACGGCTGTCGGCGATTGCTTGGCGTCGTGGAGTACGGGCAGTGTGAGCAGCTCCCCGGCGTTGGCGCCGCACTCCTTCATCTCAATGTCCTGCGAGGAGTTGCGCTGATGCTGCTGCTGGACGGAGTCATCATCGGTGCGCCACGGCCGCAAGCTCTTCTGCAAGACAAGAGATCAAATTATTATACTCGTTCTGGAAGTGAAAAGAGTATATTGGCCCCACAAATTATAATAATCGATATTTTTCCAAAATAAGGATCATGTTCGACTGTTTCAAGCTGTAACTATGCTGTGAACGAGAGTTGCGCAGTCGGTTACACCCGACTGCCACGTTCTTACGCGTTCAAACTGTGTATCGGATACTTGCCCTGCGCCCATTGTCCGTGATATTCTCAGCACTCTTGGCCTTGCGGCAGAGCACGCTCTGTGAGCCATGGCGTCGCAGGAACTCAATGGAGTCGAATCCGCGACCCTCCGACGAGACGAATATGGCCGAATTGATGCGACTGCGCGTGCAGCGCTCCGAGATCGATGTGGAGCGCTCCTCGGCGAGCATGTGGATGTGCTGTAAGATAGAGAGCATTAGTAGAGCATTGGCTTTGTTTTTGTGTGGACATTGTTTCTCTTACGCGGCTATTGCAGTGCAACGGTGGGGGAGCAAAGGTGCCGCCACATTCACTGCTGTCGAACTGCATTCTCAATGCAACATTGAAAGAGAGCGAGAGAGAGAGAGAGAAAGAGAGAGAGGGAAGAGAAAGAACAGATAAAGAGAAAGAGCCAAGTGAGGTGGAAGGTTGTCAGACGTTACACGCACACATGTTGACACACTCACACACACACACACACACACACGGTTTGGAGCTCTAATGATGCCGCAACGATTTACGAAGCACTATGCATGTAAATAACCTAACAACAATAACAACAACAACAGCAAGCGAAAAGCGTGAAAGCAACCTGCACAAAACTCTACAAAAGCGATACGAAAACTGAGTGTAAATTTGTTGTGGGTGTTTTTTTGTTTTTTTTTTTAATTTGTTCGAATTTGGCGGCTGTGCTCTAGCTGTGCACTGGTGAAGCGCGAGTCTGAAATGGACTCTTTTACTATACAAGGTGTTGTATTTGGTGTGGGGTGCTTGATTGGTGCTCTACAATTGATTTGCAACGCTGCAAATGGCGGGCGATCAAACGGTAAACAGTTTAACGATAAGCGATTAACGATTAACGTGCCCAACGTACAACACGAAGTGCATGGCGTTCAGTGCAATTATCGGAATCGATAAGCGAGCGAAACGAGCGAACAAACGTACGAATGGACGATTGGGCGAACGAACGCATCACGATTGAGAGAGCCTTAGGGTAGGCAAAGAATTAGGTGCTCTTAAGACTGTGAGGTCACAATATCGGTATTATGTTTGCTGTTAAAGTAGTATCTTAATGAAACTTGGCGTATTTCCGTATTATTAGCGCAAAGCACATATATTCAAATTGTCCCGATCGAACCATTTTATCATATAGCATAGGAATAATCGGATGAAATCTGAACTTTTATGTTTTTGAAGATGTTTGGATCTATTTAAAAATTTCGGGAAATTTGAAGCCTGTTAAATTTTATAGAATTGTATACAAATGTGATAAACTACCACATACGTTATTATTATCTACACCATTTTTTTATGATAGTATATTTCAAAATTTAAAGCCGATATTGCGACGTCACGCTCTCTTAAATCGAGCTGTTTTGTTTCAGTGCCGCAAAACGGAACTGTTCTTTGCGCAACCTTTGGGTCGAGGTCTCGGAATCGGTCGAACGCACGAACAAACGTTTCGATTTTCGATTATTCGATTATTCGATTGGCGTTTCGAAAAGCACTTACGCTGGCCGGTTCACTGTAGTTGCTGTGATTGAGCATGGACGATTCGGTGTGTAGGGTATCGCTGGCCACCATGCTGTGGTACTTCTGCAGCTGGAGCGTGGACGAGCCGCGGCTTTCGCGCGATCCATCGCGACTGCGATCGGCGCACGAGTACTGGCGTCGGTACTGTCGCCGCCGACGGCCAACATTGGCCGCGGCGGATGTGGAGTTGCCAACGGCCGATCCCATGGCGCCAATGTTGACGCCGATGGCGTTGCCCATCGTTGGTGCGCCGTAATCAGCGCATGCCAGCGGTCTAGACGGCAGCGGAGGCGGGCGAAAGTAGCTGGGATCATAGCTGAACTGTCGCCGACGCCACTGATCGTACTGCCGATAGTGGCTGAAGAGGCGCCGGCGGCGCAATATCAACTGCTTCTTGGCCTCGAGCACCTCGTTCTCCTCGACAAAGGTGCGCTCCTGAGAGTTCTTGAGTATGCTGCGCTGCTGCGCAAACCGACGCTGCTTCGTGTGGCTGTTGGCCGAGAGCGGGAGCATGCGCTGTGGGGCCGGCTCCCGTTGCAACAGCTGCTCATCCTCGGCCGGCGGGCAGGCGTTCTCTCTTGCATCCGCATCCACACCCGCATTCGCATTCGAAGAATCCGCCTCCCTGTCGAGCACAACGCTGTCTATGCTGTCTACATGGTCCAGCACATGGGCGCCCACAATGGACTGATTGTCGACGCTGGGTCCGCGCACATAGGTGTTGATGGGCGTGCCATGGCTGTGGCTAATGGCGGCCGTGGGCGTGGCCGTGGCCGTTTCACGATGCACTGGTTGCTAGCTCTCCACATCCGCCTTGTGCAGCAGCGCAAACTGACAGCCGCAGTCGCGCTCCAGCTCCCGGCGTGGATACTGAAAGCAGCGATCGAAGATTCCGCAGCCCTCGCAGCGGGGCAAGCACTGAGACATCAGCCAGAAACACACAGAGAGAAAGAGAGAGAGAGAGAGAGAGTGGGGAAAAGAGAGCGGCAACAGCGGCGGGCGAGAGCGAGAGCAGGCGACAGCGAAGCCAGGATTGGGTGAAAGTAAGGAACTTTTGTCAGTGATTTTTATTGAAAGCTCGAACCTCAACAAAGCTCAAAACCAAAACCGCTGAACTAATTACGAAATATGTTTTAAAAAAACTATATATTTATTGGATATGCAAATGGAATTCGACTTATGAACGAAGATAATTTTTTTAAGCGTGTTTCCATGCTCGGAACCATTAAACATATACAAAATGAGTCAATGGATCTGGTTCATAAGGTCAACCGCCAGGGTGCAGTTCTAAATGTGACTATGTATATGGAAATAGGTTAAGAGAAAGTTAAAGCACGTTTCTAAGAAGAAGAAGGAGTAAAAATGATTTCGGTGCGCACCGAAGCAAGAGTACTCTACTAAAACCTTTTTTATTTTGTGTGTTTTAATAGAGTTCGAACATATTCTACAAAATTAGGCTAAACCAAATAATATATGAAACATATGAAATATATGAAATAAGTCAAATATAAGTGTAACACCTAAGGCTAATAGAATTTTTTGCTTCCTCAATACAGTCATATTATTTAGGGCATAAACATAATACATAATACTCGAAATAAATTATACGCCCGTAAAAGACTGCTATAGAAAATATGTGAACTCAATATCTTAAGATTAGGTATCGAATTACATTTGATATATATCTGAAACAGACAACAATATACAGGAACTTGCAAATTCCAATTGAAGAGACTTTTGACCGATTTAACGTAGCTTTCAATTCTTTCTAAAAACGTTCAAACATTCGAATTTCAAATAGCAAAGTAGAAGAAGCAGTGTCATTCTAAATTATGTTTCTTTAGAGAAAAGGATTCCGATAGAGAGCGAGGGGGGGGGGGAAGAGGGGGGACGAGCTGTGTGCACTAGTTCAAGAAAATCGTGCACGTTTGTAGATATTTTCATTAATAATTCAAATAGTATTTACTTGACTTGATGCAAAAAAGCTAATGATATGCAATAAAAATTGTTCGTATGCAATAAGTAGTTGAGAAATTAAATATTTTGAATACCTTGACAAAGAAATCGGGGTGTAGGTTCTATAAATAAAGCATAACAAAAATGAAACATAGTTAAAGTTCAATTCGCGCTCATAAAACAAATACTTAAAAGCCCAAATAGCCCAACGATTTGCCCTGCGTAACCCCCCAATAAGCCCCAATAAAAGTCGCGATCAGCCCCCTATAAAAATATATATAAATGTATGTCGAGTACAATCCATACCTGATGCGAGTGCTGACCATTGCAGCCGCTGGCGCTGCACACGCCCGTGCCCGGCACTTTGAGCTGCTCGTGCTTGTAGTCCGGCTGGTAGGGCAGCAGCATTCGGATCTTGCCCCAGCGATTGAAGAACAACGCTATCGCGCCCGCCCACACCATCAGCACGATGAGCACAATGCCAATTTCTACGCCACGTATCTGAAAAATTAAAGAAAGAATTCTTCTACTAGATATAGGGTACAAATTTTTAAAATATTAGAAAACTAAATTAGATGCAAAATTAAAAAGGGGACAAACCAAGCACGAAATGGTATTCCTCTCTAAAATCGGTTCAGTTTTGTTTGAGTTATAAGACTTTAAGTCTGTTTGGTGGTTTTGTATATACATTTTTTTGTAAATTTTGGCATGATTTTTAAAAATGAACCATCTTAAAATCAAATTTGAAGTAGTTTTTCATACTAAATTGGCAATCAATTAAATATAAAATTTCGAGATTTTTAATTTTGAAAAATTGTTGTACCAAAAAAATACATGAGTGAGCATTGGATAAAAACACTAAATTTTTCAAAAATATTTTTTACCCCAAGCCAAAAAAATCTGAGATGTCAAATCAATGTAGAGGACAAACCATAAAGAAAATGCTATTTTTTCTTAAAATCTGTTCAGCTTTGACTGAGCTATGTTAGTTGAAAGTTTAGGAGATGTTTTTTATATTGATTGCAGATCCTCATTTACCGTTGGTAGCTCTCGCGAGGTTCTGTGCGTCAGCGTATTTGTGGCCGTGGAGGTAACATCGTCACCAAAGCTGCTGCCATTGCCGGTGCCATTACGTCCATTGCCATAGATGCCCGCCGGAAAATCCTGCTGTGATGTGTTCTTGGGCAGATCTATAGAAAAGAAAGAAAAAAGCGATTGAATAAAGCAAAACTGATATTTAACCAGAGCCGGGCACTTACCGAGGGTGCGAAACTTAATCTGGCCACGGCTGCGATATTTCTTGCCCATCCAGATGGCGGTTACGGATAGGGAATACTGTGTGCTGGGCAGCAGGCGGTCCAGGACAATGGCCTCGCTGTTGCCGGCGACGTCCTGTACAACCCTGTAACTTAAATTAATTCAATTACCACTCTCGAACGGCAACTAAGTGTGACAAGAATTCTGTGTTAGTGTGTGTATATGAGTGTTTGTGTGCGTGTGTGTGTGTGTGTAGCTAATTGCACAAGCTACAATAAATAGTTAGCTGCGAGCAGACGTGAAATATGAGGCCAGGTCCGTGGCTCGTAATTACAGCATGGGCCCAATATTTCACTTTGTCACTTTGCCAGGCAGTTAGGCAAACATGTCCTAGATTTTGCCGCAATTGAGCTCGTATTACTCCCCCATATACATACATATCCATACATCGTATATATCTGCTGTGTGTGAGCTAACAAGTGCGTGGCCGGCCAAGCGCAGAGTTGCCTAGACTTCTGGCCTTTAGTGCAATGTCTCCTGTTACAGTGTGACAACAGCGGCTGCTACACAACGGCCTGACAAATGATTCATTATTCATATATAACATACAGTTACATTCAAGCACTCACACACACACGCGACGTCGTCATGGGCCCCAGTGGAGTTGCCGTACAGCCAACAGGGCCCCAAAACATACGTTGTTCGGCTTTTGTTGCCTGTAGCCGAAGCACAAACAGAAAAAACTATAGCCAAGTGTGCAAATAATCAAATATTAAACGACTATTAAAATACCCTCTAAAATGTTCATAAAATATTTAATGAGGTGCAAGAAATACTTGATTTCATAATAATACAACAAATTATTCAAATCCGACTTAAAAATATTAAGCTTTCACTGAAGGTACTTAACAAATTGTTAACTAATAAAAAACATCTATATTTGTCATTGTTGTATGAAGAAGAATATAAATCTATATCACATATAATGGAGGAGTACCTAATCTCCCCTGCACAAATAACTATTCTTTCTCGTTTCATCCCATTTATAAAAATATAGCCAAACTTTGTTTTTAGCTTATATTATGCTAATACTTTTTTAAAAACAAATATTTGCCTTGAAGCCAGATGTTGCCCGCAATTTCCATAAAAGTATACCTCAACTTAACCCTCACTTGAGTGTGTGTGGGTGTGTACGTGACAATACCCTGTACTCCCTGCATAACCATCAAATTAAATAAACGCTCCGTACTCATAAAGCTGATATGCCCCATGCAGCACTTAAGTGCCACAGAATTGTTTTCGTCCCGCTTTATGCTAACTTTGCAGCAGCAGCAACACATGTGACAATGTCTAAAGTTTCGGCTTTTAAAAGTTAATGCCAAAATGTGGGAGAGAGAGGGGGATGGGGGTGTTGGGGGTGGGGGTTATTAAATCAAATGCCCTGCAGCTGTACATTGTAGCATAGCCAACGTGGGCAAAACACCCGCTAAGCCACTTGGCGGCGCATTCGCCAACGCTAACCACAATTTGCACGCCCGCCAAACCGTTCTGTGGTTTATTGCTGGGTGGTGCCGCTTACATTTGGGTTGCTCGCATTAGAAATGCAGATGAATTTATCGCTGGGGAATTGAGTTTTTCGTATGCGCCGAATGCACACAAGTAGCTAAACATATTTAATGCTCAAACAATTTTCTAAATTCATATTAGATTTTTGTTCTTTTCCTTCACTTATTTTTTTTTTTGGTTTTAGCCAACTTGCCGCGCTAACCCAAATAACCTTTTATGGTAAAGTTCCAGGCCAATGGATTTCCGGTGCTGTTGAATAAACAATCGGTTTCGAAAGCGCGCCGCTTACAATTGGCCCCTTTAACAATAAAAAAAATTGTGTCCATTACTCAAACTCTAAATTTGAAATTCAAGCTATGTATACGCGGTATATACACGGTATATATGCATATATAAAAATAATTTCGTATGTGTGCAGTTTGTGGAAAACATTCTGCTTGGCATTTTTAATAACTTGTGATGCACATTGTGGTTTCTTTTTTTTTTTTTTGCACATAAGCTGCACAATGCTCATATTTTCAAAATTTGGTGACATGGGCTAACCCTTGGCTTACACACACTGTGTTTGACATGAAAAGTTGTGGTTCTATTTTGATGTCATGTGCACACGCACACACATTGTGTGTACATTATGTGCAACTTTTTGCTGAGCCTTCAACTTTTGCTAAATCAGGTAGAAACTTTACTGACCTCTGTTCAACTATATTCCAATCTATAACGATTTATTTTATACTTATTCAAAGATCCTAATAGAAATGACATCAAAATGCCAAATTGTTAACTGCAAATTTATTTAGATTAAAATTAAAAAGGTATATAAGATATGTTTCCGTACAATCTATCTACAAATCTAGGCTATCTAAATGTGGCACTCTCCAATTACATTAGTCTCAGTTCTAGCCAAATGAGGTCATTTAGTCATTCAGACAACAGACTAATGAGTATTCAGGTTCGAATCCCACAGAGAAACTTTAAAATGTGTTATTATAATTCGTAAGCAATAGTTTTTCAATACAATATTCGATCTTAACTCTATGCCTTTAAGAATTTGAAATGGCGTCGTAAGGCAATATTCAATGCAATAATTGATTTTAAGACTTTTAGAAATTCAGCAGCAGTCCCGTAAATATACTAAAAGCTTAAAGTTCTCAATGAAAATGAAAATTCAATTGGTTTAATTTAAATTAAAATCCCCCACTCTCAATTTATCTGTCTGTTTGAAATATTTAATTGCAAAAATACAAGCTTCTTCCTTCCTTCGATCCATTTTAATCTCTTTTAAAATGCCAAACCAGTTGACCAACTTTATACAAGTTTTTGTACGCCAAGAGCATAAACAATCACAAGTAAGTTAATTACGCATACGAGATGTTGTGCCGCAGACACCAACATTTTAACTTGTGGCAAGTTTTTATCTTTGGAAATGCCAATAAAATGTTTGAGCTGCAACTACGTGCAAGATATTATCCGAACCAATTAAACGCTTGAAAAGAATAAAGTGAAAAAGGTAATGGCAGGTAAAGCTTAAGAAGTGGAAAATAGTGTAGCACACTTAGCCGGGCCTTGACTTTTGGCCTTTTCGTAGCTGTAATAATTAGGGGCTGTCAGTGGCAAATGCACGAAATATGTAAAATAAATGTTGTGAAGCCAATGCTGCAAAGTTTTGTTGGGCTAACAGCACTGACAGCACATTATAAACTGTATATATGTATCTCATATAAAGTGAATATGTTTTAGCGCATATTGATTGAAATTTTCCAACCACTTTTCCAAGTGTCTATACAGCTGAATGGACAGTAATTGTTATTAATTATTATTGTTATTGATGGTGCTTGACAAATTGAACTACGCAGCCTTCGTCAGGCGACAGGCGACAGACAGGCTGACATATATGTGCACTTAGAGAAAAATACTAAAGCTTGTATGTGCAAATAAAATAAAATAAACCAAACAATAAATTTGGATTGCATCCTGATTGCTGAATAAATCAAATGTAGTGCAGAAGAAGAAGTTTTACGCTTGTTTTAAGTGCGCAAATGCATATAAAAATGATTTTGTATAATTCATATTTTAATTTCCCTCAGATGACCTCCTTTAAAAATCATGGAAAATTATTATTTTACACCGTTTTCTACTATTTTAAGCTGTTATTATACTGTGAATGAATGTGGCGCAGTCCGTTACGTTCGTAATGCTTAATATTTAATTTTGTATTGCGCAAGTCAATTTTCATAAGCTTTATACAAATAACACTAGAATTGTGACGCGTGTTTTCTTCAAGTGTACACACATATACAAATATCTGTTTTGTAAAACCACTAGAAATGTGTATGCAACTCCAGATATGTAATTTTTGTCTGTTGGCGTCTGGCACAAGGGCGTGGATACCTATACCTACACAATTGAACGTGTTGTTAGTGTGTCCGACTGTTGGCCAGTCCCATTGGGGCCAACTACAACTATGTTATAGACCCGTTCAGTGAGTCGAGTCATCGTCAACGTGTCTGTGTACTAATCATACATTATTCATCAACACAATTTTACTCGAAAAACGGCTGGAAGATACTCGTACACACACCCCCTGAAACTAAGCCCTTTCCACCCGCGCCAATTCCCTGTAATGAGTGCGAGCACTAAAAATCGATAGTAAAGAAAAACACAGAAATTAAAAAACAAAGTTACTTATAAAGAACGGCCAGCCATGAGAAATGAAACCGATGGAAAAAAACAAAAAAACAATAGAAAGTAATAAAATTTTAATATAGGCGTGAACTTTATGAAACAATAAGAAACAATAACCACAAGCAGAAGCAACAACAATGGGCCCTAAAAGACAAACACGCGCATGCAGGCAAGCACACACACCACCAGACACACACACACACACACGCGTAATACCAGCTATTAAATTGAAAACACCTTGAACAGCAACAACAAAAGGAGGCAGCAGCCTGTTAGCCTGCCCAACGGTACTGCAGCCACAGTCAAAAAGTCACAAAAGCCGAGCACTTAACTTATTACACGGCATTCCAATGTCCTTCCAGCATTGACGTGCCCCGCCACGCCCCCCGCCCACCAGGCGCACGTCTGGCCAAGCGCAAGCGGAAGTTCTTAGTTTGTAGTCGTTACCAGAGTCCTTCCTGGTCGCAGTTCGACTTCTAGTCGAAATATGCAACGCCACTTGACTATTTTTTTCTGCTTTCAGTTTCTTCTCCTTGTTCTTCGACGAGAGAAATTGCAGTCAGAGAGGGGAAATGAGAGGTAGAGCAGAAATGTTACGATTACAAGCATGTTTTGCCCCCCCCCCCCCCCCACATTTCCCTTGTACTTCTGCCGCTTTCCTTCTTCTATGCAGCAGTTTATTCGCCTTCGCGTCGCGTGCCCACAGTGCAATACACTGAGAGAATTAAAGCTTATCCCTAATCAATTTTAAATTAAGGAATTATCTCAATCTTGCGAACTGGTTGTAGGGTATCCAAAAGGCTTATAACAGTCTACTATTATTAGAATATGTATTTGAAATGGGTAAAGGAATGTAATACATATTAAATTAAGGGGGGAAAAGAGAAAACAGATAAAGTACGTATACTAATACAGAGAAACAGGTAATAAAAATGGGTATCTTCGGTTGCCGCAGATAAAATTTCCAAAAAAAAAAACTCAATTATATTTGTATAGGTTATTCTTTTAAATATTTTATGTAAAACCTATTTTAAGACCTATTTTTTAAGTTTACTATATTGTTTTTTTGCTCAGTGTATAACAACTTTGGAAATTTCAAGCACTCGCGGCTTTTGTTATTTTGGGCTTTCACTTTAGTCGCGGTCATTATGGCTTTAACTTTGTATTTGCTGTTGCGGCCTGACTGACCAACCCTCTTCCTCTTCTCCTCACGCACGCCACAATGTCCTGCCGTTAACTTTAGTCGTTATTTAGCTCAGGGCCACAACACACAGACACACAGACACACACACACACACACACTTACAAACTTTGAGCCTGTCAATTGCACAAAATATTGTAAAGCCAGCGACGCCTCTTTGCATAATTGCAGCAACTTTTTGAAGTGAAGTGAAGGGATGGGGTAGTTGGTGTGTGGGTTTAGTTAATTTGTAATAATGCCTGAGGTACCTACCTGTCATCTGTGGGCTTGTAGGTCACAATGTATTTCTCAATGGGATGCGCCTTTAGATCAATCTGCGTTTGCCACGAGACACGCACAGCTGTGGGCGTCAGAAATGTTACGGTTATGTTTTCCGGCGTAGCTGGTATAGTGCCTTGAAGAGAGAATGTATATAAATGTAGATTTAGTGTGTAGATATAGAGAAATGCACGGGAAATCGCTTTGTTTTGAATAACTAATGCATTAATCTCGTGTAACAGCAGAAAAATAAAAAAGTTCGCAAAGTACTTATAAAAGGAAATTAACATAATCGAAAGTACGCAATAGAAAATACTATGAAAATAATCTTCTTCTTCTTGAAGAATGACAATTTATATTCTTTAAATCCAGACTGCAAATTAGATTACAAGCGAACAGGCAATTGAAGCTAGAGAGTTGAAACTTGAAATATATACTTGTGATAGCCCGAGTCAGATAAAGTGTTAAGATATTTATTTATTTTAATTTTTGTTTTCCCCTAATTAGGAATTATATTAGCAGTCGATTGTGGTTGTCACATTGGTATAAAAAAGAAGTTGTTGTCAAAAATCATGCCAAAATTGAAAACAAAAAGTTGACATGTAAAGATAATTCATGTTTGATTGCTTGATTGTTTTCTAGATTGCAATTATTTGTTCAAATAACGATAGGGTTGTTATTACCCTGTGAACGAGTATTGCGTTGAAGGTGACACTCGTCTGCAACGTTCTTACATATTTTATACTAAAACTAATATTGTCTGATGAAAATTTGCTAAAATATATAGTAATTCCTCATTGAAAATAAACAAAATCTGAGAAAACCGAGATTCGAACCTGTTTCAATGTATAAAAAAAGGTTTATGAACCGAAGATAAAGGCGAGCTATTAGTTCCAACTGTAATCCGAATTATTGAAAATTATTTCTCTCCTGACAGCGTATTTTATGATTTCATTTCACTTACAGAACTCTTATATAACGAAAAACTTGCTTAAAATAAGAAATTTAAAGCTAACCTCAAGTTAATCCGATATATTTATTATACTTTTAAGTGGTGAATGTTATTCATATATTTTTTCAACGTGCACTCGATATACTCACCAGCCAGACAGGCATTGACAAACAGGGCGACAATGAGCACAAACATTGCGCTTCAATAGTTTCAGTTTCAGTTCCTGTTGCTGTTGTTGATGGTGTTGATATCTTTGTTGTTGTTGCTGTTGGCGTCCAGGAAAGCGGATTTCCTAAGGTTTCCGCTTCGTTGAATGTGTTCGTTGTGAACTTTCTAGGTTTTTGTAGTTTTTAGTTTGTTTTATAAATTTTTGTTGTTGTTTTTGTTATGAATAAAGCTAACTAAAACATAAAAATCAGTCTTGCTTTTGTCGTTTTGCTGCTGTTACTTCTTCCAGTTGTTGTTTTCCTTTTCGTTGCTCTGCTTTGTTCTATTGTCCTGGCCAATTAGGCATTGTAATTGTTGTTGTCTGTGGATTAGGTTTCTTTTTACTTATTTTATTTTCTTTTTGTTACGCTTTTGTTTTAACTTTAACTTGAACTTTAGTGAGGGCTTTTTTTGTTTTTTGATATTTATGCGTTTTTATTTTTATAGCACGTTTTTATGGGCTTTTTGTCTGTGTGGTTGTGTGTATCTGTGTGTGTGCGTTGTCTTGAATCATCAGAGGGCATTGTTTTAGAAAGAGACAGAGTAAGTTTTTATATTTTTTTTGTTGCTATTCTTATCTGTTTTGTTTTTTCTACTTATTGTTTCGTGCTACAATTGAGTAAAATTATTCACATTGCGTTTGCTATTTGTTTTTGTTTCTTTCCTTTGCCTCTGTTCAATGTCATTTATTGCTGGTGTTGTCGTTATTGTTGTAGTTGATGTTATTGTTGTTGTTGTTGCTTATATAAAATCAATAAAAAGCGACAAACGACAATCGCTAGTTGACAGTCGTTGATTTTTCTGTGGAAAAACTTTGCTTCAGTGTGTTTTCTGTTCATACTCGTTCACGAAGTGAAAAGAGTATATTGGGTTTGTGCACACAATAATGTTCGTCTGTCCGTATAAACGTAGTTTTTTACGCCGAAATTAAAACTGAAGACTTGAAATTTGGATAAAACCGATATATCTCCCTTAGTTTTAAAAGTAGATGCATACAATTTTTCAGACAAATTACTGAAGGACTCCTCTACAGCTGGCCCAAGAATGTGTTTGATTCGCCCACTGGCGCGTGAAAATCCAAATCTCCCCCAATTGTAGAGATAGTCACCAAATTTCGAGCCGAAAACTTTAGCCACATCCACAGTTGCCCCCACAAATTACAAAAAACAATAACTTTCTCAAAATAACAAAAATGATTATGATCTTTTTAGAATGTCTTAAACTCTGAACGAATATTGCGCAGTCGGTTATACCCGCCTGCAACGTGCTTACTTGTTTGTTTTTCAATTGGACCGTTTTTCAATTTTCAATTTTCCGGCAGGCCATTGACGTGAGCTGTTTCGGCTGTTGAAATTAATTCAACGAAACGGCGACGGCGCGCGGGGCGCCAATCTGCCACCTGTCGTCGCCGTCCACAGTTTAGTTGTTATATTTGTTGTTGTTGTTGCGGCTCGTTGTTTAATTTTACGCATTGCGCATTGTGTTAGCAATTTTTGGCTTAATTGCCAAAGCATTTAAGCAGCGGCGCTTTGTCGCTGTTGCGCTTTTTTCTCTCTCTATTTGACGGCTTTTGTTTGCTTATTCAATTTTGTGTTTGCTTTGCATTGGTTTGTCGTTAATTATTTCTGTCGCTTTGTATTTGTTGTTGTTGTTGTTTTTGTAGTTTTCTGCAATAAATCAACGTTTTTGGATTATTAATGGGCGTCTCGAACAGCGTAATGCCAAACGTATTAGTCAAATTCTTGTTCATTTACATAAACTATAATTAGCCTACGAAAGGATAACAATTACTCAACCATATATACATACACTATATATAGAAACACTAAATATGTACACACTATATAGCATATCCAACAAAATGTACTTTCATTTTCATTACGAAAATTGAAAGCAAACAAAGTGCTGCATACTTCCAGGCCAGCATTGCGTATACGCCACGTATAACACGCAGTTCGGTTTATCTACGCCCTTCTAATACATAATTTCTTTTCATATTCATTTCACGTTGAATTTCAAACGCCTGCATTAACACGCAATAGGTTTTCCATGGCATTCGATCATAGTATTCAATATTTACTAGTGCATTCACAGGCTTTTGTTGTGTGTGCCCAACCACTAGAAAATGCTGGAATCGTCCTTGCCTGTTTGTGGTTTTCATTGTTAAGTACACACGTTTCATGTTTTTGAATGTTTCAATTACAGTTGCATGTGCCTATTATATACATATCGATACGTGCTTGTTCAAGAAGAGTCTATTGAAATTTCAGTGCAAAGCAAACAAACAAATTCAAGCGCACATTGTACACAAAACTTAATAAATAGAAACAATTGGGGAATTTCTTTTATATGATGTTTGTTTGCACAAAGTTGAAAACATTCATTTAATTGTACTAGGAAAGAGAAACTTTAATATAAAGTCATCTTTGCAATGCTGTAGAATAAATACTATATATATATTTATAATTATTTTTATTTGTTTTGCCAACGTATATTAATATTTAATTAGTGACCATTCTCATCGATTTAAGATGTAATTGCGTAGAATTATATAGAATAACAAACGCATGCCAGACAATAATTACAGCGTTTCATTTTGAATTTTCAAACAGCTTACGCGCAGCTGGTGTGAGGGTGTGAAGTGCTTGGCGATGCGTTATAATTGGCTGCTAAGAAACGAAATGAATAAAAAGACATTCGGCAAGCTAAGCGACAGTTGCTTTATACGCAGCTTAAGCCAACTTATAAAGATCCAAGTTCCAACAAGCCCAAACCAAAAAACAGAAAGAAGGAGAATACATTACTGTATACCTAAGGGAATAATTCATGAATGTGTACAGGTGAGGGTTGGAGGTAGGTGGAGGTGGGGGAGGGGAGGGCCACATTGAATATTGATACATTTAAGTTGGTTAAGTAGCTTAAATGCGGTATATAATGTCTCTCTTTGATTGAATCTCGAGGCAGGAGCTGCATGTGCTGTCCAGGGATTAACGGGCGCACGTACATAGCGACGGTCGATTTGTCTGACTGGTTGTGTGTGTGTATGAGTGTGTGTGTGTAACAGCATGTACGTGGCATCATTAAAGTGTCACACGGCATTTACAGCCAGCGGAACTTGCCCACCCAAAGGGCAAACTTAATTGATGCAATTGCAAATAAGTTTACTTTGGTAATTTGTGAGCGCGTTTAGCTAAATGATTTGACATTTCCGATAGGATTTAGCATATAGTATACACTATTGGATATGGATATAAATTATAATGAACTTATTCAAATGCATATATAATGCATATATATGTTTGTGCGCAGTGTGATGTCATTAGCTGCCATCATGTCCAGAAATTATGTATACCATTTGCCGGACGGATTATTAAATGTCGGAAGCACACGCTTCGGCATGTTACAGCAGAATGCGTAATATAGCACAATTTGTACTCGCAATTTAAATGTTAATTTTCAAAGAAAATTTCATTTGACACCCCGAAATTTAGAAAAGTAAATAAGAATGCTTGACTTAAGAGTGCATGACTAGCAGATACTCAATATACAGCTACAGAATAAGCTGAAAAGCACATACAACCCTCTGACAATACTTACAAGAGTTTTTGGGGAATAATTATAATTAAAAAAAAAACGCCGAAAAAGTACAGTTTTTCAGTTTACCTTATATAATTAATGCAAACACGATAAATTTTGGTATTTCACTAAAATCAAACACGTTTTACAGATTCTCAGTGTAAATTAGTGAAGTTCTTCAAAAAGTTACGTATTTTTAATTTGTTTACATTATAAATTTCAAACTCACTAGCGTCTAAGGAATCAGAGATGACTCCAACTACCTGTTACATGCACTTACATAACTTCTGTATAGCCTTTATTACACATATTCAATGGCTACAGGGTATAAAAGAAATGTTTAACACGCTGGTGACGTGCTCTGAAAATATGTCCAACTCTCTGACGCTGGTGACGCACTGCGAGAATATTTTCTACTCCAAGTGTAGGTGTGTGCGTGTGTGTGTGTGTGTGTGAGCCGCCACATGCACTCCGCATACAATGGATGAAAACAAGTAGGTGAAAGCAGTTATCGTAAAATTAAAATGGCGGCTAGTACGCGCTGTCGCCGCTGACGTCGTCGTCGCTGCTGTTAATTATGGCGACAATACATGCACACATACAAGCGCACGCTTCTGTTACACACACACACACACACGCACACTCTCTCACATATACGGCAGCCCTTTCGCTTGCATGTCTTATGCCTCAACTCAATTGTTTGTGTGTATGTGTGGGTGAGAGAGAGAGAGAGTGTACTCGATTGTTATTTTGCCTTTTTTGTTTTTATTGCACACGTTGCGACTCCGGCTTATTGAGGACTTTTGGCATTTCGTTCATCAACTTTTTATTTGTGTTGAGCTTCGTGTTGTTGTTTGTGTTTGGCGTGCGTTTCTTATTGTTGCCGTTTCTGTTTATGTTTGTGCTGGTGTTTGCGGTAGCCAGTGAACAGACAATAAATCAATCAGCTGTGTTAACATCAAATTACGGGCCCAGACAACGGCAATGGCCGCTGTGTGCGTGAGTGGCTATCAGCGGAGGTGTGTGTGTGTGTGTGTGTGTGTAAGCGTGCTCTTAACAAAAAGGTCAGCTAAGCCGCTGGCTAACCCAAAAGGTATCGGTCCAGTGCGACAACTTAACTCCGCATTCACTGTAAGAAACACATTAGCTCTTATTACTTCAAAATCTCATTTAAAAACCCAATAATTAAAGTAAAGTCCAAGGACAACAATAACAACAACAGCAGCTTAAGCTCACGAGTGAGAGATCTAAATTTTGCGCCAAGAACAATTCCGTTAAACGGCACTGAAGCAAAAGAGCTTGACATCGCAATATCGGTTTGTGCTTAATTTAAATTTTTTTAAAAATATTTTTAATTTTATTTTTAGTGATATCTGATACAGCTTATACAAAAATGTGATGTACATAATAAAAACGTAACCGATAAAACTAAATTCCGATGATTTATATAAAAATATATCAAAAACAAAAACTTTAATTTCTTATCCAATTATTCAAATGGGAGCTATATGTGCTGTGTGCACTGATAATACGGATCTGCGCCAAGTTTTATTGGAATAGTTGGCTTATTTTAGTTGTTATACTATTTTAAGAAGGAATTTTCGATTTTTTCATGCAAACAGAATTCCGATATTGTGATGTCACAATGACTCCTTGAAAGCTTGCTCTTTAGTTGAGTTTAATGAATACGTATGGACACACATACAGATGCAATTGTACATGTGTGTGAGCTGTAAACTACTTGCTTTGCTCCAATCATATAGTATAATAGTTAAAAGTTAAATTCAAGAATCCGCGCAATTGTGTTGCATTTTATGCTTAAATTATTGTGCTTACTTTGCTGGGCAATATGCCCTTTTCGCGCTGTGTATCGCTGTAAATTGGTGTAGAGAGCACACAAAATGCTATTATTTGCTGGGCTGCTCGTAAAAACAAAAGCACTTGCTTCAATCCGGTGCCCAAAAGCGCGCTTCTGGCTGTGAGAGAGCGGGTGTATGTGTGTGTGTGTATGTGTTCTGTATTGTGTCTGTGTGCCCTGGCCATGCACTTTAAGTTGAGCTGCTGTTGAAAATTTGTTAGTCCCCCAACCCTGGTTAAATCCCTAACGGCAACTATGCGCCATGTTCTTGCTGCTGTTATTCTTGTTGCTGTAGTTCCCGTTCGTTGTGTTGGCTGCTGATTGTTGCCCAACCTCTCTCCCCCACCCCGCCCCCTGGCCATTCCCTTTGGAATTTCAAAAGTGTGTCGCTTGCCAGTGTGCACACGCACACATGCACACTTTCTTGTTGTCATAGGTTCTTCGCTGTGCGGCGAGTACGCAGTATATTTATATGTGTGTGTATGTGTACAGTAATGTATATATGTACGTGTGTATATGCTGAGTGTAAAGCGTGCTGGCAGCTTGAACTGATTTCGCTGCGTGCAATTTAGTTCGCCGCTGCTGCGGGCCAAAAATAACATAAATCGTATAAATAAATGGCCACATTTCAACATTTCCACATGTGCAGCAAGCAGCAAGCGGCGGCAACTCACGCAACACTGCGGCTGCAGCTGCGGCGGCGACGGCGACAGGCGGCGAATTAATTATACTCGTTCATAGAGTGAAAAGAGTATATTGGCTTTTGGCGTAATTGAATACCTGCGTCAGATAAACTAACTAATGACCTCTTTTACAGATCGAACAAAAAATAGTTTTTATTCTATTTTATTTTTGTATATGCCTACTTAAATTTTAAAATCTACTGTTTTAAGCTGTTAACATACTGTGAGTGAGTATTGCACAGTCGGCTACACCCGATTTTAACGTTCTTACTTGCTTTAAATTGCGAGGAAAGCAAAGGGAATAAACTCATTTTTGCGGCCATTGCCGTATTTTCCATACGAATTTTAAATCGAATTTGACCTGTTGTATTTCAGCTAAATGTGTTTGCGCGTTCGTTTGTGTTCGTGGGTATTAATGTGTATACATTGGCAGCTACTTTGTTTATAAATACGGTTATTTTTGTTGTTTTGGCGCGCTACGTGCTACGTGTTACGGATCACTAAAAGCCAAAGATGAAAAAGATTTATAACCACACACACAAAAACACTCTCACCTACGCTTTGGCATTAACTTGAATTTCGCATTGAACATGTGCATAAATAGGACATTAAAATTTTATTTTAATTGCGACAGCTGCCTTGCATCTCTCCTTCTCGCTCTCCCGCTCTCTCAGCTTGTAGAGATTGTTCTTGTTGTTGTGGCTGTTGTTGCCGCTTCCGCTTTTGGGTTTTGTTTCATGAAAGTGAAAACTGACAAGTCCATTAGCGTGCATTCGTTTCGTTAAGTTTTGCTTTATGCCGTTACATTTACCGTTCCTTTTAATTTTAATGCCTTTTATTGGCTTAACATGCAGCTAGCACCACAAACAAAAACCACTACAACAGCAACAACAAAACCAATTGCCAGACTCTGTCCGGGACAATAATTGGGAGGCGCGAACACACACACACACAAAAGGTAGGCAGCTTACAAACAAGCAAACAGTCACACACACACACACACTCAATATTATGGGTACATAGACAAGCGCTTAACAAAATACATATTTAAACACCTAGTAGTATGTATTTGTATATATATTTTTAGATTTTAAGTGTATAATTTACTTTGTGGTCTTCGTGGCCTTTTTTGCCGCCGGCTCAGCCACCTGCAGTCCACCTGTCAACGTTACAATTTGGCTCCACTGATAACACAAGACTAAACACGGGCGCTGACTGCGCTTTGCTTTTGTCTGCCTCTCTCTTTCTCAAAAACACAACTTTCATCCGCCTGCTCGATAGCTGCGTTGTGCTGCGGCCGACGCGTAAACTACAACTGAACGGCGTTCGTTTCTTTAGGATACTGTCGCCATGCTCTTTACGACTGCAAGCAGGCGACCAGGGCTGCACAACGAGCACCGTGAGAAATGCGACTGCTCGTCGTTGGCAGACAAAGACAGCTGCGCGCTGGTTAAAGCGGACAAATTGCTTATGCTTGCGTTTTGTTTATCTTTTTTCTTGCCGTGTTGCCTGCAGAGCTTTTACTCTTACGTGCGCGCTCTTGCGCTCTTGCTTGCAAAAGCTTTTCGTTGTGTTAGGTCGCGGTTGCTGCTAAACGATTGGGGAGGGAGAAATGTTGTATTAACTGCGACCGGGTTGACTCGCCGACTGATTGACTGAGAGAACGACTTTGGGCTTTTTAAGCGCATTATTAGAGTTCAAGTGCGACCAATGGGGGTTGAGTAAGCGTTGTTGTTGTTGTCTTTGTTGTTTTTGTGCGCGCTTAACGTCAAGCAATAGTCCAAGTTGCTCGTAAATGCGGCTCAAGTGCGTCCTAGGAAATTAAAAGCATACTTAGAGGCGTTTAATTACTTATTCATGGACCTTTGCCGCTGTTTGACTACAGGGCAAGCTTTGCGCGCGAAGATATTATAAACCAAAAAAAAAAAACAAAAAAAAAAACAAGTAAGTCGGTTGTAGCCGACTGCGCAATACTCACTCCCAGTATGTTAAGTGCGTCGAAACCAGTCTTAATTATTATTGTTATTTTGGAAAAATATAGATTTTGCAAACGGACAGCAATACGGAAATTGCACAAACCCAATAAACTCTTTTCACTACGTAAACGAGTGTGGAAACAACACGTTGTTTGGTTTCCCAGGCTCGATGCCATGGAATTTGCTGTCAGGGCTGCTTTAACAATTCCTTCGTTGTTTGATCGAAATTATTTAGATATATTCCTCGTGGGCTAAGATACTCACAACGTTTTCTAGCCATTAAATTGCCTAGACATTCCAGCGCATAAGCCAGATAATCCGCCATATATTTTCTAGACAGCCCTCAGCATGGAGGAGAAACGACCGTCGGTAGTTAATTCGGTGTCCATACGGCCCAAGCTCATCTACGGCCTGCGCACCGATGTCATTGGCAACATTCACTTCAATCTGACCAAGGAGGTCATGTACCCGGTGGAGGGTGTGCTGGCCTTCCACGACTTCGTGACCAACAAGCAGCGTTTCCTGCGCTTTCCGGAAGACACCAGGCCGGAAATCATCGCCCTGAGCTCACATCGCAAGCTGCTCGCCGTGCTGGAGGTGCACTCGAAAAAGTAAGTCCAATGTAACCAATGTAATCATAATGTTTGACCGACTCTGTTGAGCTAGTGGTCGCTACATATCCATCTATGAGCTGTCCACGCTCAAGAAGCGGCGTCATCTGGAGCTGCCCGGCAACCATCGCAATGCGGAAGTGCAGCAAATGATCTTCACGAACGATTCGCGCGCGATTGCGCTGGTGACCAAGCCGCCCAACGAGATGATCTTCATGCTGGTGCTGGACAAGACGAGCACCGTGATCGAGGGCCGCGCCACCGTGGCGGGCTCCCACGGCGGCGCCGAGTGCATCGCGGGCAATCCGAGCGATTGCAGCTTCCTGGCCGTGGCCGGAGATCGCACCCTGCTGCTGATGAGCAAATCGGAGCGCGGCTTTACCATAAGCAACAACCTGAAGATCACTTATCGGGTCACCTCGATGGCGTTTCTGTCCATGGATCTGCTGATGATGGGCACCGATCACGATCAGCTGATATTGATTGAGAATGGGGAGCACAAGCTGAGCCAGAAGGCGAGCATAGCGGAGACAGTGGACCTGATGATGGACCAGGAGATGTTCGACAAGGAGCGCGAGACGCAGGATCAACGCTACTCGGCACTGCAGCCGCTGAGCCTGCCCAACTGGCGTGTCCTGTGCATGACCGCCTTCGCCCGGGGCTTCGCCTACATCATCTTCAACAAGGTGTTCGTCTTCGAGCGCGTCTCCAAGTTCAAGTTCGAGCGCAAAACGGTGCTAACGGTGCCCATCACCGTCTACGCGGAGCCCATGTACCAGATCACCAATCTGGCCGTCGACCACAAGCAGGAAACGGTGATTGTCACCTGCTCCCATGCCCAGATCTACGTCGGCATTCTCATCGTGCCGGAGACCCTCAAGACCAAGCAGCTCAAGTTCGAGCCCCTGGGCGTGCTCATCCACATCGGCGAGGTGGTCGACGTCTCCGTCTGCGCCTGGAAGCCCATCATCATGACCGCCTGTAGGTAAGCCCACTTGGCCGGAGCAATCTAGGATTAATTGTGGCTTCCCTGCAGCTCGGGATCAGACCATTCGCATCTGGAACTATGAGACGGCCAAGGTGGAGCTGGTGCGCAAGTTCCAGGTGGATGTCAACATTGTGGAGCTCAACTCCACGGGTCTGATGGCGGCCATTGGCTTCTCCGATCAGCTGCGCATCACGCAGATCTTCATGGATGAGCTAAATGTAAGTTTTTGCCGATTTTGACCAAATTTAAATTTGTATATTTTTTAGTATTTCATGTTTTTTTTTTAGTTAATTTTATTTATAAGAAATATTAGGCCTAATTCTCTTTTTATGCTCGTTCACGAAGTAAAAAGAGTGTATTGGTTTTCTGTCCGTCTTGCTGTCCGTTCGTATGCATACAATTTTCTTATCACTATTGAAGCTAGAGACTTGGAGACTTGGATCTTCGAATATACATTTAAAGTTTCAAAATTTTTATTGAGATATTATTATATTATAGTCCTAATTTGATAGATAATTGATTAGAATAATTAATTAATAATTAATAAATAATTAGATTTAATGATAGATTGATTCTGCTTTTAAAATATATGCAACTTTTAAAAGAAAATAGTTTTCGAAAAGACTTGAGCTTGTTTTTGCATTGTGAACGAGCATTGCGCGGTCGATTACACCCGACTGCAATGTTTGGAAAAAATGCATCCGTCCGTATGAACACAATTTTCTTATCACTATTGAAGCTAGAGACTTCGAATATTCACCCGAGTCATTTAAAGTTTCACAATTTTTATTGAGATATTATTTTATTATAGTCCTAATTTGATAGATAATTGATTAGAATAATTAATTAATAATTAATTAATAATCAGATTTAATGATAGATTGATTCTGCTTTCAAAATATATGCAACTTTTAAAAGAAAATAGCTTTCGAAAAGACTTGAGCTTGTTTTTGCATTGTGAACGAGCATTGCGCGGTCGATTACACCCGACCGCAATGCTTGGAAATAATGCATTTAATTTACACTTACCTAAAATTGGTGCACCCATTTGGAATTTCCGTCCGCAGATTGTGAAGACGTACAACTTTCCGCACTGCAACGACGTGCGCTACTCGAACTTCGGGCACCTGATGGCGGCCGCCTACGACAACAACATCGCGGTCACGTCGGTGTACAACCTGGAGGTGGTCATCCAGCTGAAGGGGCACAACGGCACCGTGCTGTCCGTGGCGTGGACGCGCACGGACAAGTATTTGATATCGGGCGGGGCCGAGGGCGCCATTTACCAGTGGGACATTGAGACGGGCGCACGGCTGCAGGAGATCGTGCAGAAGGGCACCGAGTACGTGACCATTTGCGTCAGCTTCAACGATCCGATGACCATATTCGCGGGCACCAACCAGGGCACGATACGCGAGTTCCAGGACTCGTCGCTGCAGCGCGAGATTCCGGTGCCGTCGCGCAACAAGGGCGGCGTCTCCGACCTCTGCCTGGCCCGCTCCGACCTGATCATGTTCATTGCGGATCACGAGGGCGGCCTGTTCAACATGCAGCTACCCTTTTTGGAGGCGGGCGGCGGCACCTTCACCAATTTCCGGTTCTTCGACGGACCCATCAACAAGCTGCGCTTCACCTACGATGGGACCATGCTGGTGGCCATCTCGAAGCGGGGCACGGTGGCCATTTGGACGCTGGAGAACATAGAGGAGAAGGTGGCGCCCATCGATCAGGACCTGATGAAGAGCCAGGAGGTGCTCATACCGCGACTTCAGCTGGCCGACAAGGTCGACCAAATCATCAATCTGGAGCTGCGCCTGAAGCAGCAGGCCGAGGAGTTCCAGTATCAGCTCAGCCAGAACGAGATCTTCGACGGGCAGCAGCTGCAGGAGGTGCATCGCAGCTATTGCAGCGCCTTGGAGGAGCTCAAGGAGCTGAACAACGAGATCGTGTCGAAGCACACGGAGGAGATGAACCTGATCACGTTCCAGATCAACGACATGAAGCAGGACCATCGCTCCCAGATGGACGTGCTGGCCAGCCAGTACTCGGAGCGCATGCTCATCGAGTACCAGAAGTTCACGAATCTGCGCGAGAACATGCTGGAGCTGCGCGAAAGCTACGAGGACAAGCTGAAGAACTCGACGGGCACGCTGCAGGACACGATCGAGGCGCTGGAGAACGATTACAAGAAGCAGCTGGACGAGCGCAAGGACCTCATCCGCGAGCTGATGAAGGAGATGCAGGACAAGAAGGACGAGTTCATCAAGTACTGCCAGGAGGTGGAGGCGGAGAACGACCGCAACATGGTCGCCACCCAGACCGAATACGAGAACAAGCTGACCACGGAGCGCAACGAGACCCAAATGTGGCGCGGCAAGGCGGGTGTGCTCCAAAAGAAATACGAATCGCAGTGCAGCGAGATCGACAACCTGCTGGAGGAGGTCGAAACGCTGAAGGAGGAGCACGTCAAGTCGCAGGGCAAGATGCAGAAGCAGCTGCGCAACATCGAGGATCTGCAGAAGGACATCTCCGATCGCGACTACGCCATTGGGGCCAAGGAGAAGCGCATTCAGGAGCTGCTGCACAAGAACCAGGAGCTGGACAAGTACAAGCAGGTGCTCAACCATAAGATCGCCGAGCTGAAAGCACAGATCGAGCCGCGCGAGTTCCAGATCAACGACAAGCGCAAGCACATCATCGAAATGGAGCACGAGCTGGAGGGCCTCAACCAGAACAACATCCAGCTGGAGCTGCAGCTGAAGGAGCTGCGGGACAAGTACCTGAGCAATGTGGCTGAGCTGCGCACGGAGCGACATCGGGCCAAGTCGGCGCGCGAGTGCCTGAACGCCATCTGCACGGACATCTTCTACGTGGCCGGCGAGGTGAGCACCGCCGACGGCCTCAAGAAGGCGGTGAAGGAGCTCTTCCACAAGCACGCCACCGACGATGAGCTGAAGCGATTTGTCACGCTGGACGCGGAGGTGCGCGATGAGTTCCTGCGCCAGCGCAAGCAAATCGAGAATGTCCTGGCGCGCTACAAGTCCGTGGCGGAGGACAAGAGCGTGCAGAAGAAGTACGACAAGCTGTTCCAGGAGAACTGCGTCCTGCTGGAGGAGATCGAGAATCTGCGCGACGAGGCCAAGAGCCTGCGCTCGCGCCTCCGCGAGGATGTGCGCAAATCGGCCAAGGGCAAGCGGCAGGACATGCTAATGTAAACGCTGGGACACATGCTCGAGTCTGTGTGGAAATATTCTTATAAAAAATATGTGTGTGTCACATAGGATATACAGAGGTTAAGCTTAGATTAATAAAGTAAATGGCATTCGTTTCAGGCCTCGACCAGCACCTTTCTTGTTTTGCTCGCTTTGGTTGCAGCTCTCTCCTGCGCCTGCTCCTGCTCCTCCTCCTCCTCTCCCTCATCCTCCGCCTCCTCCTGTTTGACGGGCAGCTCATCGCCGGGCACCTCTGGCAATTGCTGCTCCTCGGCCTCCAGCGCATCGAGCTCGGCGAGCACATCCTCCTCGTCCTGTGTGCTCAGCACATCAGTCAGGATCGCATCAATCTCCTGCTGCTTCTCGATGCCCTCGCGCGTTTCGTCCATGATCTTCTCCACCTCGTCTATGTCCAGCAGCTCGTGCACCTTCTTCAGTGCCGCATTGCCCTGCTTCAATCCATCCAGCACCCGCATCTCCACCTGCGCGTACTCCAGGTCCGCGGCCAGTTTTTCCAAGTTCTCCAGCTGCTTGTCGGCATTCGTCAGCAGACTCTCCTGGTACTTCTTCTTGCGCAGCAGCAGCTTCGCGCGGCTAAAATTTAATTCATTAAATAAGTTTGCTTCGCTGCATTATGTAAGCCAGCTTACTCTTTGCGGCCCTGCTGCAGGCACTTCTTGGCCAGCATTCGGTCATTTTCGAGCTGGACCTCGATGCGTTTCTGGTACTGTTTCAGACGATCCCGCTGCTGCTTCAATTGCTGTGGTTAATCAACGGATTAGCGGGGGTTTCGATATACACAGATATAGAGGGGCTGTTGTACATACCAGAACGGCCCTGTCGTGGTCGGTAATGCGACTTGGAGCTGTCTTTTTGCTAGATTTCCCAAACAACGCACCCATGACTAACTCGCAATAGACAGCGATTGCCTATCGATAGCTTCAACTGGCTCGATATATTTATGTAAAACTATTGCACGATTCAACGATGCCAAATATCGTCTTATTGGTACAACGAACAGAACCCTTATTAAATACTGGGAAATCGACATGTCGATTAAATTTAATTTGAAATAATGGCAACGACTGTCTTTCGATGGCTGAAACTGTCTTGATATATCAAAAGGAGCCCTTGTTTAATACTGGGAAAATCTAAGCATCGATTACATTTCATTTGAAATAGTGGTATTTTTATTCAAATGTTTACAATTTCGCGCGCAGCGCTTCATAGCACTGCGGCTTGTATCGTTTGTACATGCTACGCCAGAAGTCCATGCGCTCTGCATCCGGATTACGCTGCATTGTGCACTCCCTATCGAACAAAATATAATCCAGTTGACATGGCTCCAATTCCCCATTAGCGCTCCTCTTCTGCTTCTGCACGGGCGTCCAGCTGTCCGAGGGTTTGCCGCATTTCGCGAAATTGGCCCACATATGGCACATGCGCTGCGACATTTGGGCATCGTCGGGCGCCATCGGCGCTGTCTCGTTGGCCATTTGGAATAGATAGGACAGATCGTCGGCGTGCGAAGCGCCGCGCAGTTTCTCCGCCTGGAAGATGCGCTTGTACATATTCCGGCCGCCCACGTAGTCGAAGCGATAGAAGTAGAACGGCGTCGTCCGGAAGTGGGCGTGAACTTCCGCAGCGTGCTGCAGATCCATAGTGAAATGCACATCACCCAGCAAATCCACCAGATTGTCCACACAATCCGACGTCAGGGACTTGCCGTTAAAATAGAATTGACGCATGTCCTCGGCCGCCTGCAGGGCCTCTGGCGCGTCCGGATTCTCGACCAGATTGCGCGGCACCAGGCGCGCCAAATCCCCATTGTAGAGCTCCAGCTTGCGCTTGGCATTCGTGATCATGGCTGAGCCCTCGGCCGAATTGAAGCCCAGAATCATGGGCATCTCTGGCTGGCGCTGCCTATTGTGCAGCAGCTCAATGAACGGCGTTTCCAGGAAGGGATCCGGACTGGTCGCCTCCTCTACGACGGGCTTGAACGAGAATGGCAGATGGCGACGTCGTTCGTCGGCGTTGAGCACATCCAAAGTCTTTGCCAGCATGTCCGATGGCGTCACCTGGTTGGACTGCAGAAATTCCAGCAGGCGGCTATCCGGCTCAATTGGCTTGCCCAGCAACAGTTCGCCCAGCCGGCGCGCCTTGTACACGGCTTGCTCCTGGAACACCCACTCGGCGTTGCCCGTGCCGCTCTGCAGGATGGCCTTGTGGAACAGTTTGTTGGCGTGCGGCGCATACATGTGCATGTGCACGGAGGAGGCGCCGGCGCTCTCCCCGAACAGGGTCACATTCTGTGGATCGCCATTGAACTGGGCAATGTTCTCGTTCACCCACTGCAGCGCCAGGCGCTGATCCTTCAGACCCGCATTGCCCGGTATGCCCGCCGCCGGCAGACTGAGAAAGCCCAAGGCGCCCAGGCGATAATTCAGCGTAACCACAATCACCTCCTCCTGCATGAGCAGCGCCGGAAAGTGGCTGCAATGGGAGGCAGCCCCGGTGAGGATGAATGCTTTAAGAGGCCCGCAGCTGCACTTACTAGTCACTGTTGCCACTGCCGAACCAGAAGCCGCCGCCATGTAACCAGACCATGACGGGCAGTGGCTGCTGCACATTGCCCTTCGGCACGTACACATTGAGGAACAGGCAGTTCTCGGAGCCAACCACGGTCTGTGTCAGCGGATCACGCTGATGCGAAACATCGCCCTCTCTGCTGCAGTCCAGCTCCGGCTCCACATTTCGCTCCAGCGGTACGGGACTCTAGGTGCATCAAAATACTTACATTTTATAATTATTTAACAAGAACGTTGCAGTCGGGTATTACCGACTGGGTAATACTCGTTTACAGCTTAAAACAGTCGAAAACGGTCTTAATTATTATCGTAATATTGGACGGAGTGGAGGAGGTCAACACTGTCTGCCAAATTTGGTGATTAGCTCTAAAATTGTGGGAGATATGGATTTTCGTGGTTTACCCGCCTCCAAGATAAAGAGATTTTGCCACGCCCCCAGTGAGCGTTTCCAAAAAATGTTTTGCGCGATCTTTAGAGGAGGTCATCAGTAATCTGTCTGAAAATTGTATGCATCTAGCTTTAAAACTGAGGGAGATAAATATATTTCATCAAATTGCCACGTACCCAGTGGGCGAAACCAAAAAATCTTAACACTGTATCTAATGCGGGTACACACGAGTATATATTCCAAGTTTCAAGTCTCTAGCTTCAATACGGACAGACGGACAGACATTGCACAAACCCAGTATACTCTTTTCACTTCGTGAACAAGTGTAATAAATCCCTGATTGTTGCACCTACCCGAAAGCGCAGCTCCCCCACGGGCGGCTGGGCGTAGGGCACGCCCAGAAAGCTCTCGTACTGGAGGCCACTCGGTAGCTGTTTGCGCTCTCCAATCAGAACACCTTGTCGCACGGGCACCTTCACCTGCGAACGGAATCGAATCAGATTTACAAAGGGTTCCCTGGAACTCGACGACTTACCTTGGTAGTGCTATATAATCTGAGCCAGCTGGTGGAAGTTTTTGCACGGCGACGGGTAATAAAACCCCACATATTTATAGGTATTTTACTAACTATAGCAAATATGTATATAAATTAAGCAATAAATATTAAACTCAACAAGTGATATTTAATCGGCTGATTGATCTTTAAACTCTCAATAGGCACAAAATGTTGCTAGCACGCACAAATTAAATTTTGATCCATTTATAAGAATTAATCACTGTAACTGCCTTATAAATACTTGGGCTTCTTAAAAAAGAGCAGTTAGAAATATTAAATACAAAAATTAATGCTTATGAAATGATTATTAAACAGCTGATCTTTAACCTTTCGATAGACTCTCAATGTTGTTTAATTAAATTGTACATTTACAGTAAATTTACAGTTACCTTAAAATTGATGTGCCTTTTTGCCTTTATATTTCATTTATTTCTGTATTTAGTATTTCTATTTAATTAATTTCACTGTAGAACCGAAGCGCTCAATTCAATTCCAAAAAGTAAAGTATCGATATGGCTGCTTCTTTCTATTGAAAGAACCATTAAAATTTTTTATATCGATTCACACATATTTTTTTTTTTAAATATAATATTATATAAAAACATTACGATAGTCGCTGAAAGTTGACAACACACACAAATGAATTATAAATTGTTCTGCTTTTCTTAAAAGAGCAGTTGAAAATATTATAAAATATTTCTTGTCTGCGATTGACGCCAGCAATTCGTTACGATATATCGATAAATATGCGCACATCATTGTCATATCGATGTAACGATATATAATCAACAGATCTAGGGACCGGCGATAATCGCCTGGTGGAATTTCGTGAATTCTTTTTTAATTTCATCTCCTGTTATGGATTTAAACCTAAATGACGGCAACAAACCGCCGGCGTCTAGTCAGCATCCACTGGTAAGTCGCGTCTATATCCCACCTAACCCAGATCTTGACTGTACTTTTTCCTCCAGGCGGACTACCGCTTCAGTGCGGAGGAGCTGAAGGCGTTACGTGAATGCAACACGGAATCGTTTGTCCAGCGGTCGCTTCCCTTTGGCACCGGTCTGGGCCTGTTGGCCTACTTTGGCGTCAAGAACGGTTATCTGCAGGGCAATGGCAAGTTCGGAGCCGTGCCCAAGGTTGTGCTGGGCGTGATCCTCGGCTATTTCGTGGGCAAGTTCAGTTACCAGCAGAAGTGCGCCGAGAAGATCATGCGTTTGCCCAACTCGCAGTTGGGCGAAATACTGCGACAGCGTCGGCAGGGTGGCGGCATTATCAGCACCATAACGCCCGATGAGAATCTGGGACGTGCCTTCACTCTGGCACCATTTACGCCCAGCTCGGCGGACGTGTACTCCGACGAGGGCCTGCAGCCGTCGCGCAATACGGCGCTCAATCTGGATACGGACTCGCGTCCCAATCTCTCCGGGCTGGACGACATCTACAGGCCCACCTTGGACTGTACGTATATATATAAATATTTACTTATATGAACTGAGAATCCGCTTCTTGAGCAGCAGCCAGCACAATGGTGGACACGGAACTGCCGCTGGAGCCGGCCAAGCCCGGTGAGAGCTACGAGGATTTGCGCAAGAAGAATCGCGAGGAGTATACGAAGCGTCAGCAGAGCCCTTATTCGAGGCCCTACGAGGCGCCCGTGCAGCAGCAGCGTCTCGCGGAGCCGGCAAACGAACAAATCGCGGGCAAGAAGAACAAATACGGCGATTCCTGGACAGATTAGGCAGCTTCTACTTATAAATGCAATTGTTAATTTATTCGCTTGTTTTAAATACAAAGCGCATACAAAAGTTAAAATATGATTATAATATGAATATGAATATTTAGAATTTTATATTCGTATAAGCGCACATTTGTGATGTTGCATCGTGATGTGGATTGGATCCCGGTAAAATCGTTCTTACAACTTGCCCACCTCGTGCAAGTAGGCGCCGAGCAGCTTGGTCTGCAAGTAAGAGATCAAATTATAGTCTAATAGAAGAAGATAATATGCTAAAACGTACCCCCTCAATATAGTTGTAGATGTCAATCTTCTCGTTTTGCGAGTGTGCGCCATCATCGCAGGCGCCTACGGGCACCAGGATCACATTCTTGCCGGTGGCCTCCTGCAAAGTTAGGGTAACTGGTATAGAGCCACCCTCGCGCGTCATATCCGGTTCCACATTGAAGACATGTTTGATGGCGCGCTTGGCGGCCTCATAGTGCGGATGATTGGGATCCTCGGTCCAGGGCTTGCCGGCGGACAGCATTACCACCTGAGAGCAGCGAGCAGCATTTAATATGTATATGTACAAAATTTTGTTAAGCATTTGCATTGTGCAGAATTCCTTAAAATCTTATAAAGATCATAGGAGTAAAATCTTGTTAACATAGAACTACTCTAAAATATAAATTCTATGGGTAAAATTGGTCCAAAATTTAGTTTTTGTTTAAGAAAATTTCCTTTTTCTTAAATTCTAACTAAATCTCAAAAAGTACCTCTGTGCTTCTACCTCTGTAAATACCCTATTTAATCTCCGGCAACACGAACAGTTGTCTCTTTTTTATCAATTATAATCACCTTCATCTTGTTGGGCGAGCCGCGCTCGGCCCACTTGTCGTTCAAGTACTTGACTACACACTCCTCAATGTGCTTGGGATCCTGGTCGGGCACCAGGCGAATGGAGAACTTGCCGATGACCTTCTTTGGTATGACCGTTTTGGCGCCCGCCTCGTAGAAGGCACCTTCGATGCCATGTATGGACAGGCTGGGGTAACGCCATCTGGCCTGAAGCAAGCGCGTCTTGTTGCCATTGTGGGGCAGGTGTTCGACGCCAACGTCTTTTCTACGGGAGAGCGAGGCAGATTAAGTGCAGTTAGTGATTTACGATCATGCGGGAGATTAGATTAGGCAACTAACTTGTATTCAGCCACTTCAAAGTCGATGTTCTTGTAGATTTCCTCCTCGTTGGGCAAATGGGGAGCCACCTAAGGGGTGTAAAGAACGAGAACTTGGCAACTGTTTTGACTTGGGAGTGGCAACAATGTCCACTTACATCACGATCAACGCCTGGTATTAGGATTTTGGTATCCTTGTCAACCAGGTTGGCCAGCAGGTAACACAGATCGGGCATGGCCTCGTGCACGGTACCGCCAAAGACGCCGCTGTGCAGATCCTTGGAGGCACATTCGACCTCCACCTGGAAGTAGGCAAGGCCGCGCAGGCCGTAGGTGAGGCAGGGACGCTTCTTGCCCAGCCAGTAGTTGTCCGAAATGCACACGTAGTCCACATCGGCGAGGAAATCATTTTTGCGCGCCATCAGCAGCTCATCCAATCCCTCGCTGCCGCTCTCCTCCATGCCCTCGAACACGAACTTCACATTCAGGGGCAACGGTATATTCAGCTTCTGGTAGGCCTCGATCGCATGAATCCAGCAGAGCACGGGTCCCTTGTCATCGGACGCACCGCGTCCAAAGAGCTTACCATCGATCTCGGTCAGCTCGAAGGGACTGGTATCCCAGCCATCCTCCTTAAGGGCCGGCTGCACGTCCAAGTGACCGTAGACCAGCACCGTCTTCTTGGACTTGTCGTTGCCCAGCGCGCCCAGCAGCAGCTTGGGCAGTGGGATCTCCTCGCCGGAGGGCAGCTTTTGCTTGCCCAGATCAACCAGCTCTATCTCGGTGCCCAGCGCCTTCAGCTTATCGGCCGTCCAGTTGACCATGCGGTCGATCTCACCGCGCTTGTCCGGCCAGGCGGACACCGATTGTATGCCCACTGCGGTTCTCAGAGTCTCAATATAATCGGCCTTCTTGCTGTTTACAAACCTACGAGCGAACAAATTAGATTAGACATTAGGCATTAGGCATATATTGAGGTCGTGTGAAAATTTTCGATTATATAGAATAAAGCTTCAAAAGTATGCGGCTAAGGCGCAATGCCTATGATCGTTAAACTGGGGTGTACTACCCCAATCTTATCACAAAATGTGGGTAAAGACATTTTAGATTGCGGTTATTTTAAACATACTATATGTATATATATATTACAACCTCTATCGTGGCTTTAAATACTGATAAAAAAAAAAGCTTATTTTATAGTGAACGTCTAATACTTCTGTATGTTAATCTAAAATTTGTAAAAATTTTATCTTGAAGATTTATGAAAATTTTAATTTATATAAGGTGTGGTGTGTTTCAGAAATTTTCTCTTTTTTAATTGAAAACTTTTTTTAAAATTTTATTAAGTATGTTTTAAAACTGAGTTATGATACTTTTCGATTTTAAAAAATTAAAAACCATTAGATTAGATAAAAAAGTTTTTACTCCAAAAATTAAAATTTATATAGAGTGTAATTGTACAAAAATAAAAATCGGGAATAGGCAATTTTTTCTTTAATTTTTTTTTTTTTCGGAAACTAAGTGAACATTTTTAATTTTCAATAAAGCATATTCTAAGGCGGAAAGTTTAGCTCTTCCGCAGTCAAAATTCGAAAAAATGAACAAATAATTTATTCTTTTAGGCTAAATAGTAAATAGGTTTTCGCTAATTACAATCACATCTGTGTACATTTTAGTAGCATGCGACTACGATTTTACAGATTTTATTTCAACTAGACCCACTATATTATATAGTTCTAATTGGTAATAAGTGCGATATTAAAATTAATTAAGTTAACGCCCAGAACTTAAATAATAATAATAAAAAGTGTATAGTTTTAATAATAAAACAAATAGTACCATATATTTGTAATATTTATAACATGAATATAGATATTAAGCATAATTGCATAAAATCTATATTCTAAAGGGGACTTTTATATAATTTTTATTTGTACTGGCAAGTATATGTTAAAGAGTATTTAATGTGCGGCTCGCCAAATACGTTTCCTTGGCATTCTTCTTTCATCTCGTTAAGATATTTCTGATTGGACAAAGAAAACACAATGCAGGCGGTTTTCTTTAAGCATTTTCAAAGGCGCCAAGGCGAAGCACGAATACGTGAATTCAATGGATTTTTTAATATAGTTATGGAGCGCAATGTTTCGTGCAGTTCATAAAGAAATCGTTAAGTGCAATTTTCAAATCAAATTATGGACGTGCACTTTCATTTTTCTCTTTTCGCATGGCAAACTCTTATCGGCGACAGCTGTTGCCGCCCTTATTATCAAGCATAAGTACCATAAACAACAAGCAGATAAGCGGGATATATATATACAAACATACATATAAGTAAGTCTATGTATATATGTATGAGTGTATATGCAACCGTGGCATCGGCATCCCGCATCCATGCCCCCCTCACACATTTACTTATTTCTTTTTACTTACTCGAATAGCTGTTTCATTTCACTGGGTAACTCGGCCATTTTATAAACTTTTCTTTCAGTGCTAAAAAACGAACTGTGAAAGATTCCTGTTGGCTTTATTAAATTGCACCGGAATTTTAAACGTCTTTCCGTTTCGGCTTCTAAAGTGGGAATGAGTAAGGAACGTGCAATTCGCAAGAAGGAAAACTTACGTACATACATCGTGCGTACAATGTATGTACAAAAGATGTATGTTGAGAGAGCAGCCTACTGAGAGTCAGTAAGTTTGTAAGTTGGAGAGTGAACAAGTGCACGCCAGCTTGCCGGCATTTTTAGCACATAATGCATACGGTAAAGATTAACTGTACATATATAAGCTAAAATAATGTATTTATTGTAAATGAAAGAGTTTCTTTATATTGGTTGCTTATAATTTAAATGAAACAAATATTTACTTATACTGTGATATAAATATATATCGCTATGTAGGCTATCGTTATTCGCACTTGTGTCATAACTAATTAACAACACATCGACCGACCGCCACAAACTATCGGTCGTCATTTGCCGCAGTTAAGTAAAGATAAAAACGCAAACGCTGCCGCAGTCGAGACATTCGCGAGTTAATTGCAGTTGTAATTATGTCACAAAGCTGATACTCGCTGCAATAATCAGACAACAGCCACAGCAAGACGAAGGAGCGCTGGAGGTGTGTGGGTGTTGGTTGTTTATTAATTAATGTGTCCATGTGTGCGTGCGTTTACCGTTTTGTGTGTACGTGAATTGCAATGCTGTCATCTTTGTGTGTGTGTGTATGTGTTTGCATTTGTCAATCTGTATGTGTGTGAGTTAATTATTTGTGCTCAATTTGCATATATTTCCTGTTAATTTTAAGTCAAAGGACTTGGCCCTTTTGTGTCATCCATTTGGGTTAGTTTGCTGTATGCGTTTTGTAAACTCATTATAATAAATTTCAGCGACTAAAATAGAACATATTGCGTGCCGCTGCGGCTGTGGCTGTTGACTCCAAATACCGCTGCCGAGCGGCATAGTCATGTTTTCTGTGACTGCGACTTCTTGCCGTTGTTTTTGCTCCCCTTTTTGGTGTCTCTCTGCGCGCCCGGATTATAAATAGTTGGTGTTGTTGTTGTTGCGCCCGAAGTTGGCTGCCTGGGGCGCTTCTGCTGCCAATTATTTGTTTGTGTAATTAGTTCCAAGCTGTGTCATGTTATGAGAATCAAACGTGGAAAAGAACAAACTCAAGACGAAACAACAGCAACAACAATAACACGCTAAACAACGGCGAAAAGTTAGCAAAGCGGAACTGGAAATGTAGACGTCAGTCGGTGCCGTTAGAGTTGCTCCCAGCGTTTTTAAGCTGCCGACTAGCGAGCAGCAACAACAACAAATATGGCGCAGACCAAAGACCAAAGAAGAGCAACAACAACAAAAAACCAATCTACAACACGATTGAGAGATGTAAAGGTAGCGCAAAGAACAGTTCCGTTATTTAGCGCTGAAACAAAAGAGCGCGATTTATGATAATGTGACGTCACAATACCGGTTTGTAGTTTGTTTACATTGCGTTGCACTTGGCAAAGAATCTATATAAATAGTATATTATATATTTTGGACAACACTGGGGGCTTAATAAAGCCGTAAAATTGTCATTAGATCAAAAGATCTTAAAAAACAAAAAAGTTGATTTTTTATCCGATTATATGTATATTTTAGTATAGCACATACACGTCCATATATATATGCGTCCAGTAATAATACGGATCTGAGTTTCATTAAGATAGTCTGCTTATTTTAATATAAATAAATAATCCGATATTATGACGTCACAATTTAAATCGCTCAGAAGTCTTTTCACAATCTGTGGCTCTCAATCGTGGCAGCAGCAGCTCAAAAGCTTTTTGCGTGGCCACGGCTGCTGTTGTTGTTTATTTTCTGTCTGCTTTCGCAGACAATTTTTGCCTTCTGCCTCCCACCCGTGCACAGTTATTCATTTGTCGCCTTGAGTCTGTCCAAAACGGGCCAACTTGGCGATCTGCAGGCTGATTTCGCCCGCTTCTGTATTTCTGCTTTGCATAAAAGGCAAACTTTGTATTCATCCATCGCCCATTTGGTATTTGCTCAGTTGTTTTGTTTTTTATTTATTCACGATTACAAATTATTGCATTTCTCTTTGGCACGCCGTTCCAAGTGCACAAACACAAATGAACCGAAGTGGGCGTTCATTTTGTGAGCGCATTTACAGAGCTTTCCAGCCTGGCTTTAGTTTTAGTTTTTTTTTTGTTTTCGAATACGTTTTGATTTACACGCAAAATATACATATAAAAATTATTAGAAAAGTGCACAAGATAAAAGAAAAGAGAAAACATCAAAAAAGACTTTCAATAATTCGTATCTAGCGGTCGAAAGTTCTTCCCATGGATCGCAGCTTGGATTCCATTGGCAGCTGTTCATTAGACGTTGATGCCGATTCATCCGATATATCAGGTATTTCCAATCACTCGCGCACATAACCTCAATGCTGTCAACTATCTTCTTTTTGTTGTTGTTTATGTTTTCTATGGTTAAACTGTTTTGATTTCTTTTTCTTTTGTGTTGTTTTGTTAATTTGCATTTAACATTTGCTACTTTTACTGAACATTTGAAGATACCAGCGGCAGCTTGAACTTTCCAACGCCCATATCGGTGAAGGACATCACCCGGGAATTTACGGCCAATATACGCGAGCGTTGCACCCTGCGCTCACCGCAGTCGCAGCCGCAGCGAACGATCACCGCAACCGCCTACGTCAATCTGGATCCGCGAACGGGCGGCGTGCGCATGGTGCTGTCACCGCCGGCCAGCGACGCAGTCGACGACCCCCAAGCCTCGCCACATCATCATCAGCATCATCAGCACAACAGCAGCCTGGTGCACGAGAAGAAGCCCAGCTACTTGAACTTGGCCTGCTGCGTCAACGGCTACTCGAATCTAACGACCTACGACTCGAAGATCCGCCAGGACATCAACAAGTCGCGCGAGGTCTCGCCCATACGTCCCTCCACCAGCAGTCTGCAGTACTGCAAGCGCAACAATTCACTGGCGGCGCCGCTGCTCCATCCCATGCCGCTCACCAAGCAGCCCGCCACGGCCATGGCCAGCAAATACGAGACGAACAACAACAACAACAGCAGCAAGAATGGTCACTTGGAGAACGGCGATCTTGGGTACTGCAATGGCGCCCCCACCAGCAGCTTCATACAGCAGCGCGTAGAGCGGCTTTACGGTCCCGGCGCTCTGGCCCAGGGTTTCTATAGCCCCAAGAAGCACAGCTCGCTGCAGTCGCCCGTTGCGGCCAGGACTGCCCAGCAGCAGCGGGAGAAGCAGGACCAGCTGCATGTGTCGCCGCCGAGCACGGAGCTGTCGCGCAAATTCAAACAGCTTTCGCCCAGCAAGGACTACGGCGAGTTTCGCAAGAAGCTCGAGAACAATTGCACGCACACGGCCTCGGTGCGCTCGCAGTCGGAGCAGCCAGCTAGTAGCCACAATGGCGACGTCGATCTGCCCGTCTTCAGGCATCTGAGCCACGAGTTCCGGGCACAGCTGCCGACGGTGTCGCCCAAGCGGAATTTGGCGCGCCTTTCACCCGCGCCCGAGGTGCTGCTGCCGCCCACCAATGGCGTGGACGTGCCCGTGGACGTGGTTGATCACGAGCCGCTGTGTGCCGAGGAGTACTTGGGCACCACCAAGATTTCGGCACACGTGGAACAAGTGGCTGCTGTGAAAGCCACGCCCGGAGCACCCAACGAAGGCACTGTGGTTAGGGATGGCAATTATTTTCTGAAGGTACTAAAGGACGAACAGGTTCGTCTGCTTGCGCTGGCCGCCGTAGCTGAGAAGTATGCTGATGCGCTGACTGTGAGTAGTTATTTATAAATTCACCCAATTCTCTTTTACACAAAAAATATATATATATTGGCTAAATGCAAAAATAGTAAGTTGGTTCCAGACCTAAAAACCAATAAACAACATTCAATAATAAAATTACATTCATTGTCACTGTCAATATCACTGATATGACTAGAATTATTTTGTTCATCATTTCGGGTAATTATTCCTCTATTATTATCTCTGTAACCCATTGTTGAGAATTGTGCTTGATTTCGTGATAAACAAATATAATGTTCTCTGTAGAATTAAAATTAAATCAATTTCAAAAATATAAAGCGACCGTGAATAAAAAGAATTCAAAGAACGTCAAAAAATCATAAAAAGAATTCATAGAATATTCAAAATTGTGTTAATTGAAAAGAGAAAAATATTAAATTTGTAATCCGTGTTATTTAAAATTCGTGTAAAAAGAGATTTAGGTGTATAAGCATTTGAATTAGCCTTATCTAAAACGTAAACCTCTAACCTTGCAGAACAATCCCGATATCACCGAGGACACTTTTGGTCTGCTGCGTTCTGCCTCGGGCAAGGCGCGTCTGCTCGTCACACAGAAAATGAAACAATTTGAGGGTAAATGCACGCCAAATTTGCAATTGAAAATGTGAATCTCATTCCCCTTTATGCTCCACATAGGTCTCTGTCATAACAATTTGAATCGCTCGCCGGAGGATGCGTTTCCCACCACCCTGGATGACTTGCAGGGCTTCTGGGATATGGTTTATTTGCAGGTGGTGCACGTCGATGCCATATTTGCCGATATTGAGCATCTAAAGAGTAACGATTGGCACGTGAGTCATGTAAAATATAAACTCCACTGTAAAACCGTTTTAAGCCAAGTTTTGTTTACCGTTTACAGCGCATTGCGGAGCCAACACCAACGCCGGAGACGGCGCCCTTTAAATCAACAAAAAGCGCAAAGACTGGCACTCTGAAGGCGAAAACAGCTGCGGCTCTACCCTCCAATTCGGTGGCCGCCATGAAGCGCGAGGCGCACCGCAAACAGTTGCTGGAAATGAAACGTCAGCGCCGTGAGGCACTAGCCGCCGCTGCCAAAAACCAATCAGCCTGTGATGGTGTCACGGAGGAGGAGACGCTGGCAACAATCGGTGATAGCGTCAACATTGCCGTTAAGAACAGCAGCTGAATCGTGCTAAACGCAAATGCAATAAGCTGATACAACAAGAAACATGCTCTCTAGTTATATATATATTAAATTAACTCACACTGCATACTCAAAAAACCACATAACACACTCATACACACGTCAAAAAAAAAAACAAACAAAAAAAATACTTAGAAATTCCTAGTTGAATTAATCCTTAACTAGTCCCAACTAAAATATATATATTCATCTATATATTAAAAGCTACACACTGTGCTACACATATATATGTATATATGTATATATATATATAGATATATATGTATATATGCAGTTGTGCAGTTTTTAATATATTGCCTAATAATTTAATCGGAATTGTGTCACAAGTCGTCACCACTTGTCTCAACAACAATAACAACAAAGCGGCCGCAGCAACATTATCAGCTTACGCCCCATCGATACAAATATACAAAAAAAGTAAAGTAAACAACACAAAACAACTTTAAAAAAAACAAACAAACAAATCTACATGAATATACAGAGTTATTGTTGTTACTGGCTCGTCGTAAATTGTTTATAAAGTTTGCCTTATCTACGTGTTTTTTGCTCGTTAAATCATTTTGCTGTGCACCCAAAAGAGAAAAGCAAAGAAACATGAGTTTGTTTGTAATTTTTTTACCATGCGTTTTGTTTTTGCAAACCGCTCGTGCAACATTTATAAAAGACATTTATTTTTGTGTAATTGTATTAGCAACCTAAGTGCAACAAAAAAACGAAAAATCAACAAAAATCACGATAGCAAAAAAATAAAACTGACATTTTGTATTGCATATTAAAATTTTGTGAACGCAACACAAATTAAACTAAATTTTATATATATATATTTTTTGGCATACTTATTAGCTGCATGTGTATTGAGATTTATTAATTTGTAAGTTACGATGCAAGAAAACACACACACACACACAAACACAGAAAAAAAAATCTCACTCTTAATTAATTTATAATGTTTTGTAATAAATTATTTTTCACTTACCTGGACAATTTGTAATTTAATGTATTTTGTGGAAATAATTTTAGTGTGAAAATTGGGGTAACTGCAAAAAAATGTCTGTCTGAAACTAAATAAGGTCTTAGCGAAGAATCAGATATTGTTGTCTTAGTTTTGATACAATAATCTAATACAACTTTCCAAATATTTGACATTGGCCAGGAATATTATATATGTATGTCTGCCATAGGTTTTCATCTGTTCAAAATTGATTTCTTGTATGTAACATTTTGTTGTTTGTTTTATATTCAACCAAAGTCAATATTTAGTTATTCTCCCAATATATGACCACAAAATTGTATCGACATCAGAACACTATCGTTTTGCTCATGTAGGAACTATCAGCATAGATATATTGCAAAGTATTAAAATGTTTATTATTTATTTATTATTACCTTTGCTGTGTTAAATAATAATTCCAAATTATTCATTAGTATTTTTGCTTTTTTAATAATTTTTATTTGGCTTCTATGGTACGACTTATGGTTAAACTATTTGTAAGTACAAATTTCTGTTATTCACGTTGCTTCAATTGCATTTCCATTGCTCTTATTAACTTGGATCGTCTTATATTCAGCGTCTCATCGTGTTTTGCGAAGCAAGTAAATTACCGTAATACTACGACAGATATATATCTATATATATATATATATTTATATATAATATAGAGCGCTTCGTTAAACTAAATTCATCTCTAACTATGTAATTTGGGCAATAAATATTAAATTTATATATTAGATTTGTTTATTTAATGTGTATGCTAGTTATATACGCATATGCATATATATCTGTATATATAATATATATATATATAATAAGTATTAACAATATTCTGGTAAGCGCAATTACTAAGGTTCTAGTACATATTTACAAATGAACGATATAGAAATATATAGAAACAACATTTTGGGGCTGGTGGTGCGTAAGATCTGATCTCTCTCTCTCTCTCTCTCTCTCTCTCTCTGTCACTAAAAGATAAGCTGCCAACGAAGAAGTCGAAGAGAACCTTGATAGAGCCATGGAGCTCAAGGTGAGTAGTCTGAAGTGCTGGCAATGGGCTAGAGGCAACTACAAAAATACTTAATGCAACAGCTACGTGAGGCAGCTCGTCTAACAACATTCTCTCTAGGCGGTTGCGCTGTGGTCTAATGGATGTGTGTGTTTGTGTCTAAGATCTCTCTTATGCATGTGAGTGGTGTTTTGTATTTTTTTTTTTTTTTGTGTACAGTGAAAGCTTGCGTGAACGGACGCCTGCTATGAAAAGAAGTTCGATTGTGGAAGAAACAACAGAACATTTTACAATTTTTAAATATTCCTGTTTTTTTGTTAACTATAAATAGGAATAGATAATTATAAACTTTTCTTTTTTGAAACGAAAGAAATTATTTAATCTATTTAATTTAATTTTTAAATTTATTTGATTGAAGGATGTCGTGGAAATATAAAAAAGAAGAAAACGTGAATTGTTTGAAAATTTACAATTTTAGTACTTTACTGATCCAACAATACCAGAGTTTTCAATATTTTTTGGGATCAGTAAAATCCTTAAATATCAATTTAAAGATGAATTATTATTTTTTAATTGATGTAAAATTTTTGAAAACTGAAAGTTTTCTATAAAAAAAATAGGATTTTCTTGGGATTGAAAAATTAAAAAAAAAATTTCTAGCTAAATCAGCTAAAGATGTACGCCCCAATAAGCTGTCCGTTCGTAGAGCTTTCACTGTATTTGACTCTCAAGTACAAGCTAATCGTCAGTGCCATTCAACAGGTCCGCCAACGACAGCAGCGCCGGCGAGCAGCGTCCGTTGTTGCCACTGGACTGCAGCAGTTGCAGCTCAATTGCGTAGGCTGCAGCTGCGCAGCAGCAGCAGCAGCAGCGGCGGCGGTTGCGTTAACAGTGCTGCTGGAATTGTTGCTGACGGCGGCGGCATTATTGTGTTGCTGCTGTTGCTCCCTCTCCCTGAGCAGCTGTTAGTCCATATTGTGGGGCGGCGTGCTGTTCGCGCCGCCCAGCATAAACGAGGTGGGACTGTGCACCGAAATGCTGTCCAGATCCAGGGTGCCATCGCCCTTCTCCAGCATGCCGCTGCCATCTTGCTTCATCATCATGCGACGCCATTTGGCGCGCGCATTCTGAAACCAAACCTGAGCGGAGAATAGGGCGAAAGATGAGTGTCTGGGGATTTGTGGGTTTATTGGTCTGTTGCCTCACCTGTAGGACTCTCTTTGGTAAACCCGTTTTCTGTGACAATTGCTTTAGGTCCTTGGCGTCGGGATTGTGATTGATGGCGAAGTAGGACTTCATGGTGCGCAGCTGATGATGCTTGAACGAGGTGCGCATGCGCTTGGTGCGCGACGAGGCGCTCATGTGGCTGCCGCGCCCAAAGTCCACATACTCGGTGTTGAGATCTGCCAGAGAAATGAGCAAAGAACAACCTTTTCGTTGTAGACTTTTACAGCAAGTTTTACGACGCCAACATGCGGCTTTTTATACTCGGTCGCGAAGCAAAAGGGGTATATTGGGTTTGTGCAATGTCCGTCTGGCTATCCGTCCGTCTGTCCACATGATCTCAAGCTAAAGGCTTGAAACTTGGCATATATACTCGTGCATAGGCGCGTTAGAGAGGGTTTCGATTTTTTCACTGAGGCAATTCGATTAAATCTGTTTATCTCCCTCAGTTTGAAAGCTGGATAAATGAACATTTTTTAGATAGATTACTTAAGATCCTCTTAAGATTGCAGAAAATTTTTTTCTGTCTACGCCCCCTGGATGCTTTGCAAATCGATAAACTCTATACGTCTTGAGGCGGGTAAACGAAATTCCACATTTCTCATTTAGAGCTAGACTCACCATATTTAACATTTAGTTTTCGGATGACCTCCTCTAAAGATTGAGACGACAAATTAGAAAATGAACTTTTTTTTTCCAAAATAACAGTCGTAATTACGAGCGTTTGGAGAGTTTTAAGTTGTTAGTATACTGTGCACGAGTATTGCGCTGTCGGTTACAGCCGACTGGAGCCTTCTCACTTTTTATGCCTGAGACTGGGTCTGGGATTGGGGCTGGGAATGGGAATGGGAATGGGCACATAAAAAGCCGCTGCACTGGCGCCAGTGCCCGGACCATAAAGGCTCGAGCAATTCCAGAGTCGGCTGCTGGTTCGTATATATTGCTTTTATGGCCTTTTGCGGTATTTACAACCCACCTATATTCGCTGTGAACGCCTCGATATCCTTGGGCTTGCGCTTGCGCGGTCTGCCCTTTTGACGCGCCGGCTGCGGCAGGCCGGTGATGACATGCGATGTGGGCACGAAGATGCCCGTAGGAACAATACTGCGACTGGGATCCGAGTGCGGACTCGACGAGTCGTTGTGCGGCGATCCAAACTGCGTGCTGTACGGATACGTTGCGCTCATGCTCGACGAGGCGGCGTCCCCCTCCCGCGCTATGCTATAGTGAGTTCTGCAAGAGATCGACCCATTAGTTATATAAATTAGCGAGCTATGGTCAGGACCATGGACCACGCACCTGCAGTAGATGAGCGCATCGATGATGCCATACTGATCCCCCTTGGTGAGCGGCGTGTGGCAGACCGTGCAGCAGAAGCAGTTGACGTGAAAGACCAGGTTGCGGGCGCGCATGACCAGCTCGTTGGAGCTGATGGACGCCAGGCAGCGGGAACAGCGGCGAGTACCAAAAAAACTGCAAGCGCAAGAATCGAAAATATGTCAGCAATATGTTTTCTTAATAAAAGATATTTTTTATATTAGATAGTTTTTATTATCTGTCCAAAAAGTCAATTTAAACTTAAGTGAAAATATATTGCAACAGGTTTATTGAAGAAACATTAACTAGGATATATTGCCTGATTAAAGAACTGTAATATTTAAATATTGGCAATTCAAAAACACTTGAAAAGCGCCCTCAAATTTTGAAAATGCTTTGCCAGTAACAAAACAAGGGCTAAAAATACGTTTCCCCTTGAGTACAATTTCAAATTCAATCAAGCTAATGACTTTATTTGTTAGGGTTTAGGTTTTTTGGCTGATAAGTACTTTAATTACTGAAGTCAGACAATATGTGTTGTAATGTAGCGAAAATTATTTTAAAATGTTTCCATTAAAATTCTATAATTTTGTAAACATTTTAGGTCAATTTAGAAAAAATATTAGAAATATACATCAAATAATTGTTTCCATTAACGATGTATTAATAATTTTGACATATGTTGTTTATACCCTGTAGTCTTTGATAATGGCTAAACAATGTAGAAGGTTGCATCTGCGATTTCAAAATTGTTAAGATTTGAAATTTTAAGTATCTATTTTCGTATACAATACGCAGAATATAATATATATATATATGATTTTTTGCATTTTTGAATGCAAGGAAGATTGAATGTAAGCTTGCAGCTTGTTACAGGGTATATGCTAGTCGAGCTCTCCCAGTCTAGAGCACATAAAAGCATTTACCATACGAGCTCAAGAGTTCTAAACTTTTGAGCTGGCGCACAATTATTTGGCATGATAATAAACAAAATTCGAAAGCCTCAATATATGCATATAAACATATATCTACAATAGTTGTAAAGGTCTTTTTAGTAGACGTGCAGGCAATAATCTTTGCCGGGGCCAGACACAATTATGGCCTCTCAACTAATAACATGTTACGGGGGACAGGAAGCTGCAGCCGAGCTACTGTCTATTGAAGCCGAAGCTAAAGCTGAAGCTGGAGCTGAAGCTAAAGCTAAAGCAATCATCGCCAGCGGCGGCGGCGGCAAACGAGATCTGTGGAGTCTGGGCCCAAGCAATGAAGCGGTTAACAAAACGCCCACTCATCGTCAACGTCATCTGTCTGGGCATCACTTTGGAGCGTTGGCTACTGTTTTCACTTTCGCAAATGACAGATCAAAGATTACCCAGCATCAGTCATAATCATTGGGGCGTACACTTGGAGAAACCGTTGGAGGATTTTGCATTTAAATCAATGGCAAAAGTTGCCAAAAATTCAGTCAAGTTAGTTTTGAAAATAAATCGGATTTCATTAATTGCTTTTTAATCCCAAAATCACTTAATATCACACTTAAATGCAGTACTTAATTTAATAAGTAATAATCTTTAATAAGTATTTTTTCATAGGTAAACAATTTAAGAATCTTCAGCTGCACAAACGATATGAACTTTATTCCAGCCGTGCCATAATATAAATTCTGAATTTTCTCTGAGTGTAGCTTGTGCAGTTTCGTGCCAAATAATGATGACCCTGTACGAACAGGCATTTTCTTGCACTGGAGAAAGGCGGGGCGAGCGCGAGGGAGTCAGAAAAGGGGAAAACATCAAATGCATAAGACACGCGATTTCTTTGACATTAATCAAAATAATTGGCGCATTTCACTTCAACTTCGCTCAACAGACTCATTCTCACATTTTGTCGTTTGGCTGCCTTTGGCAAAAATAAAACAACTTGCAACAATTCCATATAAATTTATCATATTTATATAGCGCACTCGCCCAGAAGGCGCATCAGCAACAGCATCAGCAGCAGCATCAGCTTGCAGCTTGCAGCTTGCAGCTCTCGGCTTCATTTTCATTTCCCATTCGCATTTCGTTGAAAATTATTTGGGATGTGACGGCGAGATTTTTGTCACATTCACATTTCGCTTGTCAGAGACACAGTGCCGGAGACTCTCACTCGATCTTTCGCTGTGTGCTGCTGCCCGTGCAGATACCTTGTGTGTGCCGCAAGACGCAAGCCCCATAAATAATATTAAACATGGATGCAGGCAGCGTCAACATGGGGCGACGGGCAGGCGACGCGGTGCCTGCTACCAACTCGTAAAACTGTTTCAGACAACGGCCCAGGCGATGCCTTCATTTCGTGGCACTTTATTTTCGTGAACGGAGCCCCGCCACCTGCCACGCCCCCTTTTGCGCCTTGGCGGCGAGAGAGCGAGAGAAAAATGAATTATGATTATTGCCATGTAAAAGAGCAGGCGAAATGTCAAAGTGACAACGCCTAATATATGATTATGTTTTCGAGCGCTCGAAATCTGATACTCTCACACACGCACACACGCACACACACACACGCACACACACACTTTGGACACTTTGAGCTGCTGCCAGCTTTAACCGCAGCCGGCAGAGCCCAGAACCACAGCCTCAATGTCACTTCTGTGATGTGATGTTGTCGTTGTTGTTGTTGTTGGTGTTGTTGCTGCTGCTGCTGTCGCTGTTTTGGCTTCTGGCTGTGGCTGTTGCCCCGGCCGGGCGACTATTTCCCACCGCATAGCGCACATCAATCCCAAGCCGAGCCGAGCTGAGCCAAAAACTGCCCCTTGGTTAACCGCACCGTTCAGCTGTGTTGTTGTTGTTCGTGCTGCTGCTGTTGTTGTTGTTGTTGTTGTCCTGCACTTGTTTCGGAGGCGTTGCCCACTTGAAGCGTGCGAAGCTGCGACACATGTGAGCATCAGCAGCAGCATCAGCATCAGCATCAACAGCAGCTGCCTCGGATGCAGATCTGGCCCGATAGCCATGACTATGGTCTTATATTTATACCCTGTTAACTAAGCTGAAAGGAGTATATTGCAGCTAGAGTTATTTTTATTATATATTTTTGTTTATCTGTGTTGGACTAAGTGTTGAATTTTTTTTTTTGATAAAAAACGAGTCACAAAATTAAAAAAAAAATTATTTTCAAACAATAAATTCCACAAAATTTGATTTTAAATAATGCATATATTTTAAATGCAGAATCAATCTAGAGGCTAAATAATGACCAACATGCCATTAAACATGAAAATCGCTTCAGTTTTGACAAAGCTATGGGAATTGCAAAATATGGGAGATATGTACATGTAAAATGTTTTTTCAATTTTGACATGATTTTTGACGAAATATTCAACTCTCTCAGAATTATTTTTAATGTTGTTTTATATACTATTTGGGACAACCACAATCGCTTAAAAGTATAAATTTGCAGTTCCAATATTTAGTAAGGGATATATTTTTTTTACCAAAAAACACAAAAAATAGTTTTTGAAAATTGCATTATTTTAAATGCAGAATTAATCTAGAAACTAAATAATGACCAAAACAACATCAAATATGAACTTCTCTTGAGTTTTGACAAAGTGATGGAAGTTTGAAAAATTGAAGCTAAGGATCCGAGAGCTTTACAAGTCAAAAACTTTGCCAATTTTAATCTGCCATCAAAACTTTTAAAATGTGAACAGAGTATTGCACAGTCGAATGCAGCCGACTTTAAAGATTTTTACTTGTTTATTAAAGCCTCTGGCAAAACAGTAAAAAGTCAAGTTTTTTCGGCCTCTGATTACGCAAATAGATAAGTTCGGGTTCAGCTTGGATTGAATTGGTGCGGAGTGGGTGCGGGGTGGGGTGGGGTGGCATTGGGTTGGCTGTGCAACCTAGACGTGGCTGATAACAGACATCGAAATCGTGGTTAAGTGGCGCGCGGCACAGCCACTCGGGCCACTCGCGGCCACTCCATGGATAGCTCGATGGGCTGGCATCAAAAACCTGAATAGGGTCCGTCTGTTTGGTAGGCGGAAACGCATACGGCTAGACCGACAGAGAGAAAGAGAGCGAGCGAGAGAGAGAGAGAGAGAGAGAGAGGGAGGGAGAGACCGAAGCGCGCAATGCACGCTGAAGTGTAAACCGACGTGTGGCAGCGACTGTCGTTGAAAAGGGGCACTGGTTGTTGCACCGCTTGTTGCACCGGGGTATGAGCTGATGCTGCTGCTGGTAATGTTGCCGCTGCGCTGCGCTGCGCTGCTGCTGCTGCTGCTGCTTCTGCTGCGGCGGCCACGTTTTGTAACGTGAGAGCATTTGTAACGCACGGAGGGATTGCGCCCGGCGCTCAAGTTTTTCAAGTGCCACCCGCTGTGGCCGGCTCTTCCGATTACAAGCCAAGTAATATACATGCAACAACAACAAAAACAACCAACGAAGGATTTCCCAGACGCCACCCCGTTCGCAGTTGCAAAAAAATTTACTATATATACATATATACAAATTTTGTTTGGTCCGGATTTCGTGAGAGCGGAGCGCGGCCAAAAACCCCCGGTGGACGTCCCATGGCGTTAATTCGATTCTAGGCTCTATGCCCAGGGGCTGGCTGCCTGCCTAAACATATACAATAATTATTTGCATTTATTTTTTGTATTTTTTTTTTAAGTACCGTGTTTTGGTTTTGTTGTGCGACAAGTTTTGGTTTGTGTTTTTTTTTTTTTGAGGATTTGTTATTCCTGTTTACTTTTTTTACATGTTAAATGTGCTGGAAAATTAGTTTGTATTGCTGTCTGTTGGCAGATCTATAGGAAGAGGGCATAAGCGATTAGCGTTAAACCGCATTGAGGCACGGCGCGACATAACCTCAACTCGTAGCATAACCTCAATGCACAAACATAACCTCAACTCACACGCCTAAAACCGTTAATGCGCTGGCTGCAAGCGATCACTTCTTTAAAGACATGCTCCTAAATAGTTTCGTTTGCATTTACATTTTGAATTAAAATGCTTAAACGTTCTTTAATAGGCCTCTTCCGGCTTCCAAGAACCGCAGCGTACCCACTGAAATTGCATATATAATTTTTATAGTCTAGCTGATTAGATTAGCGCCCCATTGTTAGTTTTTTTTTTTTGGAGTTTCTTCGCCCTGTTCCTGCGGCGGCTGTTTTCTTAAGTGTTGGCCGTGTCTTTGGGCGCTCGCATAAATTCGGCGTAAAATGATTTTTTAAGATGCCCATTAAACATTTTAATTATCGCACCGCGAGTAGTTTTTATTATATTTGTTTTTATCTTGCGTGTGACGGAAAGAGATAGCATTCGCGACCTGGCCAAGAAAGGTTAAACCATCAACCATCGACCAGCGAAGAGGGCGACGTGGATGCAGCGTGCAACCACCGTCCACAACGTCTTCACAGTGGCTCAAAGTGGTGTAAATTCAACAAGAAACTCGGCTAAGTGAGTGGTAATGCTTGAATTAATGTGTTTCTACAGGGAAAGTTCTAAACTGAATGCTTAACATACGAGCATTTGTTAACATATTTCTGAAGAATGGAAGGGTTATGCTTTAGATCAGTTTGATAAGTGCTTAAACTCTATCCGAGAATCGGAGGGCTTTTATTTATTATTGTTAATATTGTTATTAGTAGTAGTAGTGTTTTATTATTAATAGTTGTTAACTATTAACACACTTAATTTTTAGTTTAACTTCTCTTCCAGCGCAACTTGCAGAATTAATATTTGAATTTTTTTTAACTGAAGATTAATTTTCTTGAATTCTGGTACAGACTCAAATAAAAGTAAAAACAAAAACTTGCTTGATAGTTTAGAATTGTTTAGTTTATATTGTTTTCACTGAATATACTTGTAGGTATTTAAGAAAAATCCATTGTTATTTGAAAAATAACTTGGCTTAGTTTAAACTATATATATATATATATATAATAATTATTATAGCAACAAAATGAATACTTATAATTTCATTACGAAATTACTATTTTAGTTGGATAGTTTTCCCACAGTCAACTACTTCTGCTATATATCACAATATAATGTGATTATAAAAACTATAAGTTTTGCATTAACTTTTCTGTTTTCTGATTTTCCCTCTTGTTGCCGTGCATCGTATTATATCACATCTATAACATTTTGCATTTAATTGCCTACTTATTAAACTCACATTTGTTGTAGTTTTTGTTTTATTATTAACACATCTCTTCTTGCATTGATTATAGTTATTTAAGCCGGGCTTATTATTTCTGTGCACAAATTTCCCCATTCTCAGCCATTGTAAGTTGGCTATAGGTATGCCTTCTGGTACCGGGTGCCGGGTGCTGACGACGGCGCTACATGGGATCGCTGACAAGTGCTCATAAAAAATAAATACTGCGCTTTTTTCTCAGCCTTTTCATTTTAATACACGTTCACGAGGTGAAAAGAGTATATTGGGTTTGTACAAATTCGAGTACTGGCGACCTTCTCTCAAGATCGCACTGATGCCCCCTTCAAAGTATCAAGCCGAAAAAATTCGGTCACGCCCACTCCCGCCCCCACACATGACAAAAACCATATTTTTCTAAAATAAGAATAATAAATATAACCGTTTACGACTCTTTTAAGCTGTTAACATAGTGGGAACGAGTATGGCGCAGTCGGTCACACCGACTGCAACGTTCTTACGTGTTTTGTGTTGTTTTTAGCCCTGTCGCCGTTTCTCCTGTGCATTGCTCAAGTTTTTGATGACGCCACCAAGTGAAGTGCCTGCTGCTGTAGGGTAGGGTGTGGGTAGGGTGCGGGCAGGGCCGGCCACTGGGGTGCGCATAAAAAGCGTCGTGAGACAGAATCGTTAAACTCTTCAGCTGTTTAACTCCTCTACAGCTGCCGCTGAGTTTGTTTTTTTTTCTCTCTACTGATTTTTCAATTTCATTTGGTTTTTTTTTAAACACTTTTTTCTGCTCTCTGTTTGCTTAATGAATTCTGTAGGTTTTCTATGATTTTTCGCATGGGGTGCCGCTTTTTTTTTACATTTTTTCTTCTACTTCTACAAGAAATTATTTTATTGCATAACGCGCGATTTCAGGCTGGCCATAAATTTGGTGCTCGAGTATCTCTTGGCCACTCGTTGGCCACAATTAAATGGACGCGCTCGGCTGACTTTCAAAACTGTAAACATTTTATGCCAAAAGTTTTTACACACAGGCTTTGGTCAAGCCCGTTTTACCCTTTTTTCCGCTCCTCCGCCTCCTCCTCCTCCTGTCGCTCTAGTCGCTGATTAAGACATTTCGTAGCGCTGCGAAACGCATTGTATTTTTTTTTCTTCTTCTTTATTTTTCTTCTTCTTTATTTTTCCCCTCTTTTCGTTTTCTTTTTTTATTTTCTTTTCAAGCCTGCGCTCTGATAACGAAGCCAATCAGCAGTTTTCCTTAAAAGTTGGAGACTGCGATTCAAACTAGGTGGAGAGGGGGACACATAAAAATTATGACACCACGGCAGCCGCTTGGACGAGTATCTGCTGTATATAGCATATATATATATATAAGTGTGTGTGTGTGTGCGTGTGTGTATTGAGATGCTGTGGCGATAAAGCTGCAGTTGCAGCGTTTTCCTCGACTGCTGCCGCCGGCTTATCCGCTCTGCCATCAGCACAACATCATCATGATAGATAAGAGCCGAGAGTTCAGTTGGGTTGAGCTGGGGCTGGTTGGACTTTTATGACGTTGTCGCTGCAGGACGGCCACGAAATATGCAGAAACGAGGTGACAGCCAACAATTTTTATTTCTGCCCAGTTTTTTAATACCCTTCAGGCGGGCATTTTGAAATTGCCCAGCAGTATGCGTGACAATATCTTTGATTCCATTGAAATGTTTTTATGTTTATATGCAAACTTTGTATAGACTAGTATATACATATAATATATGTAATATATATGCAACTTTCAGGGAAATTTTCGGTAAAAAATAGAGTTTCTCTTTGCTCTTTCTACATATTCCAACGAAGCTCAGCAATTACTAAGCTCCCTAAATATCTTACATCTTAGCAGTATCAGACTATTATATCTTTACATACAATATGCAGAATTACTGGGAAGATATATAACAAAAATCAGTTTTATATCTGTAAGGGTATTTAAGCTTCGGCAAAGATAACTTTTCCACCATTTTTTTTTTTCAGTTTTTCTTTTATTTTTTCTCCTGCTGCTGTTGTTGTCAGGGAAACAAGAATTGGCGAGCGAAACAGGTACATTGCCTGATTGTAAAATGTCAACGAGTTGCGGCGGGGAGGGGCAGCAACAATAAGAGAGGTGGGGGAGGGGGACTTACAACGCTGCAAGTGCAGCGCTCTGTTCTCGGTCTCAATGTAATCCACAACAATCCAATTATTTGCTTGGGGAGCTTAAAAAACCAAACAACAAAATTATGACCAGGCCCAAAGAGCCACACACACACACTCACACACACACAAACACACACAGAGGTATATTTAATATATATGTGCATAGCTAACACCGCGACGGTGGCAAACATATGTTTTGATGGTCCGATTAGCGCTACAAAAAGCTGTCTATGTACAGGGTATATCCGCAGTATTTGCAGCTCAATTCCAAACTGGTCCAGAAGCGGGTTCGGCGACGGCGGCAGCCAATGTGACATGTGTTTTGGCGGCTTATCAGATGCTTTGTTTTAAGTTTATTGCCATCAAAGCACAATCCGACTATTGCATACCACATACGAATTTGTTAAAGCCCGGCTAAGACTACGGGCTCTAACGGCAAGCGAAGGTCGACAACAAATTGAAGGTAGATTAAAACAAATCTAAGTTTGTAATTCATTAGAGAATATACCACAGGGGAAATGGAAAATGATTGGCTGTGAGAAAATCTGTAGCAGAAAATTGTGTAGCAACTTTTGGGCTAATAACTACTTAATTTTTCAAAGAGGGCTTAAAGAAGTTAAGCAATTTCATATAACGGGTAGAAGAAGAAGAACTTGGAGCACATAAGGTATTTATATTCTGGTTAAGGAAGAGCTGCTGAGCTGCTATAAATTATTCGGCTGTTTCTTTCTTTCTGTATTTTCCGTATCAGCTGTAGATTTGCAGGTTTTATAAAAGGTTTCTTAACAATCGATAAAAATCGAACAAGCGGTGGTTATTATCTTTATAGGTAAATATAGTCATATTTATTTGTCCGACTTTTCTTTTCTTATTTGAAAATGAAACTTGGAAAAGATTTGACACATTGTGGCAGGGGTATATATCGAAGCCGGTCGGATAGGACTACTATGTCATATAACTGTCAGAGAAACTATAGGTTGAAACAAAAGAGTTTTTGTATGATACTCTTTTTATTATTTAAAATAAAAATCGTAAGCAAATATAGGCAAAATATTTATAGCAAAAGTTTGTTGGAACTATATAAATATGTAATGTTGAAAATATATTTGAAATCTAAGGATATTTTATGCTTGGCCACCACAAGTTAACTGTTCTCTCTTGATTATCAATTCATTTCAATTGATTTCCAGCCTGAGATTCAACCAATTAACTGCCAATGCATCAACTGAGAACTACACTTTGCGGATATCGATATGGTTCTAAACTAAATGGCCAATAATTAAAATCAAAGCATACTCTAAGTCTATATTTATCTCACTTTACCTACACATATATATATTCAGTGAGGCAATTGCGAAATTCGAATGGATTTCAGTTGAAGCGAATCAGCCACTCAAATGCCAAGTTGAGAGTTAAACTATGAATAAGGTTTAAAGCTATTATTAACTAAAACAAATCTCGATTATGTTTTTTGATCTGTTCAAGTCGAGAACTTTGTTGGGGTCGCAGTCGACTATCAGCACGCTTTTCAATCGCTTTTAATTGAAACGTGTTTGCAAATATGACACGTGTCCGTGAGTGTGGGTGTGCCAGTGTATGTGCGTGTGTGTGTGTGTGTGTGTACGTACTTTTCAATAATTACAGCTGGCCTGCACTAAGGGCACACAAACACAAATTCAATGAAAAAATGCGAAACAATAAATTTCTGTTGAATTGTTTTGAGTTTTACTTTTGTGCCCCAGCAATAAGCCGGCAATAAATTAACTTTGATTGCTTTTGTGTGGCCAAAAGTCGAATTTAAGTCTGCTTTAAGTGTATTTAAAACTAGCTACTTTTGGCAGAAATTGATGCCACCTAAAAAAATTTTAAATGGAAAATAAAATGTTTTGGCGAGCTATTGAGCTAGGAAATTAAATTTTTCTTTGAAAAGTTCATTCTATGGCTAATCATAGAGTCTTCTGTACTGCTTAATGGCTATAAGGGTATTACATCTTCGGCACTCCAAACATAGGTGGCCTTGTTGTTTTCTTCAATTTTTAAATTAATAATAGCTCTTCGTTTTCAATTTAAGAAAACATGAATTTATTGCACTGATGCGATCATGATTTTTCAAGTCGAGAACCAGAGAAAAAGAGAGCGAGAGAGAGGGAGCGAGGGAGCGAGATTCGCGTACACCCACAATATTTCCCGCATAGAGTTAACGGTGCATAGGGCATAAATTTGGGCCTGATCCCCCAACCAGAGCGACGACTTTGTCGACTCGGCGTTGTCATATTTGACATCGGCTCTATAAATCAACAAAGAATGTCGTTGTCGTTGCGTGTAGGGGCCAAACAAGGGGCGGCAGTGGGGGCGGGGGGTGCTTTCGATTTGATTGATAATACCAAAAGCAGCGCACAAGTTGCCGGCGGAATGAAACGAAATGAAACATTACGGCGGAATGGATTGTGGATTGGACTGTGTATGACATGACATGGCGGCCGCCAAGCGCATCCCCATGCCCCCCCCCCTATACATATATATGTGTGTGTGTGTGTGTATGTCTGTGATGGAAGCGGAGCGCAGCGGTTGCGCTGCTTGCCACGCAGGGGGATCAGACAGCATGCAGCATGCGGCATGCAGCATCATCATCCGACTGCGACTGCGATTCCGATCGGCGACTCACTGCGACTGCGTATTTTGAAATATGGAGCGGTAATAAATGTCACAAGAATCATTTGAGAGGAAATACGAGTGACGAGCGTGACTTGCATTGGATTTATGTTGCGTCGTGCGGCAAGTTGAAAATGCATCTACACCAAGAAAAACATAAATGCAGCCTGAAAGTCACTCCACACAATTTAGGCACAAGGAAAAATTTGAGAGATTTAGAACTGTGTTTTAATCTCATTGAATCTGTGATGTATATTTAAGGTTTTGAATAAGAATAAAAGTTTTCAATTCTTCACATTTAAAACTTTGTAAAATAGACGAATTTAATAAGATTTTGGCAAAATAAAGAATTTAAACTTGATTTTTTGGCTATATTTTAAATAGGTATATTTCTGCATTATATTTGACAGTATATATCCAAAATATAGCCAACTCTTTAGATTAGAAAAATATGCCTAAGTTTATATAAAAAGTTGTAGGACACATTCCCTAATATTTAGATCATATTCGCCTAGTCTTTTTTAGCCTGGATTTTTTTCTATTTAGGCCATATTTTCCGTTTCTTAGACTAAATTTTAATTAAAAGTAAAAACACCTGTTAAGGTAATAACTTCTGCAATTTAGTTTTTTTTTCATGAAAAAATTTTTTTGTGTTAAAAATTCTTAAATTTTTGAAATTCTTCCAGTTTCTTTGTGTTTGTTTTTAGAAAAAAAATTTTTTGGTACTATTTTCCTATATTATTAATATAACTTTTTTGTGCTTCTGCTTCTTATGTTTAAGGTCAAACTTTTTTCTGAGTGTAGCTCTGCTGCTGCTTCTTCTCCCGCGTCTTCTTTCTTTTGCTTCTGCTTTGGGGCTGCCTGAATGATAAACTTTTTGATTTACGCAGTGGCCGCTGGCAGGTGTTGTTGCCGCTAGAAAACTTTTGCGCTGGCAACGTGGAACCCGCGGTTGCAGCAGCTTTAATTGCCGTGCCACAACAAATTGTAGGCGTTGCTGTGCACAATTGAAAGAGTGTGTGGCAGGCTGTGCTTGGCTGTGTGTGTGTGTGTGTGTGTGCCTGAGCTGAAATTTGGCATAATTATAACCTGTTTGCATTTTGTTATTGCTGCCCCCGATGTTGTTGTTGCTGTTGCACTAATCTCGCGTGTTTGTTGCGGCGCGTGAAATCGCGTTGCACTGCAGCAGCAGCAGCAGCAGCAGTGGCAGCAGTGGCAGCAGCAGTGGCAGTGGCAGCTTCCTAGCCAAGCAGCACCCACCCATGCGCAGAGTGTCAACCTCAAAAGCAACTGCTGCAACGTCTGGCTTTGATTCTGCCACTGCCACTGCAACTGCAACTGCAACTGCAACTAGCGTGCGGCTTTGGCGAGGTGAGCGAGCGTTGAAGTCGCGTTCTTGAGAAACCAACGCGGAATGGGAATGCAAACAGCAGAACACACGCAGACCCAATGCAGCCAGCCGCAGCTCCGTCAAGCTGGACAGGCAGGGAGACTAGGGGGGGGGGGGGCGGGGCGAGGGAGGCGATGGAGCCTCGCCGCTGTGGTGTCTTTCGCAGCGGTCGCGGTCTGCTTGGCGTCCGTCACCCGGCCGCTGGTAGCCTTCGCACAGTGGTGCAAAAACAATGCATGCATAAATATTTCATTTGCGTGTTTGGCAATCATTTTCTAGTCAATGTCTTGGCATGCAGTTCGAGGCTTTATCTGATTCATACGACCCCGCAGACCCCAAGCTGTCTAGCTTCCCAGCAACTACACACCATCACATTAGAGTCAGTGGAATTGGCACTTGGACCTAAGTACGACTTACCTATAATAATCGTTTTTGCAATAAATGTTGCCATCACGTGAATAACATGAGGATTCCCGTTCCAGCGGCTGACGACATGCATAACACTGCAAGCAGCTGGCGTGCCAGCGTTTTTCCACAGCGGAGAGGTAGAAGCGATCCTGGAAACAAGCATCCAAAAACAATACAATAAATGACAGTTGCACATTTCTCATTATAATTATTACAAAATTATTTGAGGAATTTATGCCATTAAATACGAAATATCTTACTAAGAAAATGCGTCTTTAAATAAATTCTGAATTCATAAGAAATGTATTTCAACTGCATAAATAACTTTTTAGTAAATGTAATTATGCACTTATCTTCTTAATAAAACTTATCTTAAAATAAATTCCTAATTCATAAGAAATAAAGAAAATATACAAATAACCTTTTAGTATATGTTTTTATGTATTAAACTCCCAAAGCAACTTCATAATTAATTTAAAAAATGTTAATTCATAGGAAATTATTTTACTTTACAAATAATATACATATTTATATATTTATTATCTCTTTAAAAAAAAGTGTATCGTTAAATAAATTAAAAAATTTGTTTACCAAAACACTTTTTACTTATGTATTGAACTCACGGAGATAATAGAGCGTTAAACAAATTCTTAATTCATTTCAAAAATTATTTGAACTAAGTAAATAACTTTTCAATGTGTTTATTCGTGTTCGCAAACATATAAAGCTGTTGCTTTTAAAAAGAAGAGGGGTCATGTATATACAAATTAGTGCTCATAGTTAAGAATCTGTCTCATTTGAAATTCGTGTTTTTATCACATCTTAACAACAATAATGGAAATACTGATATGTTAATTTTTTTTCTTCATATTTTTACAATTATGAGATGCTGTAGCCCAAGTTTATTGGGTTGAAGGATATTTAAAATTGTGTTTTTACCCCTTCAAATTAAAAAGGTGATAATAAAGGAACCTTTCGCCCTTTAACCTTTCAGGCTCAATTTGATATTTTTAAAGAATAAATTTTAGAAAAATTGTGGCTAAGAGTATACTTAGAGGCTTATGTACACTGAGGATTGCAATATTAAATAGCCCAACGGATTTTAATTTGAATACTTGACAGGATGTGCATATATTTTTATGATTTTCTATAAATAATATATGCTAATTTTTTTTATTTGATAATTCACTTTCTTTCTACCTAATTTGAAAACAGATAAGTAAATGATAAGTCACATAATTCATAATATAAACTTCTCATGCAATCAACTATGTTAAACTTAGCTATAAATTAGCTGAACCCAATCATCGTACGTTGTCCCTGCCGTCGGCATATCCTTAATTGAAGGACAGCTCTCAGCTTACCTGTATTTGTCGGCCACAGCCGGCGCAATCGTCTGGATTGCGGGTTACTTTGCTATCGTTGGTGGACTCGGGGCTGCTGGGTGGTCCAAAGGGCTCCGTTTTAAATGATATGCCCGATGTGGTCTCATCGCTGACCTCCGTGCAATCCGTGCGACTGCGGCTAATGGAGAATTTTGCCGTTGAGTCCTCAAAAGTAGCACGATCGGCGGTTTCATAGCTATAGAAGAAATGGGATAAATATTAATTATGAGTGAGAGTATTGGGAGGCTTGAATCTAGCTTACCTTCTATAAGACTCGCTGCCGTATGCATTGCCAAATGGCTTTGTACTGTGATCACAAATATCTGGACACGAGGATGTGGAGCATGTGCGAAACAATGGATGATTGTTATTTGCACCTGCAGCACTGCCGCATTGATTGCTCCCTTGATGTGCTACAGGTGGTGTTGGACTTTTCTCCCTTGCGCCGGGCCCAAGAAATCTTGCGCTCTGCTGCTGCAAGGCCAATGGGAAGAGAAAGAAATACAAATTAAGGTTTCTGCATATTTAAATCGGCTCTTCTTGGTTGGCTGTCTGATGGACTCATCGATTTATTGATTAATGATCAGCCCAGCGCTTTTGAAACCAGTTGATAGAAACTCGAATCTTTTTATCCCAAAAAGTCTTAGCATATTCTCAAAGCTCTACATAAGAAACTTTTAAGCATGTGTTTCACCGATTTAAAAAAAATATAGAAAATATGAACATAATAGATTTTAAATATAATAAAAACAATAATTTGCCCGCGCAAAACCGTGTTATGCTTGCTATTATTTAATTAAGCGCCTTTTGAGCTATAAGCAGAGCATTTTTAAAATGAAGTCCGAGTCGGTTCATTGCCGTGTTGCTCAGCTCTGAAATTTTTCACAAATTTCAAAGGATGTGCCTTGAACACAAAATGATGCATGAAATTTTCAATGGCGGCGGCAAAAGTTAATTTCAATTAGGCAACTTTTTGCGCTGACTTTTCCAAGAAGACGTTGCGCGACATTTGAAGACGGCCACGAACATGTGAGGGAAACCCAACGGCGACAGATGAGGCACCCCCCCTCCCAATCCCTCATCGTGCTCAGACATTCATTGAAAAAAAAGATGCAGACCATATAATATGTTGTACAATATTATTTTTCGAGTACGAAACGGAGCGCAGACATCATGTCGCACATTGCAAACAGACAAATCATATATGTGTACGTATATAAATATAGTATAAATATCTGGGGACTCGCTACGTATCATCGATGCTCCAGTTTACTTATTTTTTGATTAATTAGTTGAAAATAGATTTCAACTGTTTGGCTGTGTAACTTGGAAGGATGACAGGTTTTTTCCCAACAGAAAAAATGGAAAACCAAAAACTTTAGTTAGGGGTTTTTTTTTTTTTTTTTTTGTTAGCCAAAAAATGTTTGTTGGCTTTACAACCATTTTGTTGTTATTTTTTTGGGGGCTCTGTTTGTTCAGACATGGCTTTACCTTTGGGGGGAACGCAACTTTGTTTCGTGCGCACATTTCTGGTTGCCATTTTAGTATCAATATTTCACCATTTTCGTCTATCTATAGCCTAACTACACATAATCCCCAACTGACATGGCATAACCACATTTTTATGGCAACTTTTTCGTGTGTAACATGATGGCTTGATTTGTTGCCTGCAGCGTGTCCAAAAGTGGGAGGCACAAAAAAAACAAACAATACAAATCAGCAACACAACACACGTAATACATACACAGAATTTTTTTGTTAATACTTTTAGAAATATATCCCTTTTTGCCTAATATTTTAGATCGATTAAATCCATTGAAACTTCAACCTTTTCTATTACACAATTTAATAAAAAGCATAAATAGGGTTTCCGGTTTTTCTTCCAAAATTTAAAAGTTTCAAAGATATAGTGTGTTTTCTTATTGTCCTACGACTTTAATTGTATGCTCTTTTTTATATTAAAAATTGAAATATAAGACCTTGCTTGCACTTAACTAATTAGTATTTGAAATATATGACAAATCGCATTTAGGAATCTTTATAAGCCGTATAATGTTCCCATTTATTAGAGCAATTACCAATTATAATGGATTGCAGATAAAACGTATTATAGTAATTTTATACGTTTTTAAATAAGTTTGAGTTTTTTGTTCTATGAACAAATAATGTGGGTTTGACACAAAACAACCTTTAACTGTTCTACCCTATATAATTATATCTGACATTGTAAAAATGAAAACTACACAGGATTATTGATTTGCCATATTCTTCAATATTTTTTAACTAAAACTCAGTATATATTTAAAGAATAAAAAGGCTTCGTAAAGCCTTTTGCAGCCAAGGATTTATTTAACAATTGGTTTTTAACTATATTATACATTTTATGAATTTAATTAAATTCGGCAAAAAAAATATAAATGTATAAAAAAAAGAATTCACTTTATGATTAACTATATTAACCAACTAAAAAGCTTGTAAATTTAACTTGACAACAGCTAAACAAAAATTGTCTAAAATCTAAGATCAAAAACATCTCTAATCAAACATATTTTTCCGTAGCGTTTTTGCCTACGTTTACTTTTTTAAGCAAGTCATGTTGCCAAGTCTGCACCTAAACCGATTGGGAATTATAAGCGCATATCATGTAAAAATTAGCTTTAGCTGTCGCTTATTATAGGTTTGTTGTTTCTATCATGATATCACATTATGCATGGGTAACATTTAATTAGTTTCTAGGCTGCCTACGAATCTTCTATAATATCTGAATTTATTTCTTTTTCTTAAACAATAACTAGGCAATTGGAAAGCTTTAAATATCTATTCATAAATCAGAAATAAAATGGGAGGCATCTATAAATGTGTGCGGAATTCATGAAAAACAGATATAAAATATGAAATGATACTGATGCACACATATGTACGTAAAAATAAACATACAAACAAACAAAATTAAAATATCATTTAGATAAATAAAGTTCAAATTTCAAATTTCATTTTTATTGAAGCGTTTAACATGGCGTATACTTAATATTGCCTCTTTCTGTGGTTATTCAATTTGATTTAAAACAATGAAATCCATTTCACTCATAGAATTATTTAAAATGATTTACAATAATGTAATTGAGCTTTACATAAAAATAATTATATTTTTACGATAAAGAAACTGTATACTATTTGTATGTGACATATCTTCAATCTATAATGTTAACTGTAAGCTTAACTCAACTGATTGCTGGAATCGCTTTAGCTATCGATGCATGACACGAAAAAAACAAAACTGAAACTGAATTCACGATCTCTGGAACCAAATGCACAAGGGGTTTATTCTTATCGCCAACTAGCTGCTGTCTCAGTTCCCGTCCCTATCTCCATCTCCCTATCCGTGCCCTTCCCCGCCAGCGATGCTGCTGCTGCTCTCTGGTGGGCAGGAGCGTAGCTTTTGGTCTGGCATTGATAACATTTGTAACCCGAGTCCGAGATAAATCACAAATTAATCAGCGACCATAGACCTGATGCGACTGCGTCTGCGTCTGCGGCTGACTCAAAACGTTGTTGCGAGTGTTGAAAGCATAAATGAAACAGTTTTATAAATTTGTCGGGAATGTTAAAAGTCAACCAGCCGATTGGGGAGCTTGTGGTGATCTATCGATTTATCGATGATAATAAAGTTATTACAATTTGCATTAATTTATTAACTTATCTATCTATTACAATTAATAATTGATAGGGTTTACTCAGATCTATTAATAAATCAAACGATTTTTCAGATAATTGACAGTTTTGCTTTGAATTTTACATCGTTCTATTATTGCGTTATTGATTTCTTAATATTTATTGATATACCAAATACGATGCAAGTCAGTCTGTGAGTAGGATTTTCTATCGCATTAAAAATTGATTGGTTTATCGATAAATTACTTGACGAACAAGTCGAAATTTAAATTGATCGATCAATTTTGACTTATGGATTCTATCTCAATTAGGAAAACAGACCAGCTCAGTTAGTCAGCTTATTTGGGGAAATTTAGCGCTCTAGCTGATCTTTAGATATTTATCGTTCTTTTGGTATTTATCGATAACTCATCTAAAAGTATAGATACATCGACAAATCGATCGTTTGCAATTTATCGTTGCTTACCCAATGCATCACAGGGCGCTCCTCGGTGCAGACGCCCATGTGCGTCTTTTGGAATGACACGAGGTCTATTTCCAACGATGATGATGTCTGTCTGGTGTATGTTTGTTGTTATTGTTGTTGTTGTTGGTATCCTGATTTTTGTTGCTGCAGCGACTGAACGCAAGGCGAAGGCAAAGGCTTTGGTCCAATAATCCACTAAATTTTGTGTTTTAAATAGGTTTTATACAAATCGTCGTACTAACTGATTTTTTAGAACACTTGGCACTGAATCTCTTGCTGTTCTTGATGCAGTTGTTGTTGCTGTTGCTGTTGTTGTTGCCGAATTTATGAGCGAGTTTGTTGCACAAGAAAACACTTTGAACATCGATTTATAGGCTTAACATTTTTACGATCTGATGTCGTCAGCAAGTAAGCTGCTTCATATATACAAATATTTTGTTGTATTTTTGTTAAAATTTATTTATTTCACTATATATATGATTTGCTTATTTTTGCTTCTGCTTTTTTATTTTTCTACAGCTTCAAGGTAATTTAAGGAACATTTGGGTTTTAGGTGACGCACACACACTGAACACAGACACGCACACACACAATCTACACACACTTGACTTGCAGGTAAAGTTGACTTTGACGTTTTGAACCGACACGGACTACGGTTTTATCGAGTCCGAGTCTCCCCGCCAGCCGATCTACCGACGACACCGGTTGCAATGGTCAGCCCGAAATGAATTTATGACATTAATTTACGAGACAGCGCGAGAATGGCACTCTGGCAATTGAGTGGTAGTGGACGACGGTCCGCTTGGTCCGCTCGGTCAGTCTCTGTGTGGTTCCTACGGCAGCCCCGAGATGCGTGCTACTGATAAGGCATTAGATGGGCGCTCAGTGTCAGCGGCGGATGCGCCGTTCTGTTTATTGCCGATCGTATTGGCGTTGATAACTAAATAAGACTTTGACTTTGGACGGTCGGTGGCAGCTGCTGCGCCTTGTTGTTGTTGTTGATGTTGTTCTAAATGTGGTGTTGGTGTTGTGCGAATTGAAAAAAGATCGACAAGCCGACGGCCTGCGTAATCAGGCGAGGTTAGAGGTTACGCCCGCGGCAAACTCAAACGCGCGGTCTTCAATACAATTTGTGCTGCCTCTTTTATGCTGCTGTTGTTGTGGTTGTTGTTGTTGTTGCATAAAAAACAAACGAAAATGCCGAGCCGAGCGACGTGTTGTTGTTGCCACGCGATTTCCAACTGAGGCGACGTCCCAACGAAATAAAAACTCGACTCGCTGCGATTCGATTTGAAACATCCGCGCAGACAACCAGTCAGCGTAGCGGCGTATTACTGTGTGTTTGTGCCTGCAGCGAATTCACAAGCTCAACTCAGATACGCGCTCTTTCCGGCCCAGCCAGCAGCAGCAACAGCAGCAGCAGCGGCAGTGGAAGCAGCAGCAACAGCAGAAAACAACCACCTTTAGCGAGCTCTCGCTTGCACTTGGCCGCCAGCATGGCACTGGCTCTCTCTCTGTCGCAGCTCTCTCGCCGCTGTACGCAGCAAATGGCGGCGCTCTCAGCTGATTTGTGTTTGTATGACTTTCTCGCTCGCACGCGTGCGGCAAGTGCCGTTTGAGGGCGTGGTGTTGTCGTCAGAGTCAGAGTCAGAGTCAGTCAGCGTATTGACTCAGCTGCCCCCGCCGCTGTTGGCGAGTTGGGGGCACGATGGCTGGCTGCCAAACATGAATAATGCAACAGCAGAAGAAGCAGCAACATCAACAGCAGCAGCAGCGGCGGCGGCGGCGGCGGTGGCAGCAGCCGCCGATTGTGGCATCACTTGGAGACCCCATGACAGGAATTTTGCGCTCGCTCGCAAAAGATGTTCGCTGCTGGCTGCCTTTGCTACACAAGTAAGAAGACGTCGCTTGTCGTTGTTGTTCTTGTTGTTGTTTTTATTGTTGTTGTTGTTGTTGTTGTTGTTTTTATTGGGTGCTCTATGTCTGTGTATGTGTGCGTTTGCCTTGGGACCTCTATGGCTGCCCTCCTTCGTTCGCCGTTGCTGTAAAAGGCAAAAAAATAAAAATCACATGAAAAAAGTTTGAAGAAAATCGAGCAGGTCTTATTTATTTAGATTTTTTTCTTTGGCCATTTTATGATATATATATTTTTTTTATTCATTTTATTATAACTTCTTTTTTTAAGGTTTTTTTTTCTTGCAGCCTTAAAGTTTTTTTTGTTGCTCTCGCTGTCGATTTCTTTTCTGCTACCTCTTCTTCTTCATTGTTGTAGTATTGCTTTGATGGCTTATAGAACAGTTGGGGGCTTTTGGGGTCTGGGGGAGTGCAGCTTTTTTGGCTGTAAGTATCGGATTCGCATTGTCAGCTTTTCTTATTCGGTTTATTTTTCTTCAAAAATCATGCACACCTACATACATATACATATGTATTTGTATTTTATATAAGCTTAGGACCCGCTGCGTCTTTTTATGTATTTGGCTTTAAGTGAAATCTTTTTAACATCTGGCTAAGTACTCCGTTAAATGTTTTACATAAGCACGAGTGTTCTTTGGAAACTTCACACAGGTAACGCTCACTTAACAAGTTTAATAAACTTTGCAGCATTTTTTACTGGGCTTATAAATTAGAAAAACATCATAAATGTCAGCTATGTGCACATAGAAAAAGGACGGTCTCATTACTCATACGCCATGTGGTCGACAAAAAATATAGTATATTGTATTATATATTATAGTATAGAATAGTTTTTAGTTTTTAGTTTAGAGTATACAATTAATTTGTTTATATGTTAATATCTCAAAAAAAATTTGAATGAATGAATTTTTAAATACAAATTTTTGGATTTTTGTTTATTTACAAGAAGAACGTTGCAGTCGGGTGTAAAAAAATTCTTTCAAGTGAATATAACATGTCCGAAGTTTCCTTTTAATTTTGAATGAATGAATTTTTAAATACATTTCTAAAAAAATTTTTCTTTACAAGAAAGAACGTTGCAGTCGGGTGCAAAAAAACTTCTTTCAAGTGAATATAACATGTCCGAAGTTTCCTTTTAATCATCAAGGTTTATTTTGAAAAGAAAAAATAATATATAAGTACCATGCCCACATTTAAGTCGCATCAAAGAAAAACTTTTGTTTGTTTCCCTTCGATTTCACTTCATTCACATTTAAAGGCAGAACAGAAGAAAACTTGAGAAAACTAATTAATCAACTGCGAGATGCGTTTAATTAGGTGCACACTAGAAAACTCAATGAAATGCAGATAAGTTCTTAAATTTTCTTAAGCTCCGCTCCTGTCGATATTAGTCAATAACTTTCAATTCCCTACGCGCGACCGTTAAATAACTTGTTATGCGGCTACATGAAAATTGGAAACTTTGCAATTATTCAGCAGGTAAGGGGAACGAAAAAGGAACGAAAAAATGCATGCGCCCGCTATTCATATTTCCATATGAATACATTCATACTTGATGCACGTTGCGAAGGCGAAATAGAAGGAGAAGAAGGATCAATTAAAAGAATTGATAGATGCTCTCAAGTTGACAATGTGATTTTTATGCCACAATGGCGCTGTCTCGGCTCCTAACTGGTAGGACGCTGTGCCTGGATGCTCCAGCTTCTGCCCATGCTGCTGTTGACGTTGTCGCTGGTTGTCGTTGGTTGTTGTTGTTGTTGTTGTTGTCGTTTGTTGTTGTTTTTGTCGTTTGTTGTTGCTGTCGTTGTCGATGGCTGTCATTGAGTTTCGCATTTCAGAATAAAAATTCAAAAGTGCTGGGCATGTTCAGCCGCTACCAAAAGGGGGGGCAACACACACAGGCATATATACACCTGCTGTGTGTGTGTCATGTTTGTACATCAACGCGCATATAACAAATAAACAAACAAACCAACATATAGTCGAGTGAGCGCCGACTTTTAGCTTGTTGTGTGCGCTTGCAATTGTGAATAACAACAACAACAACAACAACGGCAACAACAACAACAACAACAATACAACAACCATCAGCGTTAAACAACAATGTGCTGCAATCTTTGCCAAGTTTGCTGCCGCTCTCTGTTTTTCTTTTCTTTCATTTCACTCAACGCAGTTGCCTCGCACTCGTATTTGCTTTTTACTTTTTATACATACATATATATTTTTTTTATTTTATTTTTATTTATTTTCAAGCTCTGTAGTACATATTCTTGTATTGCCGCCGCTGCTCGAAAGTGTTGAATGTCTGCGGAAAGTTACAAAGGTGATGTCGGCGACGGCGGCGTCGTTGCTACCCCCTTTCCCTCCCGCTTCCCCTCCCGCTTCCCCTCCCACTCCCTATCCAACGCTAGCTCCAACCCCATCGCCAGCCCCATGCACAGCCTCAGTTCTTAGCCATGGCCGAGCTGCTGCTGTTGTGTACTTGGCCCGAGCCCGAGCCGAGCCCGGAGCACGCTCTTCAACATTTTCTGTGCCGTTTTGCAGTACATGAAGTTTGCATTTCTGTTATACCCTTCAGCCAGCTAGCTGAAAGGGGGTATATGCTTGAAGGGCGGTGAAGTTGTGTTGGTAAATCAGCATTAAATCAAAATAAATATACTACATTTTTTTTTTTAATATATTTTAATAATCTGGAAAATTTAAAAAAAAAAAATATAGAAACAGTTCGTCAATAAGCATTTAATATGCTTCAACAGAGGCAAGGCATAGCTAAATATAATGTTATCATTGAGGATAATATTTCTTAGTTAAGCTCAATTTTCATTTTGTTTTTATTATTTTATTTTTTATTTTTATTGTTTAAATTCACAGACTGCTTTGGCAAAATACAATTCGTAATGCCAGGGCATCTCTGTCGATCACTTTTCATCGTGGCCATTTTATTATTTGTTGTCGCTTCTTGCTGGGCTTCTGGTATTCAGAGGCAGCTTCCTGGCACGTTTTGTATTGGGTGTGGCAGGCACACCCACTCACACACACCAGCTCCATAACGTTGGGCCGCCGTTGAATTTGCCATTTTAACTTTTTGTTTTGAGGCAGCTGCCACGTTGGAACTTTTCGTATGCGATGCAGTATATTGTACTTCTATATAAGCATATATGTATAATATTTTCTAAAAGGATTCGAAACGAGGGCTTTGGTTTTGCGTGCAAAGTTTTTGTTGCCGTTGCTGTTTTTTTTTATTTTATTTTTACATTTTTGCTCTTTTTTTTCTTTTTTTTTTTTTGAGTGCAACGCCAAAGCGCAGCACTTGTGTAACAAGCTCTCGCACATACACGAGAAGTGGAAACGTAATATCGGATTTTCGTATTTACGTAACTGTGGCTCCTGCACACACACTCACACACCTACACACACACGCGCGTGCAGGCAAAGAGTCGCCTTTGCCGTCGCAGTAGTTTTTGTTGCACGGCTCTATGTACGTTTGAAACACCAAAAGGTTGCTTTTATAGGGCATGCCCACTCGTACACACACACACACATACGCATGCACACTTATAGATACTTGGCCTGGCTCGTCCTGGCAGCAACAACAAACAAAACAGCAGCAAAACGCCGCACACCGCACTCGAAGTGAAACGTAAACTTTGACAACCCTGCCGTAGTCCTGCCGATGCCAGGATCTGGCACAGTACAGTACAGTTGGGGGTAGTGGGGCGTTAGGGGGTGTGGCATCAGCTTCAATTCCTTTACAGCGTTGTGTTTTCTGCCCAAGTTTCAAAGAGCGAAATGGTTTTTATGTTTCTTTATGTGGGCGCTGGGCAAAAAGGATTTTCACAACAGCCGCCATGTTGACTATTCCTCCCTTAAGTCCCCTAGTCCCCACCCAAGCAACCACCCACTCCCCCTCGGCGCTACCCTGTTAACCATAACCATCAAAGTTAAATAGACAGAAAATTGTGTACAATTTCGTGAGCTCGGATTTTTCAATTCGTTGCCTAGCATCATTGACTACTACTGAAAGACTCTGAATGCAAGGAGTATAGCGTATGTTTTGCCAGTTACTTTTTTGTATTTCTCCCCTTCTTTTGATCCTTGAATGCCGCCCAGCAGCAGCGTCCACAAAGGGCAGCTGCCTGCGGGAGGGTTGAGGCTTGGCAAGGGTATTGGGCGAGGCATGTGCGCATTCTATTAAATATAAGATGGTGGCTTCATTGGGGGTTAAGCGGGGGCGTTCAACGGGCGGCTGGTTTGAGCTTGGACGCGACTGTTGTGGGCGGGCCAAATGACTTTGTTTTTGTTTTGCGCAATGAAAAGTTGTTGGTGAAAAGTTTCTCACTCAGCAAATGTTTTGATCGATTTTTATGTTATTGAGAACATTTCGATATGAAGTGTTTCGAAAAGATTTTCGAAGGTTTTCAAGTGATCATATTTAGAGTTTTTGTGTTCTGAGCTTTAATTTAAAGAGACAAAAATTATTATTGCAAATTTGTTTACTTAAGAAAAATTGAGAACATTTTTTTAATTCCAATATTTTTAAGTTGGATCTCATTTTTTGTGCGTTACGTTCTCAAATCAGGGGCGTGAATTTCTTTCCATTATCTGGCACAACTAAAGTAGGACTATTAATTTATATATGTAAGTTTCTTAAGTTCTTATTGCAAGTAACCCAAATTGATTAAGCAATACTATAATAAATCCAAATAATAAGTGAACAAGAATTAAAGTACTTGAAGTGAGCGTTAAAGTAGCACAAAAACGTTCTTGAATCAATTCTAATAAACTCTTTAAAAAACACTTAATTAAAACTAAAATTAAACTAAAAAATAATATTAGAAATTCGCTATTAGAAACATTTTAACTGTTTTAAGCTGTCTGTACATATGTACAGATATTTTTCTATAGCTCACAAGATCAACCTTATCAATAACTATAATTTGTGTTTTAAACAAGCGAACAAAGCGCATGCAAAGGACCTGACAAATAAGCTCCTGGCAACAGTGTGTGTGTGTGTGTGTGTGTGTTGTTTGGTTAAGCCCATGTAAGCAGCTCACTGATCAACAAAAGCCAAGCGATAACACAGCGCAACACGGTTGCAGTCACCGTGGCTGCCACAGAGCCCACTAAAGTCGCACTCATTTATGCAGTGTCAATGACAATGGGCCTGAGACTGGGTGTGCGATTGTACCCCCGAGTGTGCGTGTGTGTGTGTGTGTGTGAATGCTAGCCGAACGTATGCCGGTCATTTTGGTTGGTACCTCTTTAATAGACAATGTGAGACGCGGCGCAGGGCGGGCGTGGCGGCGTTGCAGGCGTGGCAGGCGTGGCATGCGTGCGAACCGGCAACAGCGAACGGCGGCAATACGTCTCTGCCCCGCCCCACCCCCGGAACGTGTACTCGTGCGTGTAACGCATCTGAAGTGATTTGTAAACAAATTAAAAGCGTGCACGTGTCGGCCTCGTTAAGCTTCCACAACGTCGGCCTCCGGTCTCCGTCTCCGTCTCCGTCTGACTGCGAATGCGGATGCGGATGCGTGTGCGACGCCAGCGTCTGATATCAACTACAATGCTGCAATGAGCTTTGCGGTGGGCGGTGGGCGTTGGGCGGGGCGACAACGCCAGTCGACAGTCGGTTGCCTGCTTTGTTATACCCTGTATATAGAAATTCCTGATGGGGAGTCGATTAAGCAGTGTTTGTCTGTGAATATACGCTAAATATTATTATTTCGAAATCGATAGCTAGCGATTCGAAAAAAATAAATAAATAATAAAATAAAAACAATATATATAAAGATTATTTCTTCGTTTTTATTATTTTTGGACACCTTCCTCCACTGCCCACAAATAACGTAATTTTTAGATTTATATGGTATAAACAGACATTTAAGTAACATATTTAAGCTCTGAAAGCATGGAACAAAAAACTCAATAGTTATTTAAAAATAAATTATTTATAGCCTGGGGCAAATGTTCATATGTATATACAAGTATAGTGTATTTGCATATAAATCAACTTATGTATATCTAAAATTAAAGTTATAAAAAATTTTGTTTTCATATTTTTGTCGACTGATATTTAAATTATCTAAAAAAATATTAACTGGATTTAAATATATTTCTTTCGTGCCAAGTCCAGAGTATCTCCTAGTCAGGCACTCTCGACAAGAGCACTCTCGTTGTTTGTTCGGCTTGTTCTACACATGTCGCATCATTTGCATTTAACGCTCATAAGTAAGCGTATCGCAATTATCAGTTGCTGTAATCAATGAAGCCGGGAGAGGGAGGGAGCGAGGGCGTGTCAGCCGCCCGAAGATTTGTGTGGTTTTAACTTTTGGCCATGTCCATAAGCCAATCGCTTTGATGATATTAATTAGCGCGTGCGTGGAAGAGAGTCGAGTGCGTTTGAATATTGAGAGCTCAAAAGGGTTCAGTTGAGTGTTTGTTTGCAGATTGTTTAAAATAGCCAAGTTAAGCTGGGTGGGAAATCAGTAAGGCAAAATCATCAATAGATTATGGAAGCATTATGATATATCAAAAGCGACTTTGGCTGCAGAGGAAAGGCTTATAGACAAGCGGTTTGATTTTTCAATTGCTTTACATTTTTTTGTTTACTTTTTGCTTCTAAATTGGTTGTAAGCTGTAGAGGAAATGATTATAGCCATATAACATTATATGCCATGAAAAATATATACAAGTGAAATAATGTATTTTGTAGTTGAATTAACAAATAATTTTTCACTTTATATTTTCGCTACTCTCGCTACTTTCGTACGGACAGACGGACATAATATGCTCTTTTCACTGCGTGATCGAGTGTATAACATCAATCAACTATTAAGTTGGTTTTAACGCGAGCTGCTGTTGCGCCGTCGAGATGCCAAATTAGAATCAAACATTTGTCAACAGCTCTTGGGGAGCAGAGTCCGGTGCGCACCGAATGGAATTCCCGTTATGGGCCAAATAAGGTTGCCAATTTTTCTGCAGCCATAAAAATGGGCGACGCATGCGAGCCATTACAATAATGTGCACAAGTCTTTGCCCTGGTCTTGGTTCCTAGTCTTCGGTCTATGGTTACAGTTGCGAGCGCGAGGCTTTTTAAATAATTTGATCCCCTGGGTCCTAATTTGTGACTGCCACTGTACAGTGAAACACGATGTCCATGCCGATTGGCACTGCTTTAACTGCTGCTGCTGCTGCCGCTGCTGCTGTTGCAGATTGACTCTTTGTCCTTATGGCACGAGATCCGTGTACACAGCAGCAACAGCAGCAACAACAACGACAACAACAACAACAACAGCAACGCGAACAACGACAGCAGCAAACGACAACTTTTATGTGTCCCCAAGGCACATGCCGAGTGCCTGGCTGCCATAATTCCTGCGGCGTTGTCATAAAAAATGATTACATGCCGAACACGTAACCCAGGACTGAAACGACGTAGGTAACTCCCTGAATATAGAGGGAAAGGGTGGGGGCAAGTGCTGGTAGACGAAATGTTCATAGTTTCAGAAGTTAGAAGCCATTAAACGTTTTACACTGGTCAGCAATGTTTTGTGATCTAAATGTAGATATAACTCAGATATGGACAAGATATGAATATAAATACATATTTGAAAATAAAAATGTTAATATAAATATAGATATTTAAATACAGGTTGAAATTAGCACCAAAGTCTGGTCTATAATAATTTGATCAGCTTTACGATATTCTTTCTTCAATATTAATATTATCCTTGATTTGTCATCTGTGCTGTTGATGATTTTTTGAAGAAAGTAAACTTATTTCTATTATAATAAATTCTTATTAATATTTATATTTTTTCAATAATTCCCAAATCATTTGAGCCTTTGCTAAATTGTTTAAAAGAAAACAATTTGCCTGCCAGACCCTACTATAGCACTGCCAGTGTTGAACAGTGTTTTGTCGAGCGACATATGTTCAAGTATTTGATTTGATTAGCGACATCAACGGGTTGGCCCGCAATCTTAATGAAGTGGTCAGTGCTGGTCGTGATTTGGGTGCTGGGTGCTGGCCCAGTGTCAAATTGAGTTATGACTGCGATAATGCGCTCTTAAGCGTGCCGACAACGCCCCTGCGATGTGTGCGCGGCATTGTGATCCGATGTGGGAGTTGGGTGGCTTTGAACAAGTTGCAAACAACCCTAATTGAAATTATGCGGCATGTCAGTGCGCCGATTGCTCGTTTAGGCGCGCGCGTATTGCCAAGGGAGCGCTAAAGGATTTCATCAAGTTGGCAGCGAACCTTTTGCGGCGGAACTGATTAGCAGACAATATGTCAAAAAGCTTGCAAGGGCTGAGGGCTGAGGGGACGCTGGCACAAGGGTGGCCTGTCCCAAAGGAAGCACCCAGGACACCGGCAGGGGTACAAAGTCATGACAAATAAACGGATACATGTGTCGGCAATAGTTTTGCTCATTGCCGCGATAATAATCGACATGAAACAACAAAGGCCTTTGTCCTGCGAGCCAGCTCCTGTTGGTTTCCGTGTGTGTGTGCGAGTGTATGCGAGTGTGCGCTCGTGTGTGTGTGCGGCACATGAAAATTACAGGATCGTTTATGGTACGTGGCAACGGGTACCCGTAGACGCGACCTAAAAACAACCCTAAGGCGATTATCTCAAGTGCGCGACCCTCTGCCCGTAAAGTATGCAACGAGGACGCAGTTCTGCCTGCCACCCCTCCCCCTCCCCCTCGCCGTCGCCCTCTCGCCATTCGCCATTCGCCCTTGGCATGTGTGTGTTTGTGTTTTTGTTCTGTTTGTATTTGTAGATGCTTATCGATTACACAGCGCGCGATGAAATCATTACTTCGAATTAAATAAACGTCATACTCGCTTTGCCTTCCGCACAATTTTTTGATGTCTCAATGAAGCGCATTGCGCCCAAAAAAAAAGGAGTAAGAGTCCTCCAGTTGAGAATACCCGAATCGCTGATACCCTGCAGCTAAGTACATCACATACATTTGTAAATTTTTTATATAGTATAAGCCACGGACTATGGAATATGTATTCTTGAATAGATTACGTGTTTTTCGTAGGTAAAATGTATAAGGATAGCACTTGTATATAATATAAGAAAAGAACCATTTGAAATGCGAACAGCTATCGAAATAACAAGAAACTTTGAGGTCTTTACACTTACACTTTAAAAAGTCAAAAGTCGTACAAAAAAAAAATGGTGTTTTTTAAATATAAAAATTTTTACGAACCGATCGACTCGGCTTTATATTTCGATCATGAAAATATCTACATTTTTACTACTGCGATATACCCCTTTCAAGCCACTTTCAGTGGGTACAGGGTATACAAAGCAGGGGTGGTAGGAGTTAGGGGTTGCGGCCTGTATATTCCACAAATCTACGTGCATGCTGGTTATGGCCAAACTCTCGAGCATATTTTGGTTTGTTTACGGTAAACAAGCGCTAATTGTAATTAGCTTGGCTTAAACGAGTACCGCAAGCGCCTCTCATGCTGGCCACGCCCGCTGACTTTTCGGGGCTTTTGCAGTGACGTCACAAAATGGCCCCAAACACTTTCTAGCAGCGCCTGGGAGCTCAACCAGCTGTCCAGCCGCAACTCTCGCTGTCAAAAAGCAAAAAACAAAACAACAAAAATACAGACCACATAAAATTATTTATTTATTTTGTTGTTGTGTATTTTATTTATACTCGTTACATTGTTTGGCAGCGTCGCGTTTTTGTATTTGTACAACTTTGTTGTGATTACGGGCGATAAAGCAGCCAAAGAAAAGTATATCACAATAAACAGCGCGCAGAAGGCGCGAAAGAAAGTGTGAATAAAGTCGCGCACAATGATTAACAACAATAGACACTAACAACAATGATATATAGTGCCAAGCATAATAATCAAAATGAAGAAATCGTAATAATAATTGTGACCACGTCACGAGCACGTTGCAGCACATCGCACGGGGCGCAAACTTAGAAAAAAAACTTAGAAACTATAGCACTTAGAAGGAATCGTTGCTGAGATACCCTGTTATTGGTCATGGCATACTAGGTTTGCTTTAAAACTATGCAAAAAATTTATTAATTGATCGCGTTGTTGTTAAAGTAAAATCTCATTTTGTTTACAAAGAATCCAAAGAGAAACTATTGTCAAACTAATGTTAAAATGAACTTAATCTTCAGTCGATATTTAGTAAAAATATTGTTAGGGAAGTCTTCTTTTATCAAGAAAGTGTTTTTTAATGAACAGTTAAGACTATTTTACTCTATTAAAGTACCACAAAGGAATAATTTCTCTATTTGCAGTTACAATTTATAAATAATATTAAAAGATATTACAGAATATTATATTAACGCTCCAAATGATAAGATCATGCAGTACAATTTACACCCAAAAAATGTATGATAAAATTTGTATAATATATAAATATATACCCCATGTCGAATCCAATAGCCACAGGGCATAACAATTGTTGTTCACTTTTTGGGGCGTCGGTAGTGTAAATTAAGTTACTTTGTAGCCGGCTGACAGGCCTCCTTCCGTTTGCTACTGGTCTTGGGGTTCCCAAAACAAAAACAAAAATCGAAAACTAAAATAAAGAGAGACCGAAACCAGTTGCTGGCCGGTGTTCATCAACGGTCAGTTGGGCCGCCTTATGGCCATGTCGGATCGTATATAGAGTACGTGTGTTACTTGTGTGCCTGTTGCATGCGTCAGCGTAAAATTAAATCGTCAACATTTTATTGATTGTTCGGTAAGAATTTTTGCATGATCATTGCCGGCTTTTGATTTCATGGGCATTTCCTATCAACTTGTCGTGGGATTTGTCCCACTCGCCGTCGCGCCGCCCGCCCCGACACATCGAGATGCCGGCACGTACGCCTCGAAATTATTAAGTCTCCACAATTCTTGGCTTGGGGGCGTCGTAATGACACAATGCGTTAGCCAAATTACCAGCCAAATTATAGCAATAAGCCAGTCTCAAATGCGAAGGCCCACAGGAAATGCGAAATTCGGTAGCCGTTTATTAAAAAATATACGAGTATTCACGCAAAAATATTTCGCTCGAGAATTCGCTGTTGCCAGCCCCCAAAAAGGGTCCCACCGCGGGCCGAGGCGGAGTCTACCTGCGTGTAGAGGATCACATGATCACACGGCATAGGCGCTGCCATAAATTAGATGCTTATCTACATTTTGGCCCGAGGGGAGAAGACACTCTCCATAACAAGCGTTAGTCGCCGGGTGGCTGGCAGTCCAATTAAGTGGTAATTTTTATCATCTTTGGCGTCTCCGGCGTCTTGGCTGACTGGCCCAATTCCTCGATCGGTTCCCAATTCAAATATACTGCGGCATAGCTGCTGACAAACGGAAGCGATATGTTCACATTGTTCTGGCGAAAAAATACCTGAATCTGGACTCATTCGCGACCTGCAGCCTGGGACTGAGAACACACTCTCAGGCTCACCTCAAAAGTAGCCCTGTGCACTCAGAGAAAAATATCCTACTTACATTTTAAATACATTTGATTCAAAGGCAGGCATATTGCATGAAAATTCTATTGCTATGAAAATTAACCATTAATATTAGAAAGCTGAGAAACAAATCAACAATCAAGCCAACGAGATGTCAAAAAACGGTGGGATCGGATTTTCTTGAACCTAGTACAAAAGCCTAAATTAAGTATGTTTTTCTCTATTCCAAAATGCTCAATTTGAGTATGAGACTCGATTTTACTTTGTCAATCACACGCAATTCAATTCTTAATTGAATTTAATTTTAGAACTCGGAACTTAATTAAGTGAACATATTTTTTACAACTTGACAGCTTGATTTAAGTAAGTTTTTTCTGTGAGTGTATATATTGCGTTCTTATTTGTTTGGCCCGCGCTTGGTTGACTTTTATTTGGCTATGGAGAGTTCATAAAAAGTATTTAAGAACGCAGCTCTAATAGCTTGAGCACATAGATCGGGCCCGCTTTGTTTATATTGATTATATGCATGCCATGTATACATCCGAGGCGAGGCGTAGGTGCGACTTTTGGCCAC